>VXBP01003972.1:0-33272 GCA_013400115.1 Rhinopomastus cyanomelas
CCATACAGTTAACAGAGAGAGTTAATCAAACCCTATGAGCTGGATAGCTGTGGTTTTGATTAGGTCCTTTGCAATTCAGTACTTTTTGTCATCTCTCCCAAAATTGACACAGGATTCTCTCAGGAGAACAGTGTGCATAGCAATGTGTGAATTTTTCTCAGAAAATATATTATTTGGGAGTCTCAGTGTAACTGGTATCTAGCTTACTACTTTGGCCTGAGAATTTCCTTTCTGTAAAAACATTGCATGGATGAGCCCAAACACTTTTTTGATTGCCCTTTCATCTTGACAGATGCAATACAGAGGCACATAAGTGGCACCTACTGAGAACAGTAATGGACTTATTTCCTGGGTTTTAAATCTTGACAGAGCATTTGGAATCTGGATTCAGATGAAGACCATGAAAAATGCACAAATCCAGACATCTCACTCAGCAAGGTAATAATAATAATAAAGAAATCACCTGCCAAGAATCTTGTGAATAGTTTACCTGCATTTTTCACTTCAAAGTATTAAGAGTCTCATTTTAATAATTCTTACTGACTGGGCAAAGGATCCCTTTTATTACTGCAGACTGTAATTGTTAGGCTAACATTCTGAAGCTGGCTTTGTCCTGTATGTAACTATATATTTAAATCAGCCAATATATAATCACAAAGCAAATGGTTTGTGGTTGTCCTGTTTTCGTGTGTCTTAAAGAGATGCCTATGGTTTTGCAGTGCAGGTTTGTGCTGTGATGAAGAAAAATTCACCTTCAAATGATTGATTTCATAGTGAGGCTCCCCATAAAAAACATTCTGCTTAGTCTTGGACACAGATTGCCCTGGTGAGGTAGCATCTGATGAGCTGAAGGCTGGCAGGGAGGGGAGCCCCTCATTCACAGACATTTCCTCTCATATCCATCCCAAGCTTGAGAGGTTTTGTTTTGGCACAAGATGATAATCGCTACGAGAACGAGCGGTTCACAAGCAGGATAGGGTAGTGTGGGTGAAATACGAGACATGAGATGAGATGGAGGAAGAGTGACATCTGGCATGAGAGTTAGTGGATTTTTTTGTAATGACGGCACTGTAGAGAATCTTGAAGGCCTCTCTTCCGAAGTTCTGATGTAACCCTTTTGATAGCTGCCTCAGGATGTGTGACAGGAATGAAAATACCCTGCGTGCAGATGAGAGCAAGGTTTAAGGTTTAAGCCTTTGACCTGAATGCTATCATGAACGTAGGCAAACTTATATGTAGGGTCACATAATAAATCCAGGTCAACAGCTGGAAAAAGACTTTTACCTCACCCATTAACCTTTCCCCTTGCTCCTCCACCATTGGATCCACTATTCACATTTCTAAGCTAGCCCTCCAAGAACCCTAGATTGCTGCATGAGTAACAGACTGCTGTGGTACTGGAGTAGGAACATATTCAGTGATGGTACCATAACAGAAGATCAAGAGAAAGGGAGCCCTGGCCCTGGAGGTGTCCCAGTAGACCTGTTATCAACCAAGATGGCACAGCAGAGTGGTGTTCCTGGAATATATTCAGCTCAGTCCTGAGAGTGTCTGTAATCTACACAGCTCCTCAGTGCCCTGGTAGAGGCCAAGCAGGAATAAAAATTAGGTCCACATTATTTCATTTCCTCAAGTTTTTCCCAGCTTCGATTATCTTTTAGTCATGATATTTTTTCCTACATTCAGTTGGACTGAGGAAGAAATGTTCTGCTTGTGGAGAGTCTACTACTCGTAATTTAATTTATACTGTGTATATAAGTAGGAATGCATAAATAAATCCTGGGTTATACAAAACTGTTAGGGCTGTTTCGGTGCAGCCATCTAGTGAAACACCAGGTGAAATTTTCCTTCTGAGAAAACAATGGTAGCAACTTGGCATGCTTGATATCCATGTAAATCACAGCTATTATTGCCTCAGCGTCCACGTTTTCCTCTGTCACTGTGACATTTCCCTGTGTCACTCTGCCTGAATTCAAGTAAGTAAAGTAGCTTGGCTCTGGTGTGGGCAGAGACTAGAGGGGAAAGGAAACGAAGCTATGCTTTTGTGGTGGTCACAGGCAAAATTCACCCAGCTGAGCATCTGAAAGATGACAGACATACAGGCTGACATTTCAGATGATGTATTAGACTGAATAACCTTATCTTTTCCCCTTTTTGAACTACAGTAATTTTACTAAAACCAAACAACAAAGCATATAAATAATGGATGCTCAGAGCACCAGTGACTCATGTACAGCTGGGAGAATTATTCATAGTAAATAAATTATAAGTTAAATTTTCCTTTTTCTGTTGGCAAATTGTCTATGAACAGTTCATAATTTCCTCAGATTTATTTATTTGAAATTAATCAATTAATTATTCATGTGATTAATTTATAACTGTATCTTATTCTGAAAGAATTAATTTGAAACCTGTAATAATAGTGAATTATAAGAGCATGGTTGCCCAAATACATAACTGAATTTATTTCTGCTCTTTGTCTCTGTCTGTACGTCTGGAGGCTGTCCTGATATCAAGCCCCAGACTGCTGAGGCTCCGGAGGAAGTTAAGACAAGAGAGGGGTTTGCCCTGGTTGATGAGGACAGTGGAAGTCATTGCTAGGCCACTGTCTACCATCTTTTCTAAGCCATGAGGATCAGGAGAGGTGTCTGGGGACTGAAGGATAGCAAATGTCACTCCAGTCTTCAAAAAGGGAAAGAAGGAGGACCCAAGTAACTATAGACCCATCAGCTTCAAATCCATCCCAGGAAAGGTGATGGAACAATTTATCCTTGATCCTGTCTTCAGGCACAGCAAAGACAAGAGGGTCATTTGGACAGTTAGCATGGTTTCACCAAAAGGAGGTCATCCTTGACCAACCTGATAGCCTTTTATGAGGGCATAAGCTGGTGGATAGATGATGGCAGAGAAGTGTATGTGGTCTACCTTGACTCAAGGAAAGTATTTGACACAGCCTCTCACAGCATCCTTGCAGCCAAACCGAGGCAGTGCCGTCTAGATGATCTGGTAGTGAGGTGGGCCACACCAAATAAGCTTTGTCCATTCCTCATTCTGACACAAGGATGCACTTACTAAATTGCATTAACATTTGTCCACGCAGCAAACATGCACTGTATTGGTGACTTCTGATGAGAAAGGGAACACTACAGAGCAAAGGGGTCAACAGAATGAGGCTTCAATTCATTAGTCTATCAGCGGTAATTCCAGAGGCTGAAACTTCCTGATAGAGATTCAATTAATTGAAAGACAAGGTGAAGTTAAAATGGATAGAGGAAAGGAGAAGTAAGATAGCTGCAGGAACAAAACTGTTGTCTTGAGAGCAAAGAAAGCAACCACAATGGAATTTCATCTTGGAGAGAAGATGGTTAAAGGGAAATATAATTGAAGTTTATAAAATCATGACAGTGATGGAGTAAGGTCGGTGAGAAATGCTACTTAGCAAACGCCTGATTTCCGAGTTTTCACTGGATCTGTTTGGAAGTCGTATAAAACAGATGGAAGAAATTCACTTCTTACTGAACAGGTAGTGAACTTTTGACATGTATTGTCATAGGAGCCGGTGCAGACAGTTAGTACTAGTGTTTCAAAAAAGATTAGACAAACTCACAGACACAGTTCCACAAAGAGACACAAAAGAGAATATGCAGGGACATACACTCCATTCCATAACCACATGCATCAAATGGCTGTGAATCCCAGGAGAGGGAAAAGGCAGGTGTCCAAACTCACATGTTCTGGCTAAATATCATTCCCTGCAGAAAGTGCTAGAGACAGGGTATGGTCTATGACACTGCTCTCACTCATCAAGATGTTTAATATATGTTCTTACAGCGTTTGAAACTTTTCTAGTGTGCTCACTTTCAGTTTGTATATTTCTGCTCAAAATTAACACTGGTTCCCTATGTCGCATCAATCACTTTGTGTTCAGGTAGCATGAGACAGCTCTTATTAAAATTTCAGTGCCTTCACAAAGCATGGCAAACCCTTATCTCTGCATATGTTCTTTAAAGATTCTATAGGGATTTGCTGGGGCATACTCATCCCACATCCCCTTCCCCACACAAACTGTACAATTTCACCGTCTCACAAGACTTTGGATCTCTAGTTTCTCTTTGTGAAAGATGAAATATTAATTTTTGTTCAGTGAGCAATTTCTCTCTTTAGGGATTGTTTCATCCTGTGTTTTATTCGCTGAACATGTAAACTGCACATGAACAAGTCCTAACCAGTGTTCATGCACTGGTGGAGCTTTGTCTGGGGGAGCAATGAGAGCAGACCAGAGGAATTCTGAATGAACCACATAGCACCAGTGAAGATGGGTCTGCACTATTGGAATGTATCTGTCAGCTCACATGGAAGTTCCTTAGAAAAATAGCCATGTGGACGAAGGCAAAGGGGTAAACATTTTTTTTAAGATCACAGGGGTCAGAACAAACTCTCCTATGCAAGTGCATTTAAGGGAAAAGGACTTTCCATGCTCTGTAGCTGATATTCTCTCCCATATCTGACAGAAACAGTAAAAGGAAGCAGTTTTCCTTTCATGCCATCTAATTTCTTCCTTGTTACATAATAAGGAAAACTAGAGAATGCCAGGCATTTTTCTGCTGCCTATTTCTCTTGTGGTAGCAGAGGTGAATAAATATGACTCTCAAAGACCCCACTCCTCCCCAAGTCTCCACCTTACCAAAGAAACACAGAATTCACAGATTCAAATGCTTCTGAACAAAACAGCTGGACTCATCTCCCTTTTTTGCTTTACCTAACAGTGTGGAGCTGATACACTATTCTGTTTTTAACTGTTAAGGAGTACTAATTAGTTTACTAGTCAGACTGCAAGATTAGCAAGCTCTTTGGCCAAGTGTGATATAATCCTGTCTTTAGAGGTGAAGCCCTGAATGCAAGCCAGCGACAGCAGTGCTTCTACACAATTCACGCAGCAACATAGATTTACTTTCTTGTCAGAGACGTGTTTGCAGTTTAAGGCACACATTCAGACTACGAAGCAACAGAGGTGATCCCTCTGTGTTTATATTTCTTCAGAGAGATGCTATAACAAATTTTCAGTACAGAGGTCAAGCATCAAAGGCAGTAACAGGTTGTTGTCATTCATTTGTCTTCTGGGTACAAAAGAGAACGGTTACTCACTGTGAACACGGAAGAGCTGAAGCAGACTTTAAATCAGCGATGTTAGAGGTTAGTTCAAAGACCATGGACTATAACACCACACTACTGGTCTATAAATGAAGGGAAATACAGAAGGACAGGGATAAAAAGTGAAAAAATAGCCCATAGTGGCTGCAGAGATGCTATTATAAGTGAGAGAGGAAAAATTTAAGAGACTGTAAATATTTACTGAAACTGTAAATAAACATATATAGTGCAGATAAACAGGAGAAGAAAAAGAATCGAGTATATCCTTGCAATAGCTGTTCCTTTCCAAGCACTTAACTTACTCATTCCCATCAAGAGGACTCCGGGCAATAAAAACAGCACTGTAGTTACCTGGGGAAGTATTACCACACTCTAAATATCCTCTAGAATTTCCCTGGATTCTGGAAAAACAGAAAGCTTTTCAGAATTTTTGCAGAGAAACTCACTAGCCAATACTTTTGCCTGTGAAATGGAAAACTTCCTCAGCCAGCGAGAGGTTTCTACACATTTATCTCCATCATGCATACATATAGATATAACCCTACCATCAGCTAATCTGGTGTAATGGATCAACATTTTCCCTTGTTAGTGAAATCCTCTGCAATTCTTCATGCAAAATTCATAAGAAAAACTGCAATTCAGAACAAGCATGACCTGGCTTAGTAAGCAGTAAGGTGGTTTGAAGAGAAATAACAAAATCGATTGCCTGCATTTAGAAGTGTTAATAGGCTCTGACATGAGCTTGTAGATTGGTTCATTTGGTCCTGTAGCCATATGAATAGTGAGACAACTTCTTCACAACAGTACCTTCTGCTGTCAGCCTCAGAGAAAATGGAGAGCTTCTCACTGTTGAATATGACAGCACAGCAGCCAATGCAGTACCAGAAATGACAACACCAAAAGCAAAGTTTGCAAGCAGGCATATGTGAGTTTTTGAAGCAAAGTGCTTGTGGCAAAGAACTTATTTGCTAGAAAAGAATATGCAAAGTGTTTGGATGGAGCTGTTGGAGGAAGTCTAGCATAGAGCAATGAGGATGATGGAGTGGAACGCCTTCATTATGAGGAGAGGCTAAGGGAGGTGGGTTTCTTTAGCTTGGAGGAGACTGAGGGGTGATCCCTTTAATGTCTATAAATACTTGAAGGGTGGGTATCAGGAGGATGGAGCCAGGCTCTTCTCAGTGTCATCTAGTTATAGGACAAGGGGGCAATGGATGTAAGCTGGAACACAGAAGGTTCCATATATATATGAGAAGGAACTTCATGGTCAGGATGACAGAGCTCTGGAACAGGCTGCCCAGGGTGGTTGTGAAGTCTCTGTCACTGGAGACATTTAAAACCCTCCTGGATGTGTTCCTGTGTGACTTGGTCTAGGTGCTCCTGCTGTGTCAGGGGGACTGGACTAGATGATCTTTCGAGGTCCCTTCCAATCCTTAATGATTCTATGATTCTGTGAATAGACTTGAAAAAGATAATAGGTTGCCAAGTTGCCAAGGGAAGAATATTGGTTTGTGAAACATCTCAAGTCCTATAGGGCTAGGGTCAAAACAACAGAAGAGAATTATAATGTTATGCTTTAGGGGGAAAAAAAGTTTGACCTGTTGCTCCAATATATATGAATCTCATTGGAGAAACCATTTCATCCTGTGACAGAAGTTTGATAGGCTCACAACTCTGAGAATTATAGCATGAGGAGAGAAATAAAGAGAATAAGTCTACAGACTGGTAGCTGTAGCTGAATAAAGAGATTTCACATTTATACATAGACCAGAATTAAATAGAAGGAAAACATGTAATTGTCCTAAAGTAGGAAGGGAATGGGAAATTGTGGGAGAAATGGTGGACATCACTTTTTTTTCTAAGTTTGGTTAATCAATCAGGGAGGTTCAACACTGCTGGGAAAAACATCATTCCTTTAAATTGGTTTATATACTGCACCAAAGGCATTTCACAGGAAAACACAGTGTTTGCTGCTCTAGACCTTACACTGAAATCTACAGAAATGACATTTTGATTTAGAAAAAGTAGTTGAAGACTGTGACTTTTAGCTTCAGATAGCTTTGCAAAGAGCAAAAGCAGCTGTGTCAAAAAGTCTGAGTAATAGAATTAACTTTTCAGGGCGTTAACTGAATAAATAGACCATATGGGCACCTCACAACACAGTCCAGGCCAACCCCCGAATCTGATCTCTAGCAATTACAAAAAGGTCTTGCAGACTCACTGGATTGATGGAAATATATGACAACTGCTTTGAACTAGCAGTCAAACAATTACAGTACAATGATAGATTAAAAATTCTTAATGATGCGTTAGACTAGCTGGAGGAGTAATGAAATATTTTAACTGTAATTACTTTGTACTTGATTAGGAATAGGAGATGTGAAAGACTGGAACTTTAAGAGGTTTTAGCAAGAAGCTGGAGCTGACTGTTATCTCATGCTGAGATTCCTGGTATACAGCATTGATTGGTTGGTTAGAATAAAAAAGACCCCGTCAGCCTCCTTGGCTAAGAGTGATTTCTGAACAAACACAGCTTTCCCATATGAAGTGATGGTTTAAAAATAGAAGCATATATTCACCGCATACAGTTTGCTGCAAGTGAAGCTGTGATATCAAACACAGTAGTTGCTGACTTGTTTAAGGCTGACTTCTTAGCATGGGCTCTCTACTCAGTATGACAGAACACAGTTAAGAGCTGAGCTGTAAAACTGAAGATTTTTCCATTCACACAGAAAAAAAAATAATGGTGGGTTGAACCATTTCCAAAATTAAACTCAATAATTCTGAGCAAACGAGCTTTTAACAGTTATTTACTATATTTTATAGCACAATGTTAACCTAAGCCATAAAACATAATGACTTGGACAGCAAAAGTGGCAGCACATTTTCATTTTCATTCCAAAAATACTAATACATACTGGTTTTCACTTTTGGTCTATTGCTTTGTATTTAATGTGCAGGAATTTGTTGTAAATTGCTATAAAAATTGGAATTAATTTCTAAAGCAAAATAAAACCAAATTATTTCCTTCTGACCCCCTCAACCATCTCCTGGATCCATAAAATAGTTTCTTGTAATGAAGTACTCATTAAAAATGTACTTCTTTTTCTAAAGCAGTGTTCTCTGCAGTGATATGCCAAGTGATCTGATCATAATGAGGGAGCTCAGCAACCATAGAATTTGTTTTCCATCTACTTCATAATTACATTACTTACAGTTCTTGTTTTGAGCCTGCAGCTACCATGAAACCTTTTCAACGTGTCTGACAGCCGAATCAGTTTTTCTGGCCGTTGTCTCCACAGCAGCAATGTTTGGTTGTAGCCCTTCCGATGGGTAAGTGGTCTCAGGCATCACACCTTGTGCCTAATTGAAGCTAAAGTACTGTACAAGGTGAAAATCAATGTGCAGAGGGAGAGAGAGCAGTAGAAGCTGTCAAATACCATTTCTGACAAGCACTTCTGGCTCTAAGGGAAACATGAGCCTCTCATAAGATGGAAAATTGTGGTCCCAAGTCTTTATTTATTAGCTGTTCTCATTCTCATCCCCTAGGAAAATTAAGCAATTAAGGCAATGTGTGCATTCTTAACAATAAGCAGAATCACCTGAAGCTTTGACAACCACAATGGCCTTTACTCAGAGATCTTTTGGAAAAAGAATAAAGCAAGAACTCTATGTCTTACTGTTTTTTGGAATACAAGTAGTGAAGAGAAAAAGAAGTGGGGAAGGAGGATTTTCTAGATTCACTTCTAACTAACAGGAAATAATTGTATGAAAATCTGAAGATGAAAAGCAACTCTGATGAGGCTGGCCACAAACCTATAGAATTCATTTATTAGGAAGAAACAGAGGGAAAAGAGAATATTAAGGCAAAAATTATATGAAAGCAGACTCCAATAAATTCAGTTTAATATGTGAACTCATGGAAAATAAATCTAATTAGGTAAAACCTGAGTTCTGAAAGTTAACTATTGCTTTAAAAAGTCTATCAAAGGCACAAATATAAATTACATCATGGCAGCCAAAGGCTAGAAAGTGAAAAGTGAATGGAGAAGCAGAAACTAGAGAATTTATGAAGGAGCCTAAAAGAATAGGTGGACCATTAAAGGAAAACAGAAGAGCCAGGGCCCAAAACAAACAACTGCTAGCAAGAGACATAAGTAGCACTAAGAACACCAGCAAATGATCTGGCCACTTCTCAGAGAAGCAGAAAGATATCAACATATGATATCAAGAAGCTGAAAGTAAATGTAATGTCTTTTTTGTTCCAGTCATCACTAAAAAAGGTCAACTTCAGTCAAAGAGGCAATACAGTTAATGTTCATGACAAACAGGTAAGGAGTCAGGCTATCTGAGAAGGGTAAGAACAAGCCTGAGAATGCTGAAATTATTTACACAATTTCATGTCAGATGAACCTGCCCATTTCCATTCCAACACACAGAAAGAAACAATTTCATTAATGCAAGAGGTACTAGAAGTCCTTATGAAAAGCTTGTGACAATAGGTGAACTTCCAGAAGACTAATATAGGATAATGAAAATAATATCTAGGTAATGGAAGTATTTAGGAAAATAATATCCACTTTTATCAAAGCAGGAGAAAAAAGGGAACTGCAAGCAGCTAGTCTAACCTCCTTCCTAGAAATTCATTACTAAATTTGTAGAAAAAGGTAAGATAAGATGGCCAGAACCAAAAGCCAGCATAGTCAAACATCTCATTTTCTTCTACTGATTGAGGAGCTTGGGAGTATGGATGAGATAGTGTCCAGACATTAGTAAAATACACAGAACTTTAAGAAAACAAATCAGGGACCAAAGAATGCTGAAATATTTTGGAAAATTTTCTTTTCACTAGTGAATTGGAAGACAAGCATTGCCAGTTTCCAAAAGGCAAACAGCACGCTGAGAAGGCTAATGAGATGTTGATCCTGCTCTAGCAGGAAGGATGGACAAGATGATCTTCAGAGGTGCTTTGCAAATGCTGCCATTCTGAGATCCTGTGTCCTTTCCTAGAGCATGCAAGGTCTCAGCTACCGTTGTTTCTTGTCTCCAGAATGGGACATGGTGTAAATAAGACTTCTGAGGAGAAGGCAGCAAAGAGTAGTAACAGATTTGAGAGATGATACTTACAAAGCTTTGAAACGTTGCAATCTGAGACTGAGGAAGTGGACTGAATCATGTCAATTTCCTTAAACATTACCTGCCTGACTGCTGAGGAGGAGGGAAACAGGGAAAGACAAAAGCAGTTCTAGGGGAAAATCTTACAGTATAAGACCGGGTGCAGGTGCAGCTCAGCATTAAGCAAAAAGTGAATACCAGGTCTGTCTAACCTGAAGGTTTCCCAGAAGTACCACAGATTAAGTGGTGCTTAAGTGTTCTACTGAAATTACACTGACCTTCCGAACAGGAACTGTCCTTCCTCTTCCAAAATTAAATGAACCAAAACCTCTCAATTGCTTTTATTATCTTCAGTTTGTCTTGTTTGTTTGCATTGCCATAGACTAACCCAAACTAAAGCCCCGCTGTTAGATGCTACAGAAGAACCCAAGAGCGGATAGTTTCTTCATTGTAGAGCTTACAGTTCAAAGGAGTACACAATATATTCTTCCTGCTCTCCTAATGATAATGGTCATCTATATGAAGATATGTAAATATGCATTTCTCTAAGTAAAGATGCATTACTTTATATCTGAAATCTCAAAAATAGTGATTTCGTTATCACTCTGATTTTCAGTATTTAGTTTTTCTATAATGAGCATACTAAAAGTCTAACTGTGTGAGGACCACTTTAAATAGGTCAGCTTTGAGTGTTTTGAGCTTTGCTATAGTATTATCTTAACCATTTTCTCTATGTAAAATATCTTTGCACTTGGGAAAGGATTTAACTAGTTTGTAATTACCAGTACTTCCCTACAGAAGTACAACAGATGTATCGCGCTACAAATGGTTGTCTGTTATTTCTGAATTACATAACCTGTATCTCCTCTTTCCAGTCTGAAGCTGATTTTATAAGCCAATGTGGTTTTAATCTGTTTCAAATGTCATTCATGTCTACTGTCAAACATTCCATATCTTTAATTTGAGCTAAAGAAAACAACCCTCCACATGAAGAACATATTGCATGGAGTGACTGCACGAGTTTTGACTCTTAAGCATAATTGTTTTATCTTGATGTTTTTCAAAACTGTCCACATACTTCCAAATTATTGGAGCAGTTTTGCTAAATTGCTAGCATTTTAAAGTGTATTCTTTCAACACAGTTTTGCTAGACCGTGGAGGAAATGAAAGCAATGTTACAGCATTAGAATTTGTTTGAAGTGCGAATGGAACAAATATGCAAATGCTGTGTGCACTTTTCTGGAAAGTCCATCACAAAACAATATTATATACATGACTTATCTTGTCATTTATCAGAAAGTATGTCCTGTTTTTAAAAAAAGCAATTTTTGCTAAATATGGGAATTTTTTTTTATAATTGCCATTTTATAAATCCTAAGGTGTTTTTCTCACTGTGTACGTTGTCTCTCTGAGAAGTAACTATGATGCGATCTTCCTGTTCCTGTTTCTTCAAAGAAACAATGATTTATGACATCTAAGAGTCCTTGTTGATCTAACCTCCAGATTACACAGTTTGTTTTACAATTATTTTTATCATTTTCCTACCATAGACAATTAATAACTTAAGCTACTATTAATCAAAGAAGACCCATAGGTTTACAATTACACTGACAATTATTTTATGGTGTGTTGTGATTGCATTTACTGTATTTGTTGATGTCTACACTTCATGCTGTTTTTCCCTTAGCCTTTTCTCTATCCCCTTTGTAACTATCAGGCTGAATTTCTGCAATATTATAAATGGCTGTCTTCTGTTTGCCAAGCGTTGTGGTTCTTCCTCTCGGTCTTAACTTTCTCCTTGATATCTTTTCTACTTCTAATAGAGGTTAAAAGATCAATACTTTTATTCTGAGTCCAGTTGTTTGGCTTTATGTCTATGTGTACTCTCAACTGTAGGAGGGTAACTATGAACCTAATCCATCACACTGCTTACCTCTACAATAGTTTTTGCCTGATGTGTTAAGTAAGGATCGACTGAAGCACTTGTGTAAGACTGGCTGTGTGCTGTAGTGATTTACTGAGCAGACTTACTGTGCAAAATTAACTGCGTGTGAAACTCTTTGCAGGAGAAAACTTGGTTTTGCATAGAGACATCTATGCAAGTAAACCTACGACACCGCTGAAAAAGGTTGCAATGAGAGAGATCTGGATTCACACAGAGTTTGACTTGAACCCAGCAGTACATCAGGGTCATGGAAGATTCTCCCACTTAGAAGTGTTACAAATAATTTGTAGATACAAATATGAATTGTGTATAACATTAATCTTATGTGTTTGATACATTAGTAATAGAGACAGTAGCAAGGGAGTTGCAATAAATATATATTCTAAGGTAAAGCTTAGTATTATGGCAAAAAGTATTTCAAATGGAATTTAAGTTGAAAAGAGTTTATTTTTTTATTTCCACATTCTACACTGTAAAACCTGAAAATAATTCACAATTTTTTCATTGAATTTGATTGGCAGCTTAATTTTAAGGCTTGTAACTTAATGGGTTCATTTCCTTACAATAAACCCATTAATCCATGTAATTAATTTACAAAGCTGAAAATCTGAGCAAAGCTTGAGAAGGAGGTGGCAGTTTTCCCTCATTTTATTTAATAATTTGAATATTACATTTTAGAAACAAATCTATGTTTTGTACTATATAGTCGAATGTATAATTTTATTCTTTGCAGTAGTTGTATATTTAAATGTGGATTTTATTTATTTGCAAGACATGTTTTATTTGGAATGGGTAAAATATGTACTTGTGCACAGCTTTGCCTCAATTTAGATACTCTTCAAAGAGGCTACAATGAAGTGACATGGCACAAAATCTGTTAGTACATTACAGCAAATAAAAATGAAACAATAGTATTGCTTCCTTTATGCAAATGAGAAATGAAACAGCCTTGAGATGATTTAGATACACCCATAAATCAGACAAGCCGAAGTAAGCTTTACTTTGCACAGATGTGACAGCCAGATGTGGCTCTGCTTTTTATTTCATAGCTGTAATCTGTACTGGATTTAAGTTATTTCCTGAAAAACAAGGCATGCACTCAAAGCTGAAACATCACTGGTAGCTTCAGATCAGTGCTGGTTTTCGGGAGGGATCACTTCTGTTTGGACTCTTTCTCTGAAGAAGAGGTTGAATAGAAATTGTTGTTTCAGAGCTTTTTCTTAAGGGTTCTTGGGAGAGGCCAGCAGATTTCATGGCATCCAAGTAGTGGGATCATTCTTTAGGTTTCTGTTTGTTTAAAACATTTATTTGGGTTATTAAATAGTTTTTGTCAAGGGACACAAAAAGTCTTCAGAAATAAATTTCTTTCTATATTACATTAATGTATTGTTCCTTTAAGCCATAATTAATACATATCCCAGGATTAATGTGTTTTAGTGTAGGAAAAGTGTATTATTAGCAGGTTCCTTTGGTGGAACAGAAAGTTTTCTTGGGTTTCAGTTTCCACATTTTTCACTCTCTGCAGCTGACAGTGCTTTCTCTAGGATTAGGAGAACAAGTTTCTGTCCGTGGCATGCACAATTTTCCATAATGCGTGACATTTTGACCTCAACTATGTATATGAGCATGATTTTAAACAACTTCATACCAATTTTTACAGTAATTATGAACACAAATCTAAAATTGTAACCGGGGTTGCCTGCACGAGCTTCAGAAAAAGTGCTGCAGTGTCTGTGGACACTGTGGATCATCAAGTCCTTATTCCAGTTGCCTTATCAAGGAATCACAGAATCACACAGAATCACAGAACATCAAGGATTGGAAGGAACCTCGAAAGATCGTCTAGTCCAATCCCCCTGCCACAGCAGGAT
Source organism: Rhinopomastus cyanomelas (assembly GCA_013400115.1). Lineage (NCBI taxonomy): Eukaryota > Metazoa > Chordata > Aves > Bucerotiformes > Rhinopomastidae > Rhinopomastus > Rhinopomastus cyanomelas. The sequence continues at coordinate 14,080 of VXBP01003972.1, forward strand.
CACCTAGACCAAGTCAAATACTCCTTATCTATTCCCTTGTTAATGGATGCTCTAAATCTATGATGGACCAGCTCCAGATGAATAAAAAACATCTAGATGCTTGACAGGACTTTGTTTAGTCCTTGCTACTCAGCTACTATCTATGGGCTTCTCATCTCTCCAGATGTAGCTTTTCCTGGATCAAATCGCAGCTACCAGGAAGACTTGACCTCCAAACATCCCAGCTCTGTCCTGTAAAGCTGTGTGGGATTCTGATCACCAAGGGTTAGGCACTCTGGAAGCCCTCCCTCCGCTAAAGGCTTGCAACTAACTTTGTGGAGTTGACTGAAAAATACTTGTTCTCATCCTTTTTCTCCTATATGGTGTGCTCCAAACAAAAGGTGTGCAGATTTTCAAGGCTTACTCTAACTGCATCCAATAGATAGGCTGATATAGGCTCGTAAACTTTGATTCTTTTTAAGGTTTTACGACTTCCTAGTAATTCACGTGGGAGTATCTCGGTAGGGTGGGAATAGAAGCCGCTTGCTTTGCCCCTTTATAAACACATATTCTTGAGAGAACACAGAGAATCACAGAACATTAGAGGTTGGAACAGACCTATGAAGATCATCTAGTCCAATCCCCCCACCAGATCAGGACCAAAATCAGGGTAGATCACTCAGAAATGCATCCAAACAGGTCTTGAAAGTCTCCAGTGGGGGAAACTCCACAGCCTCTCTGGAGAGCCTGTTCCAGTGCTCTGTAACCCTTACAGTAAAGAAGTTCTTCCTCATGCTGAGGTGGAACTTCCAGTGCTTGAGCTTGAATCCATTGTCCCCCATCCTATCACAGAAAAGAGATTGCCCTTGCATTCATGATTTCCAGCCCTCATGTAAACACGAATTAGTTCCCCTCATTCTTCTCCTCTACAGACTAAAAAGCCCCAGGTCTCTTAGCCTTTCCTCATAAGGCAGGTGTTCCAATCCCTTCGTCAACCTCATAGCCTTCAGTTGGACTCCCTCAAGTAGATCTCTGTCTCTCATGAGCTGGGAAGACCAGAATTGGATTCAATACTCCAAAAGAGGTCTCACTAAAGCAGAGTAGAGGGGCGGAGGACCTCCCTAGATCTGCTGGACACACCTTTCTTAATAGGCCCCAGGATATTGCTTGCCTTCTTGGCCACAAGGGCATATTGCTGCCCCGTGGAGAACTTGTCCACCAGGACTCCAAGGTCCTTCTCCACAGAGCTGCCTTCTAGATCACCTCCAAACCTGTACTGGTGCATTTTATTCTTTCTTCCCAGGTGCAGGCCTCTGCACTTGCTCTTGTTGAACCTCTTTACCCAGCTCTCTGGTCTGTCAAAATCTTGCTGAACGGCTGCACAGCCTTCGGTTGGATCAGCCAATCCTCCCAGCTTCATATTCATGACAGATCAATGGCTTGAAGTGTGATTGTCCAGCTGCCTTGGAGTCCTTTGCACTCAGATTATCTGACCATTAATTTGAACATGGTCATGGATTAAAAACTGGGAGGTTTTTTCCATTTCGTAATTTGATGAACCTGAAGGCTAGTCAGCTATTTACAAAAATCTGTATTTTGCATTCACTTTTTATTAGATATTTTTATCTTATGCAGTTCCTGCTAGTCTGGATAAGAATAAAAATAGGCAGATGTAATTTGTTTCTTCAGGCAGGCATGAGGTTAGTGAGTAAAGAAATGTCAACATGGGACAGTGCTCAAGGGTAATGACTCAGTGTTAATTTAAAACCAGACTCAGAGAGTGGTCAGTTCACAATTTGTAATGTGTCTAAATGGGTCTGGAAGCCTACACCACCTTTGTTGTGCTTTTACAAAAAGCAGTTCTACCTCCCACCTGGTAAAAGGGGAGTCTATGGCTTTACCTCATCTAAGATTATTCCTTTGCAAATAAGTGTCTATTAATTTGTCATTACAAGGTCTAGAAGACTTTTGTTAAAATCTGTTCACTAAATTTATAATCCCAGGTTAATTTTGAAAGGTCTGCTTAGGTCTCATACTGTAAACAAGTTAGCAGGAATGCAGCTGACAATAGCACTACCTTGTATCTACTTGCCTTGACAATAGCACTACCTGGTATCACCACTTTTTACTTCATCACTTGCGTTCATTTCCACTATGGTGACCAATCTCCTTAGTTTGTGATCTCATAAATCAAAAATTTAGGCCTCTTTTATATACTTCAAAACCAAATATTCACTGTTTGGTTTGGGTTTTTTTTTACAAATGGCAATCTTGGGTGCCACTGAGTATTTAGATCTTGGGTTTATGTTCAAGCCACAGAATTTCAAAATACAGACTTCAGAGAAAGATCTGACTGGGTAGGAAAAGGTGTACAGAATGCGGTTGTTTTAAGTCACAGTATTTTTGAGAATGACTACATGAGCCCTCTGTAGATGTCTTTATAACGAGCTTCCACATTAATTTTAAGAAATCAGTATGATGTGCTGCTTGCAGATTATAATGTAATTCTGTAATACAAATTAGATCAGCTTTGAATGTCTTTGAAATGTAGTGTGTTAAAAATGGTATGTACAGGTTAAAAGATACAGATTCAGAACACCGGGATTTACATGAAATTATCACACATGCTTTGATAGAGTCCTAGACTGATTCAAAAGAGCAAGTTTCATATGAATCTGTCTCATTTTCTTTGATAGCCACCTTGATCTTTATGCAGTCATCTATTAATTATATTACAGATAAGGTAAATAAAAGTGTTGAAATATTGAGATCACAGCCTCCTTTTTTCTTGTGAAGACTAAAGGTATGCTTCTATGAAGTCAGTGAGCAATGAGGGATGATAAAGGTATTCTTTAGCTGTCAGACAGTATTTATTTTGACACGTGACTGAAAGATCTAGAGTTCAATAGCTAAGAGGATAACCGAAAAGGTAAAACTTATGTGTGATTTAGACCAAAGGTGCTGTGAGAGAGTCTACAGGTTTTCCAGGGCCACTGTACTGGATAACACTGAAGGTTTTCTTGCTGAGTTTCTAGTTCACTTAGTTCTCAAGAGTTCACGTTTTACACCCAGTCCCACAACGTGCCTACCGCACCGTCCCACTGCCACTAGTGTCACTGTGCATTCCATCTTGTTCCCTTTTTAGGTTTGGCCTCTGATTTCCTCACACAACCAGCTCGGAGGCTTTAACCCTGTTAGCTCTAGAGGAGCCCATCATTGTTAACACAGACTAAACATAGGGAATTTGCTTATTTGATCAGCTCTGAGGATTTAGCGGGGTAGGTTTTGAAAGTAGCAATTTTTCAAGTTTTTTTCCTTAAAGGCAGTGACATTTAGCTAATAAGCTACAGCGTCACGCTTACCCAGTGGTAGCTGCAAAGTGCTCTGTCTCAAGAAATTGCCTTATCTGCTTACTCCTTAACTCAGAACTTTCCAAAGCAAAGTCCTCTGCTTTCAGCAAGCCTAAACAAAAATGTCTAAACTACAAAAGGCATTTATCTCTGTAGTGACAGAATTTTCAGCTGAACTAAATGCATTTGCGCACTTTAATATTTAATTCCAGTGTTCTGCCCTCGTAGAGAGATAACACAACCTGCCGTTGAGAAAAGGCAATCAAAATCGTTGGTGTGTCTGCTAGAACAATAGCTCTATTTCAACAAGCATACACACACGTTCCTATACAATGCCATCTCCTAGAGCAAAAGCTCTAATTCACTTAATTGCCTACACCCACGTTAGCATTGTGAGACTACTCCAGAAATCTTCTTTCTTTCTTTTTTTCCTTTAGGAGACATTAAACTTTCAATCTGATGTCAACATTGCTTTATACAGATCTCTGTGAGATCATCATGTCTCCACTGATGTTTTAACAATGTGAACTAACAATCTGCTCATAAAAGACTCTAGATCCTTGCAGTAATTAACAGTGTGTTTCTCCTTTAAGGAATCCTTCTAATTCTGCATGTTTCACTTGTAGTCTTTAAAGGGTTTATTTTCCAAATACACATGCCATTCCTACCACCATTGATGATATTTATGCTACACATGTATGAAGAGGGAAAACAGTCCTTATGCTTTTAAAAGTAGTTTATGTAAATATTGCAATAATAAAACTATTCAGAACCCTGTCCAGTATTTTTCTGTGCTAAAGTTCTTTTGTAAACTCACTTTGTAGTCAAGACAGATGAGTTTTTTGTGAGTTTATTTTTCTCAAACCAAGGAATGCAATTAGGTGACTTTTATCTAAAACATAAATCTGCTGGCTTGCTGTTAAAGTTTTGGAAAATGAGGAAGCAGGCAATGGCTGCAGCAAGAATTGCCTAGGCTGCAGTTGTGTAGGTGCTTATTCCCAGTTCTGTGTTTTGCAATAGAGTCCTTACACAGGAAAAGAGTGCGATGCACACAGTGCTTATATGCAAGCAGAAGAGAGCTTGGAGAACGGAAAAGTAAAAAGATGGACCCAAATCCCCTACAGAAAAATATATAGGAAGCTGTAAAAATATTTTTCTTTTTATGGATGGCTGAGTAGTGTCCTCTGCTAGAGAGGTTTTCACTGAACCCAGTGTGAGGATTTCTTTGTGAAGATCATCTTCGGTGCAAGTCAAAGAGCAGTAACATCCGTGGGGAAAAAAACTAGCAAAATAATGCAGCAATATACTAACACAGAGATGAGAGATGATAAGCATGTTTTCCATAAACCAAAACTGGAGTGTCGCCAACAAACGATGAGCAGTTTGGCATGTGAGAAACTAGCTTCAACAGGTTTCCTTTCATAAGACCAATTCTCTATAAGTTCCATCTTCTAGTGTGTATGAATGTCCATTGCTGCTCTGGTCTTTAGGTGATGCCTGTAAAATAGTCAAAACTCAGAAGTGACCTGGGATTATAAATTACGTTCATGCTACGTGTCTGACCACACAATATATGCTTATATGGACAGCTGGAAACTGTCTAAGATCTTTCTATGCAGATTTACCCTTTTTGGTGGTTTGAGGTTGTTTTAGATTTCTCAGGGAGAGGGCAGGACAGGATAGAAAGCAAAAAAAATTCACTAAAACACAACCATCATAAATCCCAGAGTTCACCAAATCAAATATTTTAATTTTTGCTGTAACAGGAAAGTATCACAGTCTTTTCATTGAGTATGACTACTGAAAAAAATCTTTAAATCTTTAAATCATGCATTTCTTAACTCTTCCAGTCCTGCTTATTAATATTCAGTTACTTGGGGGCGTTTTTTGGTGGTTTGGTTTGATTTCTGGACTTTTATTTGTTAAAAAAACAAAAGCCTTACTAAATCACTCACTGAAGTATCAAATTCAGATGCAAAGACTTTCCAGATTATCTCCAAATGGTTCTGGATTGTCTGACACAGAACAACATCTCATACTACAGTGGCCTTGACATGGTCTAAGAAAAACATAATCCGCAAACTAGCTAGGGACACAGAAGTTGTAGCCACAAATATCTTTTGATGTTGTAAATGGATCCTTGCCCTCCCTGCAACTGTGAGAGCTGGCACAGACATGCTACTTGCTGATGTGCACTGACACAAAGCTTGTGATAACATCATGAGAGCCATTAGAGAGGAGCTGACGTTTGGTGACAACTTCTAGGTGGCAAAACAATTTTCAAGTAGAACATGGGCCTTCAAGGTCAAGAGCGGATGATCAAGAGGTTTTGTGAGTTTTTTCTGGTTCATAGTTTTTTTAATCTCTTTTTTTGTCTTTTCCAATCAGTTCTTTCATCTCCTAAGGCCTGTATTGAATAATAAAACCCACTGGTTTTGTTTGGATTGTGGCTGAGCCTTTAGAAATAGACTACTGATTATTAGTTTGATTTTATACAGGTTTTTTACTCTATATATAGTTTTCCTTCAATATGTATAATTTCTACATCAAATGTAGGTCTATCGCACGTGAATATATTGCAAAACATATTTTTTAAGGTAATCTAACAATTACTTTTTTCCACGTGATTAAAACTTGTGTGCCTTCAATTGAAAATCGAAACAGGTATTTCCTTGCAGGAAAAACCATACCCACAAGATTAAAAGACATCACAAAATAAAATACCTGACATCTGTTGGGGAATTATGAGACAACATTGTATTGATAAATTATTAGAAGACCTTGAACTTATCATGTGTTTTTAAAGGTCACTCACCTTATGATAAGAAAGGTTGACACTTCAGACCCAGGCTTCCTCTTCCAGATACTAAGCATCTGAGAAAACCCAGCAGTACAGCACGACAGAGGCTACTCAGCAGATATCTGTATCTGGTATCCTCAGACCAAGCTTCATCTATGTCTGTAGCATACTCTATTCCAGAGCAGCAGGTTTTGTGTTTATAGATGATGTGTACATTTCTATGCATGTGTTTCAATAAAAAAGTGAGCCTCAAAAGGAAGGTAAATCTGTCTTGCAATGCGTGTATATCTGTAGGGCACAACGCAGGAAATCATCAGTCATACCACCTGTAATGCCAAATGTACAGAATATCCATCTAACACCAAAAAAAGTAACATTTTTGCAGCAAAATATAACATTTGGATCTCATTAGAAGGTATAAATAGTGTACAAAACCATCCATAATAATTATACCATTTTTACAGTATTTGTGTTTAATTTTCCTGCAATCTAGTCGTGGGATGCTCCTGCAAATTCCATTTATATATTAGCATAAGACATTCTGAAAGTTTGTCTTTCTCTGAAAATATACTTGAACTAGCTGAACTTCCTGATCTACTTCTCTCCCCAAAATAAACAACGAGTGAAATCTGTTTATGTTTGAGAAGAAGCTACTGTGACTATCCTTACAGTGCTTTTGTAGAAGAGCACTTATCTGCACATATTACTCAAAGGTTTTGTCTTAGACAATACTCGCAGTAAGGAACCTCTAAAGGATTTAGTTGGAACTTAAAAAGAGCAATACCCTTCATCTGATAGGTTAGGATTTACTAATTGTATTTATGTAATTATGAAAATAATGAATTAGAATAAGTTATTTTGGAAAAAGGCCCATGTTATTTGTTCCCTAATAGTCCCACGGATACTACATTTTTTCCAAAAGAAATAAAAACCTTATTAAAAAAACAAGAAAGTCTGTGCGTATATGTCCAGAGAAAGGTTGTTTTTCTTCTCACTGTTTTTCCATCCGAATCCTGATTTCTTTGCATTTGTCAGCTTAAATTAAGGTTTTAATGTTTTGTATTTAATATATATGAAAAACAGTCTGGGCTATTGTTAACACAGCTGTATAATCTGATTTTCATTCTCTTTGCTAAAAGTCTTGCGGGAGTATAAAGCTTTTTATAACGATGCTTCCAATGGAGGTAAAAATAATCAATAGAATATCACCTTTTAAAAAATAGATGATATGCACAGCACTCCTGATCATGGCAGTGATTAAATAAACACCAGGGAGGATCACCCGTTGCTTGTAAGCTGGTTAGTATAGCTGAGCCATTACAATCCACTCCTGCTTTTAGATATCAAATTCCGGCACTGGGATGCAGTCCCAATGCCTTTAGTGGAGCCATATTTTAGTAGGAAGAACCCCTGGAGGTGATCTGGTCGAGCAAGGACAACTGAAATCAGTTCTGTTGAGTTTTGAGTGTAATCCACAGAGAATTCAAAAAATCTCTACGTGTGTTTGAAAACCCTTGTGAAGAAAAGATTATTCTTACTATCTAGAAGTTGCAGCTTCCATCTATCTTCTTGAGCCTTGTCACTCTACCTGTCTGACTAAAACCTGGATTTGGCTTTTTACATCGTCCAGGACAGGTGAAGGCAGCAGTAAAGTCTCCCTTTCATATTCTTTTCTTACTGCTGAACAAATTATGTTCTCAAACCTGACCCTTCACCTTCTCCAAGATGATGGCTACCTCTTGTTAGCCCTCTTTGGAAACTTAAACCTTCAGACCTGAAAAAAGCTGACTGCTATCTCATTGCAAAGGACAACTCCAGGGTGCTAGCCCATGACATGTCTGCTCTTCACTTCACAATATGTACTCTACACCTTTCCATGGTCTACCTAATGCAGAACCCAGCTTTGGGGCACTCTTCTGCCCTTGCCTGTGCTCCAGCACTCTCCCAGCACTTACATTCATGCTTCTACTTCCCATACTGCTCTATCTGAGGGCCTGGTCACAGCCTGCTCTCTCCAGAACAAGCATCTAGGCAGTCTGGTGAAGCACTCAACCAGCATATTTACAGAACTTTTTGCACTTAAGTTGAGTTTAACTGCTACCACCCTATTTTTGTCAGAAGCTCCCCTGGCTTTGGGTCACTCAGTGGGAATAGGCATGGGCATTGAGAGGGCTGGAGACCCACATCTGCTAAGGCAAACAGAATTTTGCAGTATTGCAAAGACAGCCTGGTACCCTCCAACCAACTTCTTCCTCAGTTGGTATGGAAGTACATTATGGTAGGGATGTCCAGAAACTACTTGGTATGTCGGGACAACTTTCACCCAGTTCGGGGAGGAAGCATGCAGATACATTTCTGCATCATTCTCACTCTTGAGGAGTTTACAATGAGAAGACAGGAAATGTCACTAAAGGTAAGTTTCTTACGAACACTGAAAATTACTCAGGAAGAGCACTTGTTCCATATGTATTCCAAGGTGAAGGCAAAAATATGGCATTGAGGCAAAATATGCTTTACAATTTCATTTTCAATTATTCTACTTTTAAATTTTATCGCCTTTCTTTTTTTGGTTATTAATGTCTATTCTAAAATGTTTTTTCATAAGACAAATATTGATCATTCATGATCAAAACTTCTCTCATTACAGACAAGCAATTTATAAAACCTTGGAGGTGTTTAAATTGTTTAAGGCCAGGCTGGATGAGGCTCTGGCCAACCTGATCTAGAGTGGGGTGTCCCTGCCCATGGCAGGGGAGTTGGAACTGGATCATCCTGTGGTCCCTTCTAACCTTAACTGACTCTATGATTTGGTCTAGGTGATCCTGCTATGGCAGGGGGATTGGACTAGATGATCTTTTCAGGTCCCTTCCAATCCCTAATGATTCTATGATTCTATGATTCTGTGATTCTAAAACCCTCAGTGTAACACAAGACCAAAATTATAAGACATTTTTCTTATATTACAGTGTACTCTGTTTAACTAATAATATTATTTAAATCAATAATCTTCAAAATATAATCTAACACCGGCAGAAACTTCTTGAAAGAAATGTTAAATAGTATAGTCTGTTTCATGTACAATTAAAAGTAATAATAGAAGTTAAAGTTAATTAATTGCAATCAATGGAAATATTTTCTGAAATTGTATAACACATTGTTTTCTTAACTGTTTAAAAACTATTACCTACCAAGACTTGGACTTCAAAAATTATAACTTCACCCGTATTTGAAATTATGTAGAGGAGTGTAACATCATAGTTTTATTCAGAAGAAACCACTTGAGAAATCACATTCACATAAGTCCACAACTAAACTTTTGCAATATATTTAACATGACAGCAATAGCAAAAATATACTAATATTAATGTAGTTGTATTTGAACTTACGGAGGTTAAAGAATAGGATTTGAAGGGAGTTTAAAAATAGTATTACTACAACTTTTGAAAATGAAACTACCGTTCTGTTAGCTGACGTTTTAAGTAACATCAGCAGGTAGTTGTCAGTGGCACTTTAGGTGTGTTTTTATATAATTAAGTATAGCCTTTAGTAAAATCACCTTGACTAAAATATATCAAGAAGTAGCTCATCTGTGTTACAAGAAAATGAATGGTATTGCCTGTCTGCACTGAATTAGATACTTGCTGTGTTAGTCAATGACTAACATGGCTGAATGTGTTGCAGCTGGCAGCTAGCAGTGTTTGGTTATGACTTTTTATATTTACTGGATCCATAGAAAATACATATTTATTGGATCTATAGAAAAAGAGATCTCTGTATGTGTGTGAGCTACCCACTGGCAAGTAAAGCAGATTTAAAAACTAACTGCTAAAATTTGTTATGTCATGTATTTAGCATACTTGGGGAAATAACTCATAGATTTTGAAAATATTTTGGTCATTACTTAAAGTGCCTGCCTTCTGTAAGTCATGGATGTTTAGGAATGTCTGTGCAGATGCATGGAAAATAAAGTGAAAGGAAGGAAGAACATTAAGTGTTGCCAAAAAAGACAAGATAAAAGATTTTAAAAGACTAAATTCAGTTAAGTGAGAAGAACTCAAAGAAAGGATTATGGAGCTGTTAAAAAGTATATAGTCACAGAATCATAGAATCACAGAATGTTAGGGATTGGACAGGAACATGTCCAAGCAATTTTTAAACTTCTCCAGAGAAGGAGACTCTACAACCTCCCTGGACAGCCTGTTCCAGTGCTCTGTCACCCTCACCATGTAGAAATGCTCTGTCACCCTCACTGTGAAGAATAATATAAAGATATATATCTATAAAAACATAATATATTTATAAATATATATAAAAGTCAAATAGTTAAAGTGTTAGTCTTTACTCTAAAATGATTCCCATAGCTCTTGCAATTATTCCAACTGATACTGTAGTAATTGTAGAGGCAGACTTACCCAATGCTCTACCATTAACAAACAAAAATATCCACAGCCTTTACTCATTACAGGCAGCTCTTACTCTTAAGAAAATGTTGACCAACATATTAGACTTCTTCCTTCTCTCATTTGAAAAGCAGTACAGAGTTGTTAAATTACAGCCAAGGAACCTCCTACAGGGCCAAAGGAGACATATGCTTAGTATTGCATTGGGATATTTGGAAGGATTTTCTTACTGACTAAAGAAATACATATTCTTTCACTTCATTATGGGCACTGACTTGCTTCCCCCTTGAAATGAGAATTTACTACTTTCCAGCCTACAGGTGAGCCTAAAAACTATGAACAGACACCTTTGTTTCATGTGCTCAGACATCTCTGAAGAATCCCACCACAATTTCAAAACCAGAGAACTTCCTTTCTCCCTCTTTAGGTAGCTACGGTAAAGAGACATTTGTAAGAGCATGGGAAATCAAAAAAGGTCTTTAAAGAGATACAGAATTATGTCTGTGGGAACATTTCTCTCCATTTAAACATCTTGAAGGAAAGAGGAAGGGGTCTGAAGTTTATCCCCTCAACAAAGATCAATAAATCTTTAATGTTAGGGACATAGCTGAAAAGAAATATATTATCAAACATGTTTATGCAATGTTACCATCAACATATTTACCCAACATATATGTTGCCAAGATAAAACTTCAGGGAATGTAAAACTTCAGTCTTTCACAGACTTAGAATCAACACTTGAAAACCCCTGAACTACTACAATGTTACACATACAAAACTTGACTGACTTCTGTCATGAAAGTGGAGTACTGGACTGATGAATCAGACCTGTGCACTTCCTAGATGTCTACCACAATGTTTTCTGAGGAAACTTAAGCAGATAAAAAACCAAACCAAAAAACAAACAAACCCAACACTCTTTGCACAAAAAAAAAAACCCAAACAAAAACCAACAACCTCACATAAACCCACCAAAACCTCCTAAAACCTGAAAAGGCTTTGAATATAAAAGCAAAAAATAGCACTGATTTCATACGACATACCAATTTTAAAAGACGTCTCTTGAACACATCATGAAAGTGGAAAAGAAACAAAAGTTGTACTTATTTTGTAGTGACCTGAATTTAGCATCAGATGTTAAAATCAAGACATGAAATTTTGGTAGAGAGATAAAAGTCAGAACAGAGACCTGACCACATGCCGGATGATATTAGTGGCAGATGTGATCGTCAGAAGTGTGATGGCATTTCCTCTGAATAGGCGAATGTACTCTTCAAACTTTGATGTTAACATGATTAGCAATGAAAGTATGCTTTGTTCCTTTGCCTTCACATGGTCTCAATATTGGCAGTTATCGTTTACTTGTATTTTTAAATCAAATATTATCCTGCCCTGTATTCATGTGCAGATGCTTTGCACAAAGCTGCTTTTTCTGTTGGACCTAAAAGAAAACTGTGAACCAGCGCGCTGAACACGGGCTAGTGACAATCTTTTTTCTTTTATCCAATTCAATCATTGGTATTTCCTAATTTTATACTAGAAGAACCAGCACCACACTTTCTACTTTACATCAGTATCCCTACTGCTTTGTCCATTGCCCCCAGACAGCTATGAATTGACTGCAAAAACAACTTTATTGCAAAATGACTGCAGCTTTATTAAGCAACAGGATTTACAGGCAATAGCATAATCAATATAACATTAATACATCACAAAATCAAGTAAGTTTCTTACAAGCTCTGCCTGTAGCCTGAATTATATACAACAGCATTGTGACCAGTGATAGTAGTTGTCTGAGAAAAAACATAATGATTTCTTACACACACTCTGTGGAAGGAAAAATGCCCCATTTGTCCCACACACTACCTCATCAATCTCATGCTCATTCATCCATCTGAAAATATAACATTTTTGTAAGAATATTACAATAATTAAAGTTAGAATAGCAAGGTATGTTCCTGAGAACAAACACGTATCAGCTCTTTTATTCAAACTCCTGTGAGTTCACCTGGAAGTCGGTGATGTTTCCTGTATTTGAGATGTTACTTACGTGAGTAGAGATGGCACACCAAACCAAACAGATAACATGTTGTTAAGACTTGCACATTAGGATAGCACTGAATGCCTTTCAGCTGCTGCAGTAAATCTGGGTGTGCTTATGAAGTTCTGTGAACCTAAAATAAAGTTTACTATTTCCATGAACACTATCTGTATGTGAATGAATGACACTTCAGATGATGGATTCTGTTCAAATGGTTCCTCTCAAAAGCAGAAATGCTTTTAAACATACAGCTTTCCAAAAGCTTGCACAAATAGTCTCTGAAGTTCTTTTATGCCTTCTTTTTATTTTTTTTTGTCAAAATATTAATTATTCTTACTACAGTGAAGACCTGTCAACCTGGAAAGCCACGTCTGCATTGCCCTGAGGGAATTTGGTTCTGCTGGCAACCCTAAGGTCAAACGCCCTGGCCAAATTCCCTTACTACTTCTACCTACTTTTGAAATGCTCTCTGGGCCATGTTGTCACTTGAACATGGAAATGCATAGAGGAAAACCATGTAAGCATCCAACACCTCCAGCACTCACTCCCATCCAGCCTCAATACCTGTGCTCCACAGCACCTCTCCTGAAAAGCCTAACTCTTCCCACACCTCTCTCATTAAACTTTGCACCATAGTATCATGAGATCTTTGTGCCTTGACCCTTTTCTTCCTTTCTGCACACAGATAGGCCTCTTAAGAAAATGACAGGATGCTACATCAGAGAAATCATCAAATCAAGAGTTAGTTTAGGAACACAGCCAGAAATCCGATTCTATAGAAAGCACCAACAATTTGGATAAGAGAAAAGCAGAGACACACAAAGTAAAAGCTGATAGAATTTTACAAACCAAAGGCAGTAGCTCCACTTGAAGGGGGATTACTATAGGAAGGCTAAAAGACTTCAGTGAAGCTGCTTCTGCTCTTGGAATTGAAGGTGGAAAGACAGACTAGTAACTCAAAATATAAAAGGGAAAAATGGGACAGAAGATGATGTCTCCTAAAGAGGGATAATTCCAGACAGAGACAGCAAAGCATCTGCCATGCACATAACCCTCTGAGTAACCACTTCCCACCATTTAGGAACTTCTCATCAGGCAAGGCAACACCTTCAGTTTGTTAGGAATCACTGCCTAGGGACAGTGAGAACTATTCCAAAGATGTTCACCGCCCAGCACCACTCTTCCCTCGTGCACCTCAAAGTTATTCTTTCTTCACACATCAGTGAGCACTACTCACAAGGCAGAGAACAGTTATTCTCCCACAACGCACAATACAGTCCTGTGACACCTACAGTCATCTGAAAAACCCTTATTGGGCTATTCAGACCATCCTTTCACACTAGGTGAGGGAGAACAGTTTTCTTGTGCTGATTCCTTACTCCATAAGCTCTGTTTTAGAGGTCTCTGAGAAAAGCAAATTTTTAAGGGAGATTTACAGTAGAAAGTCCAAGGACAGTTTTCATTCTGGCGAAGAGGAGACAGAGGGAGGGATGGAGATCACTTTCAGATCAGACTTCACATAGTTTTCCCATCACTCAGAGGGATTCGTGATGTCTGCACAACACACTCAGCTAACTCGTCCTACCCCTGCTGCCTGAACATGAGGATGAACATGGATGTAAGTCCAGAATTCCCTCTGGCAGAGAACTGTGTATTATCAAATACAACAAAAAAATAACCAGATCAAGAGCTGTGTCTCAGGAGACTCTCACAATCTTATCCACTCTGGACACTTTCTTATGAATAACTGGGCAAACGGCCCAAAGCCTGATCTGGTTAGAATTGCACATCAGGCTTATACATTTGACAATAATAAAATATTTTTGTACTTTCCAACATGTGTTTGTTCTCTGATCTTGAGGTCCTTTGGGAGCGCCTTTAGATCTACTGCTGTTTTCCATGTCTTTTCCCTATGAGATCTGCATGCACACACTCCAGTCCTGGGAGATGAGAACCTCTGCACATTCAAGTATGGACTAGCAGTCTCTTACAGAAGACCTAGGAGTCTCAAATCTCACTCCAACGAAAGGTTTGATTAGTGCAACAGCTCTGGGATCAGGGATATAAGACATTGGGCCTGTTTCTGACCAGGGGGTGAACAGCCACCATTTTTCTGCCATCATTTGAAAGGAGCAGCTTCTGTTAGGCAAAACAGACATATTCTCTCATTCCTCTGCTTGGATCAAGACTAGCAAATGTCTCGCCAGAACAACAAGCTGTGATGTTTGTAGTGATGGTTCAGGAGCAGCATCCTGTCACTTACTCACTCCAAAAAGTTTAGTAACATGGTGTCTATATATCCTCAACCGTGACTTGGCCAGTATATTTTCTGATGTAAAGGGGTGATGGAGGCTCGTACTCAGTCTGGAACCAGTTCTTGTTGTTCTTGTGGTTTCATGAGAACTTTAAAAATGACTATTTTTTTTAATTAAGGGATGATGATAATATTTTCAGTTTGGAGAGGGAAGAACTGTAGAGGCAGACAGACAGGAAGGTCTAGTGTAGAGTCTGTCTGCTGACGCAAGCTTGTTCTTAGAGCTGAGAGGATACAGAGGAGAAACAGAGAGAATACTATTTGAAATGAGGAGGAAGACTGAAGAAAGACAGAAGTCTTAAATCCAGGAAAAGGTCCTGAGAAAAGGTGATGAAGATAACCACTTAACACCTACTTAGTGTAAATGGCTTTCAGCCATAGCCCTTCCACTCCCGGAACAACTGACTGAAGCCACACCCTATCTCAATGAGCCCAGAGCTATGAATGCTTATTTTCAGGAGAGACTGAGCAGATTGCAGTTCCAAATAGCTGCTTGCCAATGATGCAAATGAGAGCTCATCCATTTTATGCTGGTGATTACATCCAAGACCCAAAAGACCTGCACTGCAAGCATGGGTATCATGCATATCCATGGATATCCAAGTGTGCTTTCCATAGAGAGGTGACCAGACTGAGTGGTTTCTCAAAGCTGATAAAAGGCTATCAAACAAAGGTAGACAGGCTCAGGTAGTCTAAGCCAAATGTTTTTTTGGGAAAGATAAACAGAGGGGACAAAATCATTAGCCTAGAGACACTGTGATTATGCACACACCACTGATGATGGAAAAGCAAGCTAGAAGGACAAGTTTGTTAGTGAGAACACAGAATCACTCTGGTTGAAAAAGGCCCCTGGGATCACTGAGTCCAACCATCTACCCTATCTTACAAGTTCTCCCCTAAAACACATCCCCCAACACCTCATCCAAACTAGCTTTAAACACGTCCAAGGATGGAGATTCAACCACTGCCCTGGGAAGCACATTCCAGTGTTTGAACACTCTTTCTGTGAAAAAATTCTTCCTAATATCCAGTCTAAACCTACCCTGTTGAACCCATTCCCTCTTGTTCGATCACTAATTGCTTGTGAGAAGAGACCAGCACCAACCTCTCCACAAAGTCCTTTCAGGTAGTTGTAGAGAGTGATGAGGTCTCCTCTCAGCCTCCTCCTCTTCAAACTAAAGAGCCCCAGCTCTTTCAGTCTTTCATCATAAGATTTATTCTCCAGGCCCTTTGCCAGCTCAGTTGCCCTCCTCTGCACCTGCTTCAGCACCTCCACATCTCTCTTGTCTTGAGATGCCCAAAACTCAAGATGTGGCCTCATCAGTGGCGAATACAAGGGGATGATAACCTCCCTACTGCTGCTGGCTACACTATTTCTAGTACAAGCCAGGATGCCATCGGCCTTCTTAGCCACCTGGGCACCCTGCTGGCTCATATTCATCTTCCTGTCAATTAGAATCCCCCAGGTCCCTCTCTGCCACATGGCTTTCCAGGCACACTTTCCCAAGCCTGTAGCGTTGCATGGGGTTATTGTGGCCCAAGTGCAGGACCTGGCACTTGGTCTTACTGAAGCTTCTGCCATTAACATTGGCCCATTGCTCCAATCTATCCAAGTCTCTGAAGAGCCTCCCTACCCTCTTGCAGATGAACACTCCCACCTAACTTGGTGTCATCTGCAAACTTACTAATGGTACACTATGTGACCTTATCACAACCATCAATGAAGATGTTAAACAGAGATGGTCCCAGCACCAAGCCCTGAGACACACCACTTGTGACAGGCCTCCAGCTGGATTTAACAGACTGTTAACACTTATGCTTCTCTGGCCCTCTGTATTCCTTTCATAAACAGGTAAAGGAGGGCCTGGGCAGACTGTAGGACTTGTCCTGCATAGAAAAGCCATGTGTTTAAGCGTTTCAAGGAACCCAGCAATTTAGCTTTCACGTTCCTGAGAGCATCCTCATACCCAGATAGCAGCCACACAAACTGTAAGGCAAGATCATAGTTTTTTAGCTTCCTGGCAGATTTACCACAGATCACCAGAAGTATACAAATTTCCTGTGCTCACAGTAAATCATCTGGTCTTACCTCTTGTCCACATGTCATCAGTTAGACTCACAGAGCGACCCTTATGAGCAAGGCCTGGGGGAATGATTTCTTCCCTCTCTCACGTGAACATGCACACACATACACAATATGAGAAGGCCATATAAATTTAAAGAAAAGTAGTTGGTGACATGAATTGGCTTCCACTTCCTTCTCTGTTCTACTGCTTTCATTTCTTGTGACGTTAGTAAGGAGATCACTGGAGAGAAAATATAACTTGAGAAAGAATTTCTATCTTCCTTCAAGTCATTTATCTCCATAGAGAGGTGCTGAATCTATCCTCTGACCTCTCACTATCCCCTTAAAGTTCTGGTATGTAAGTGACAAGACACACACAGGTGTACCCTTCTGCATCCTATTTGCTTCAAAAGATACTCACCTCTTCTGTTAGTATGTTACTCTGTATTGTAACTCTACCAGAGACACCATCACCGCATCTCTTCATTGTATCCCACTATGGTTTTCAAAATGATTCCTTCATTTGTTTTCTTTTGTTCTTGAAAACTCCTTCTAGGAAAATCTTTGTGCTCTGTGGCACTTACTGGCATCACTTAATTAATATTCTCAGATTCTGGACTTATCATGTTCAGAGAAGCCGTACAGTGGTTTTGGCTGCATTCATCCTTGTAATTCTCCTGCTCTCTCACAAAACCTAAGCCATACCTGTCTCAGATAAAGAAAGCATCCTTTGCCCCTTTTCCTCTCCATTTATAGAAGAACCTCACATTGCAAAATAGTGTGTTTCAAGGATTGGCATCTATTCTAAAAATAATTTTCTAATGTTTAAAATTATCTAATTATATATATGGTTTTCAAGTGAAGTTGTGAATACCGTATCTTTTATACAAAAAGTTGAAGGATTTTCATGGCATTTTTAGAAATATTTTCCTAAAATAAGGAATACATAGCAATTTTCCCAGATACTGTCATTTTATAGATTAGATTATTTCTGTAAGTATACAACACAATTTTTAAACTGAAGAGGCCAAGATTAAATTCCACAATCAATTTTAACCACTGAAATACATGGAACAATTTTAAAATATTTTTTAATTTAAAATAAAAAACAACCACCCTTGATCTTAAGGCCTTTCTTAGAATTGCAGCCCTTCTTAGGGCAAGCTGCTCTGATGACTCCAGTGGGAATTGGGATAATTCGTAAATACCAGATTACTTTCACTCACATTACCAAGCATGGATGTCAGCACACAAATTCAAATAAAAAAGTCAGAATGTTTGCCGTGATGACACTGTGTTGACAACATTGTGAGGCTGTGGATGCAGTTTAAGGCCACCAGTTTGAGCTCCACTACTCACCTGCAGTCACTGGAAATCTTTGAGTCACTGTCAAGTGAAAGCTCAAGCTCTTGCTTCTATCATAAACACAGCAGGTAACTTAGGGAAACCACTTGTCTACCTCAGCATCTCCAGTGTTTCTTAACTACATCCTGGACAGACCTCATTTAGCACAATTTCACCTGTTCTAAGACAGGGGTCTTCTTACATGTTATACAGAGCCATGTTTAAGAGGATTCCAGGTACTGCTATTGCAAGGCATAGAAAAATACTAATCGTGTTCTCCGGGACTGTGAGTCTGAGCCGCTTGCTCCTTGATAGCCTAAAAAAACAGGTAAAATGCATATATTTGAGCAAAGTGTTACCGTCACAGTAGAGCCAAAACCTGACAGATAAGAATGAAAAACCCACCTTAATTTAAAAGCAAAGCTATGTGGAGTCATCTGTCCTGCCCTTTGCTCTGAAACAGCTGGTAAAAGATGCTAAGAAGTGCAGCACAGTAAAACTGAACACTGTGCATTCTCTTTATGGTTCCACTGTTTCTTACATTTAAAGCATGGATTTTCTTGAAATCAGGCTTATTGGATACGGTTATTAAGGCCTGCAAAGTGCTTCCTGTAAGTAAGTTCTGCAGGACTGAATAAAGACATTTCACTTGCCCATGAAGCTTTCATGTTACACACATAACTTAGAAAATCTAATCTGGGAGTTTCATCAGTAGAACAGTTTTATTACTTCTCCTGCTGCACCATTATCACACAGGCAACGTCACAGTATCACAGTATCACAGTATTATCAAGGTTGGAAGAGACCTCATAGACCATCAAGTCCAACCTGTCACCACAGAGCTCAAGGCTAGACCATGGCACCAAGTGCCACGTCCAATCCTGCCTTGAACAGCTCCAG
>VXBP01003972.1:33287-47323 GCA_013400115.1 Rhinopomastus cyanomelas
GGTATCAGTCAGCACCCCCAGGTCCCTTTCTGTTTGGCTGCTCTCCAGCCACTCCTGGATTTGAGTAAAGAAGACATTCATTGGTTGGGTTTTATTACGTTTCGTATCACCAAGAATTAATAGATGGAGGAGCTCCCTTCACACTCACACACGAGGAACGCAAATACTTATTTGTAGACAAATGCCTCAGCTCCTACTCTATGTTGTGCAGAGGGAGCCTTCATTCTCCTAACTGTTTCCAGGTGAATAGTTAATATTTGCTACCCAAGAGTATTGTCACTAGGCAAATGCAACGGTATCAGAGGGATCAGCCCAAAGTCAAAACCGAAGTTTACAAGGACTGAGATGAAAGCAATCGATACAAGTAATGAGAGGGCAGTGCTACAAGGCTCTGCAGTGGTGGACTTGCTAACCCTAAACCCTTCCACCTGAATTCTAACAAGTAAATCAAAGGGCTCATATCTGGATCAAGGCATTTTCCAGCTTTGCTTTAGTGACAGGGGAATGGGCATTACCCAGAAGCTGCAGGGTGATGTTCAGAGGCAGCTAACAAACCACCAGCTCAGCTTTTCTTTTCCACAGGGCAAGCACTCTAAATGCTCCTCCTCCCCTTAACTTGCTGAAACTTGCAGCTGTGATTCACAACCTGACCAACAGTGGTAGATAACAAACCACTGACCTTGAGGGCGGCTTTGTGTGGCAGCCTTCTTATTGCGTTCAGTCACCGCACTGCTCGTGTGTGTTATTTTAAGTAGCACATTTATCAGCCAGGACCAAACAGAATATGCGGCCATGTGTATTTTATTAGTGGGTTTTGAGTATTAAAAAAAAAAAAACACCACAAAAAAAATCCACTGTATTTCAAAAAACGGCTCGAAGGCTCTGACACACTTTAAAAATCTCCTTGTTTTCAGTTACAACATAAGGGATCTATATGGATGCTAATATGTTTGCATTTGCAGCTTTTCCAGACTCTTTTTCACTCCTAGCACACTGCAGTATAGCAATGTCAGAAATACACCATTCCACACAACAGGACACATCTGTGGTGAATCTGCACAGAAGCAATTAATTTCCTTGTGGTATTTTTACACTGGGGGCTTAATGCAAGTCTCCATTATACAAACAAAAAGCTCTAGACAGCTCCTGCTGCCTGATAAAATTAATAAATAAATAAATAAATAAAATAAATCAGATTGAGAAGGGCTGTTTGGCCTAGTACTGCTAATGGCAATGACTTGTAATGAGGCATCCCAACACTAATTATGAAGGTTATTAAAGAGAATTATCTAAGTTGTACTAAAGTGCATGCTATAATCACGTTAAGAGAGACACGCATGCTGAATCGGGGTCCCCCAGTTTCTTCCCTTAGAGAAGAGGACCCACTACTAATGAAGTCAATTTGGGTCTCCCATTTATAGCAGCAATATTATTGTTCTTGGCAGACTGGTCAAGATGAATTTGATGGAGAGGCAGGTGAGAATCCCAGCAGCTTGGTGATAATTCACACATCACAGCCTTCACAACTAACTAACATCTGCAGGCAAGTGGGCCAAGAAGCTGTCAAAACCAAATACTTCCAATCTGGGATTTTATTATTAGACTTCTCCCAAATCTTCACTAAGGTTAAAAAGCAATATTTCAGTGCACTGTTTCAGGAAAGGAAAAAAAGAGAAAGATTAATAAAGATGTTAGGAGGCTGAACTGCTATGAGATTTGTTTAATTATTCCCCACAGTACTGCCCCAGCAATCTGCTGACATTTAGCCCCGACCTTGCAAATCCTCAGTAAATATTAATATATCAACTCAAACAGGGACCGTTGTTTTATTGGTTCACGGAGCTCAGAGAGATTCGCCACAGCAGTGAAAAATAATGTGCAGAACTGAGGAAGAACGGCTCCTTTGATATCACCTTCTGCTGCACACATGTGCTGGGAGCATCAACAAAATGGAAATTCTGTTACTTTGCCACAGCTGTAGAGTGACACTTCAGATGCCTTTGCTTCCCTTTGTACAGCCTGCTGGAATAATCCCAAAACCACAGTGGCAGGAGATTAGAAAACACACACACGCACGCGCGCGCACATATACACACACAGAGACAGGGCGGGGGGGGGGACGGAGAGATCACATTTTGTTATCTGACACAGTGGATATTTTAATAATGATAAGCTCCCATCTTAGAACCTAACAAGCTTTGCCCAGAACAATGAGTGCACTAAGAGCCAAGGAATGCTCAGCCCAGTCTACCGGAATCTGTTTACTACAGTGACTTTTTTGTTTGCCTCCGTGAGCACCACATAAACTCCTTTTTTCTCCAAACAGTTGCCCCTATTGACTGTTTCCTAATGTATTTTATGTACCCACCGGTCCCCACAAATCCTAACAAAATACCCCCAATTTATTGTCTCCCTTTTATTTGCTTGCCTCACATGTAAATGTACATTATTAAAATATCTTCTCATAACTACACTGCCATTACTAATAGACAAGCGTTTGATGTGGGTCAGTACTGCATCCAAAATTCTTGGGTTTAGGGGAAAGGGCTGCTGTGCAACATTTGGCATTCAGATGTATTGAGCTGCAGAGTTAATGCGTGATTAATTTTATTCATAAAAATGTTAATCACTTCATTGTGAGATCTTTTTAACATTCTGAGCACTGAGCACCTTTTAACTTCTTTTTCACACAAGCTCACAAATGTATTTAATATTTTCAAACATTCTGTTATTACCAATAACACTGGTAATTAAACATACATTTAAAAAGTAATAAAATGCTGGCAAGTAACTGCACGGCACCAAACACAAATGGAAGCCAGTTGCCCTCTACCTCCCCATGCCCCCTCCCCTTTGGCAGCAACTGACCAGTTTCTTTAATGTGCACTTGTATGCAGAGTCCCAGAGGCATACTTTTCCCTCAAACGCGCTTCAACCCTCATTGACACAGACCAATATCATGAAATTAATAAGGCCCTGTAGCACGCTATAGATGGTGCTGAGAATACTTCTCAGAGAGAGCAGGATCACAGTGTCGGGCACATTGGAGCAGGTTGGGGGTTGCAGGGGGTTTGTTTTGGGTTGGGATGAGGTTTTTTGAGACAAGCACTCAAGCCACATGCAAGAGTGGTGTCAGGCATTGGTGGGTGTGCCGGCTGCACTCATTGACTTCTTGTTTCCAGCTGGGCAAGGCTATTGTGAGCGTATTCAGCCAATGCACTCATGAAACTGGATAAATGGATTAGTGGATCAGAGACACCATCGGCATCTTCAAAAGGAAAACAGCAGCCTGCAAAAAGACTGACATTTGTGTATTGGGGCAGAGGGTGTGTGAATGCTCTGCCTCCTCCAAAGGGACAAGACAGTGATAAACTTTCCACACTGACCACCTCACTTTGTGCCACAATTGACCAACAAAATAAATGGATTGCTTCATTGTTTTTGAACTGTAGGCAGCACAGGGAAAGCACTACTTGTGCAGCAACAAAGGACAATGTATTGTGTGAGGCCAACAGCTCAAAATAAAACCTTTAATTATCTACGGGTCAGCCATAAATCTGGAATAAAAATAAATGTTACTTTTTAAACTCGCCTTTAATTCTGCATGGAGTTTGCGCTGGCACTTTCTATTCTCTCAGGAGAGACGCTACCAGGACTTGCTGTGTGCCCCACATTTGCATTTTTGCCTCCCAAGGAACATGTTGGGAAACAAGTTTGGCTATCAGACGTGAAGGATGTCTGCAATGCTAATGAAAGTAAGTAAAAAGAGATAAAAGATGTCTTGTTTTCCTCCTCTTTTATAAACACTCATGCATGCATTCTCTTCACCTACATAAAAGAGAAGCTAAAACTAATATTAATAATGGTGAAGGGACACAAGTAAATTAATTCCTCACAGAAGTACATTGTTTAGTTTTAAGAGCTCATATTTTCAAAGTCTTAAATTTTGAATACCTATTTCTATGGGGTTTTAAGTCTCCTGATACTTCCATTGATTCCTGTCCACATGGCTGGTTTTACAGGCAAGCTATGAACGACACTGCATGGGGGCACCGCACAATGGGGAACACCAACCTCGCCAGGAGCTGTTTCTGTAACTTTTCACTAGAAAACACCACGCAGGCCATGTTTATTACATGTTTCAGTGTTTTACTTGATTTGTTAGTCCCAGGTAAGATTTACTGCTGAAATGTAAACCTTGGCAGCTTCAAGTCTGGAATCAGTCCCGTCACTGCTGCTGCCTGACAGCCACCTCCGTGGCCCTTCCTGACAGAGGGGGGATCAGTGGTCCTGCGTGGCATGGCTCCATGTCTGCATCCCGCTTCCCACAGGCTGATGGGGACCTATCCCTGCTGGTCTAGGCCACAGCTCCCCAGCCCATGGTGAGCAGCTGTACTTTGGGAAATGGGTGTCCCCACCATCTATCAGCAGGCTACAGGGAGGCTGGTTACTCCAAACACAGGACTTGGGCATGGGACAGTTGCCAAGGTGGTAGAGGTCTCACCACTGCACTGAACTGGGGCAGGGGAAGGTGGAAGTGCCCTGTGCCAGGGCCAATGTTCTGAGGTTCCTTTTGCAGAGCACTTAATTCTATCAGCCCTTCTGAATTTCTTATGTGCCAGCAGCCTGCACAGTGTGTCTCCAGCAGCCATGACCACTCTTTGTACCTGATTCTTCTACCTTTTAACAGCATTTGGGAGTTAAAAGATACAATGAAATAAATTTATAAAACCCAACAATGGTCAAACTAGCCAGCTAATGGAGATTCCATTCAACACCTTCCCCTGACAGGTTATTTCAATACACGCCTGTTTAACATGGGGCCAGTGGCTGGCAGCAGCCAGGGGCCACCTCTGCCACCAGCCCCCCCCATTCGCATCCCTACACTCTTTGTAATGGTCTCATCTACAAGGACAATTGAAACTTTATAGTGCATGATTCATAGCACAGGGCCGTGCTCGCAGCCACGGTGCGTATTACATTAATCAGTGTCAGGCCACTAAAACAGAGATATGAATATGAATTCTCCATATTGCAGGGGAGATAAATGTGCTTCTGAATAATTGATCGGCGCACATGAAAAAAAAATAAAAAAGATGCTGAGGGGGTAGGAAAACATGGTGACACAATGAAAGTTCCCAGGAGATGCAAGGAGCCCCACAGGGAATGACAGTGTGGGCCAGCCCCACCACTGGTCCTGCCGGCTGCTGTCCACAGGCTGTGGACCTCCTCTGGTTTAGAGTGAGGGTGTCAAAAACTCCACCAAAGTAATGAAAAGAGATGACGAGAGCAGAGACAATCACAATCATCGGAATGAGCCAGTTTAGGCACATGCACCCTACTGATTTTCTCGTTTCCTTTATTTCTATTTTTTTATGCAGTTAAAAATAGACCTTTTTCAGAATAAAATAGAAAAAGAATTAAAAATGAGGCGTGCATAGCAATGAGCACATTTCATAACTGTGTCTCTGTGACAAAGCCAAATCCCCGTAAAGCTGCCATTTGCTTTTAGAGTGTTCTGACAACTGCTAGTTTCGAAGTTTGCTGAATTCGATATTATGCCAACTTTTCAGTGTTCTTGCTTCTCGGATTTGTGCTGTTCTTTCACTAATGCTAAGTAAATAATAACAGAAACAAGACAGAGAGAACATTTTTACTGGCGGGGAGGGATGGAGAATTATGCAAATGTATGAAAAATGTTTGCTGCCATCACTTTAAATGGCACAAAACCGTATCGTGGCACTCGGTTATTGTTCTAAGAGAAGCACTACTCGGTGTGGCTCCCATCAGATTCAATACAAATTTTCCTATTGACTTTATTTATCGGGTCTGATGCCGTCATCACATTAAAAAGTAGGAAACTAGGACTTTCCAATTTCCTGTTATCAGCTCGAAGGATTTCCAATTAAGGTAAATCTTAAATTTCCCCTTTAAGTTTCCCTACACTCTGGTATTTGCAGGTATACATCTGTCCGGGTGGACCTTCATGAAAACGGAAAATATGACAGAAAAATTGCTAATTGTTTTCCTGCCAGGGTGATGTAACCGATCACTTCCAGTACGGCTCACGTTGACAAAAACACCGTAGGAAATGGGGAGTCCTAGGAAAGAGAACCCAAGGGAAAACGGGGGCTCCCGGCTGCGGAGAGGGCTCCTGAGCAGCAACTTTGGAGGGTGCGAAGCAAACACCGTCCATTCGAGCACTCAGCCCTGAAGCAGCTCCCCTGGGCTGTTCTCGTCTGCGACAGCCGGAGCCGGTTGCTTCGTCCCATACCCGGCAAAACTCTGCCGGCGCGGTGCGGAGAGACCGAGGATGGCGGTGACCCAGCGGGGTTTCATTCAGCCCCGCCTTAACCCCTTCAGTTGCCTGGGGAGCAAAACATCACAACTGGTGGCTGTACTTGGGGCGGGGGAGGGCGTAGAACTAATAGACACAGATTAAAAAAAATCAAGTTCT
This sequence comes from Rhinopomastus cyanomelas, assembly GCA_013400115.1. Taxonomy (NCBI): domain Eukaryota; kingdom Metazoa; phylum Chordata; class Aves; order Bucerotiformes; family Rhinopomastidae; genus Rhinopomastus; species Rhinopomastus cyanomelas. The sequence continues at coordinate 39,745 of VXBP01003972.1, forward strand.
GCCGCAGAGTCTGCCCCAGGGATGCTGAGGCTTCCAAAGGCGGAAAACTGCCAACCAGATAACTACTGGGAATTATCAGTCTCAGGAGGATAATCAAGACTGGAAGCACTCTCCGGAGGGCATTGCTGGCTTTCTGGCCGCATCCAAGACGAACAGCCCTCTCCACTCCTCCACAAGCCCCACCCTCGGCGAACCGGAGCCGGGGGCTTGTACCATCGGCGTCCGCCGCGCCGGGACGGCTCCTTCCGCAGCCGACAGAGGGCGCTGCTAGCCTGCCCAACGTATCGCCCGCTGCTCGGAACCGCTCGGAACCTCACGGCGCCGTGGGAGTGCGCGGTACCCCGGCACGCACTCGCTCTCGCCAGTTCTCTGCAGTTACTCTGCCTCTCATTGTCCGCACAGCCGCCTCCTCCCCGTTCCTTCCGAGCCGGTTCTCCCGCGCCACACTTGCTCCACCTGGCCGAGTACTGCTGCGTGGGGTTCAGGTGCCGTACGACACCAGCCCCGGAGCAGCAATGCGGGTCCCAGGGAGGGGCTGTCTGAGTTGATAAGAAATTCCGTCAGGTCTAAATCAACGCTGCTATGATGTGATGTTTGGCTTTACAGGCGTGAAGTTTATTTCTAAATTGTATTTATTTCTTTTAAAGTCCTCCCTTTCCTTCCCTGATAGCTAAGTTACTGCGGTCTGGTTAAAGCCGCAATATATTCTTGTTGGAAGCGATATCAACGCTGTGATTTAGGAAATAAAATCGAAAAAAACCTAAATCCCAGAAAGCAAACCAACTGACACTGTATCGAGAAGCGCAGAAAGCCGAAATGAATCTCTTTACAGAGAGAGCACTCCAGATATCCCGCACAAAACCTATTTCGACTGATCTGTTTCTCATATCCATCTGGAAAAGGCAAAAAACTGGAACTGCTTTGTGAATAGATCTCTAGGCACTGCTTTACCGAGATCCTTCTTGTGATGATTTTGGAGCTAAATCAAGATCAATATACTGATCTCTGACAAGAATTTTATTAATATTTTATTTTAAAATCTCGTCTTGTTTCCGACGAGTCCTGTTTTGAGGTTGGTTCAGTTTGGATAGGGCGTCACCACATTATTTCTTAATGACTTTCCCAGCTGCTTCTTTCCATTTTCCACCATCAACAACCATCTGGTATCTTATTAGCACCTCAATGCTCATTTAGTGTTCTCATTTAGGAGAAAAAAGAAGTAAACACTCAAAATATTACACGTTTTAACGGACCGTCTTTGGAAGATTAATGCCTTTATAAACCGATAGATTGTCTCGCTCTGGTTTTTATCCAAACAGATCGGAATCGCAGAAGTTTCTTCTGGGAAGTGCAACAGCCGCCTCTCTCTCTCTTTTTTTGTTTTGTTTGGTTGTTGTTTTTTTTTCCCCTGCTAAGATCGGGCTTAATCTCACAGGGAAAAATCTTTCTGAGCCGCAGTTCCTCTGCATTTATTTAAAGCGTAAATCGTTACAAATAATTCTATTTCCTAATCTATTATTAGTTTTCGACTTCTACCGGAATGTATACCAAAGCACTAAGGCTTTTGATCCAATTCAGGAACTGGTTTGGACAGCAAAGTTATACACTAGGGAATGGTGAGAAAAATTGTCCCCTTCATTTGCAAGAATATATTTTCGAACGTAAGTGGAAGCCAGATCCATTTATGTTCGGAAAATAGATAGTACAGAACATGTCTGATACATCACAACTGAAAAATAACTTTAATTTTACTAGTCAAGAACCGGTTTTAGTCAGCTTCTGAATTATATGTGCATCAAAAATGAAGCTCGCGGCTTGGTTCTGTCAAAATAGCTACAAGAGTCACTAAAAGGTTGGACTTGGTATTTTAAGTTTTAGTTACACAAAAAGTCTTCACTTTTAAGAAAACACATTCTAAATGTCTGAATAGATCTGTAATGTGTGTATAAGATCTGCAGCAACAGAATACATACCTGAAGAGAGCTCGTAATTTCATTTAGTTTATTAGACAAAAATATATGATTTAGACAAGTTTTGCTGACGCGCTATTTACAGTCTGAGATCACTCTATATACAGAAAAAACACAAACACATGGGAAACATTTACCAAACAAATAATCCAAGAATGGTTAGAATAACACGTTCTGAAATGGTACAATGAAGAACGGGATCCATCTACAGATTTGTGTAATCGCTTTTATGGATTTGCGCCACCTTATTGCAAAAAGAGATTGATGGGAGTCGCATATATCGCTTCCTTTTTTTTTTTTTCCTTTTCTCTGTCCTTAATATCAGTCTCTGTAATATTTTTCACCAAACCATTTAATCAAGCGGAAGGGAGAGCTGTTAAAATTCTCGGTGCTCCCTCTTGCTGAGCCAAAGAGCTGCAGGGGGGAAGGGAGAAAAAAAAAAAAAAAGACGTAACAATCTTTCAGAAGAAAAAAAAAGATAATCCTTTCTTCTAATTGCCTTTCTATTGCTCTAGCATCCTGGTATTAGATAATTGCACAGAAATAATTGTCACTAGTGTAATTAGCACAAGATCTTTGAGGTCTGTTAAGTTTTAGTAAAGTTACAGGCTGTGTGCAATTGCATTTTAACGTAACTTTGAAAAGATTACAGCAACTTCTGTGTCGTTGTCTGTGTGAATTACTAGAGTGATGCTTGCGTGTTAAAATTAGTCTTTATTATTCAAACGGTGTTTCCCGTAAATAACATTACTGCAGAGAAAACAAACAAACTCACTTGTCACGGACAGGCTGGAAGGGCGATTTTAGCGGCTGAGGAGATTCAGTTCTTGGTACAATTTCTAGAATGAGACATAAGGGGAAAAAAACAAAACAGGAGAACCATTTTAGAATAGCAATAAAAATTTGGGCAGTGTGCAGAGAGCACAGCTCCCTCTCACCCTCTCTTTAAGATTTAAGTAGGTGTTTGTGTTTGTACAGCGCTGTGCCCTGCTTGCAGTATTTTAGGGGTGTGTGAGCTTTTCTTGCAACATTTTAGATTGTAATTGGAATTGTCCGAATGAGATGAGGGTCAGGAATGAGAGAAGGAAGGCAATAGCTTTCACATGTTTCACAGTAGTGTTTCTGCCTTCTCATTTTATTTGTTGGGTGTATAGGGTGAGAATGTAATAGCCCACGTGAAATTAGCTTAATGTATATCCAATCAACACACCCCAAAAAAAAAACCAAATCCATGTTAGGGTAAACTGTCTGTAACTTCGTTAGAAGCTCTTGGTTACACCAGGACTGAATCTGACACCATTCCTCAAGGAGAAGTTCATGTGTATGTTGGGGGTGGAGGGAGAAGTGCATGCCTGATGGATTCATTACCTATGTGTTTGGGACTGGTCCTCTCTGAAGGTTTTTCACTGCTTAGGGCTCCCAGGGTTGCTGTTAAAACAGAAGGCTGTTGCTGGGCCTGGAGGTGGTGATTGTGATGAGCAGCATGGTGGTGATTTACTCCCAAAAAGGACCTCACATTTAGCAGGGAACTCTGAGTGAGGAAAGCCCCATTTGTCCAGTTGTGGAATTTGCCAATCTGGCACGTGTAGAGTCCATGGCTAGGGAGAAAAGCAGGGTGCTGGATCTGTGGAGAAGTGTGGTTAACCTGGGGAGGAGGAGGTGGAGGAGGAGAGGATTTCAGGGCACCATCAGGACTGGTTGCTGTCTCTGCCAAAGACCAAATCTTGGGTTTGCTGTGAGATGGCATCTGTAAATTATTCTGTTCCCCGGGACTGATGATTCGTGTGCTGTTGTCAGAGGCCTCCTTCACCATGACCAGACCATCTTTGGGTTTCAGCCCTTCAGACCCTGACAATGTCAAATCCTTCTCCTTTTCCAAGTGCTCCTCTTCACTGCTTTGTCTCAGGAGCTCAGGCTTCTCCTCCTCTTCCTCATTGCTCTGCTCCCCATCGTTCTCATCGATTTTGTCTATGTCAATGCTCTCTAGGTCGATTTCCTCATCGTCTTCATTCTTCTCAGGATCCCCCTCATTGTCACTCCCGAAGAGATTTGCGTCTTCTTGGTCCTTACTTCTGGAACCCCAGGTCACCTTGTTCTCCTTCTTGAGCCGCCGGCGGGCATTGGCAAACCAGGTAGAGACCTGCGTGAGTGTCATCTTGGTGATGATGGCCAGCATGATCTTCTCACCCTTGGTGGGGTAGGGGTTCTTCCGGTGCTCGTTTAGCCAGGCCTTGAGGGTGCTGGTGCTCTCCCGGGTGGCGTTTTTGGGTCGCCCCGGGTCTCCGTACTGGAACTGTCCGTAAGGATAATAACCAGGGGCAGTGTGGGCAGCAAAGGTAGCAGGGTGGACACCCGGATTATCTTTCAGCTCGTACTGGGAGCCCTGCAACATATTCAGACAAGCGGAGAGGAAAAAGCACATCAATTATCTCGTTAGCGTCTCTAACAGACCTGAATAGCCTACTCGGGGAGCCGGAATACGCCTTTAAGCGGTGCAAAGGGTCTTCACAGGCAAGTTCGGCCCTCCCCGCTCCAGGCTCTTCACGGTTAGATCAGACAGAGGTATTCCCAAATGATCCCCCTTTCTTACAGTGAAAGGAACAGAGATGGGCTAAGCCGGGCTCTGCCAGACATTACACGTCCTTTCTCTGCAAACCAAACCAAATCAAACGATGGAGATGCAGCAACTTCACATTCGCCTCTGCAAGACAATGTATCGTGCCCTCGAAATTACAAGGCAGAGAAAGCAGGTTCTACACCTCGTTGATGAGCTCCTGCCTGCTCACCACGTCGCATTTATCTGCAAAATATCCAGGAGGATATTACAAATGCATGCGGAGAGTCCTTCCTTGGCCCCAAATCTCTCTGTAATAGGAGTTGGCATGAGACGAGACTGCGGGGGGGGGGNTGGGGTGTGAACGTCAGCTTCAGGACGAAAACACTTTAATCGAAGAGATTTTCCACACACAGGCCACCCTCCCGGCCCCCAAGTCATACGCTGAGATTCTGCTGTAAAACAACAACTTCTAACTGTTGGAAGAGCCTTTAAACTCTGGGATGAAAACGGATCCACGCGTTGTACAGTATGGACACGCAGACACTTTATCTCATAAGTTTTACTTTGATCTGGGCAGAGCAAACACAAACTGTTTACAAGCGTTTAGAGACGGTGATTTATTTGCAATCAATATTCCTTTTATCATCAGTAGTAAAACACAGCAAGTCAAATTATCCCATCAGGTGTTTTGCTAAATAACATTTTATCTTTCTAGCAACCTCATTAGGCCTCATTATTACCGCCGATTATCCAGATATCAACTTAATATTTTAGCTCTTGATTCACAAGTGCTCAGAATTTCAGAATGTATTTCATAATATCACCGCCACGGTAAATCACTGTAGTAAATCCACTATAGTAAAATACCAGGATACTTTGCGAGCAGGAAAGTGAACTGTTCCGAAACAGCTAACACTTTAAAGCCCTTTTGCTTTCTTTTTCTTCCTTGCTTGTGCTACAGTCTCGCTTTTTCTCCTAGTCCAGAATTACATGCGTAGTAGCACTGTTGTGAAATTTGTCTCAGCCTTTAAAAATTAACCTCTTCAAAGTGTCGGCGAGGGAACTAAATTAACTTTGTCAGATAGTTAAAAAAGGATGTGTGTTTTAATTCCAGAGACACAGTACACACACAAAGAGAAGCCCGAAGTGATTTTTGCAATGTGTAGGATTTCTACACTCCCTTTATTCCGGTGTCTTTTGTTATTGTTGCTGAAATGATTTTTGTGTGTGTGTGTGTGTTAATCTCTGCTGGGAATTCTTTTGAAGGAGCCACTTGTAAATCACTCATTACTTCTGTCTCAACTTTTACCGCGTTTCCAAAAACCAGGATTTAAAAAAAAAATTAGGAAGTGCATGGTGTGAAAAGTACTTCGTAGAAAATGATTGCAGCACCAAATTATCTGTTTTCAACTGCGTATCTACCCACACGTCTACGTCTACGTTTTAAGCCCCCCTCAGAGGTTATGTTTTGCATGCACACAGTTATAATTATTCACAGAAAAGTGAGAATGTTTCGGGAGACAGTGGGGAGGGGGGGAAGAAGAAAGATAAAAGAGGGGCATTTGGAAATTTTGTGAAACCTCTGCCTACCGCCGCCCACAGAAATTTGGAGATACTAGCAGAGAAAGCACTTCAGAGACATCAGAAATAAAACCAGTTCGCTAAAAAAAAAAAAGCTCTCTTTCACTATTAGATTCTAAAGAAAAGGCATAAAAAGAGGGAGATCCGAGGGTGACGGTGGCTTGTACCGGAGTTATCTCCAGTATGTGCCTATCTGCTTCGATGCGTATAACGGGATGTTCTAGTTCGCCTGATCCAGATCCGATCTATGATATTAACCGCAATCACAGTATGAAAAGTTCAGGGGACAAAACGTGCCATTTTTAAGGTTCAAGGAAAATGTCTTGACATAACCGGGTTGTACCATCTACCGACACGGCACTTTGGCCTCTCGGATGGAAACTGTCTATAGCTCGGCGGGAAGGAAAAGTCAACTGAAATTACAGGACCGCCAATATCACCCGTAAACAACACCACCACCAATATGATAAAAAAAGGCGAACAGAGAAAAAGGGGAAAACCGGGAGCACCGAGACGAGAGCCCTGCTCAGCCTTTTCACCGCCCAAAACTGAAACTCTTGAGTTTTGCCCGGCGGAAGCGACGAGGGTTGCTCCTGCAGATGGACCCCCAGCCCCCCGGCCCCTCTCTCCCTCGCAGACCCGCCGACACACGTTCCCCGTTCCGCAGTAGACCCTGCGTCCGCTCCGCCGCACTCCACCCGCCTCTGCCCCCATCTCCCTGTCTCCCCGCTGCCCCCGGGGAGTGTTTGCGGGCGGCACGGCTGTGCTCACTCACCATCTGGGAGAAGAGGCCGAGGTCGGCGGTGTAGGGCAGGAAGGCGCTGTAGTTGGGGGTGCTGTAGGGACCCGCGTACATGCCCAGCACCGAAGTGACGGCGGCGGAGCCGCTGCCCAGATCTGCGCCCGCCGGACGGCCCGAGGCGGCGGCGGCGGCGGCTGCGGCGGCGGCGGCGGCGGCCAGGACCCCGGGCCGGTCGCTCCCGTACACCGCCTGGCTGGCACTGAGATACTGCGGGTAGCCCAGCTGGGGGAAGGACATCTCCGGGGCGCGGGCACGGCGGCGGCACTGGCGGTGGCGGCAGAAGCAGCAGAAATATAAAAAAAGAAGGGGGGGGGGGGAGGGGGGGGGGACTATTAAAAAAAAAAAAAAAAGGAGGGGGGGGGGGGGGAAATTAGCAAAAGGAAAAGGAAATAAAGAGAAAAATGGGAATAGAGGGGGTGGGNTCTCTTTTTCTCTTTTTTTCCTTCCCCCCTCCTCTCTTTCTTGGAGTCAGGGCAGAACAGAAATCGAGCCGATAATTTTCTTGTTTCGTTCTGATTTCTTTCTGTCAGAGATATATTGTAACCTAGGTATGGAAGAGGAGTGTGGAAGGATTCAGTGGGATGTCTTTCCTCAAATCTCGCCTCTTCTGTGCTCCTAAATCCCTTAGATGTGATCTGATCAACAATTGAGCTCCAACTGATGTGTCTG
>VXBP01003973.1:1018-12621 GCA_013400115.1 Rhinopomastus cyanomelas
TAGACATTAGTGAGATCACCCCTCAGTCTCCTCTTCTCCAAGCTAAAGAGACCCAGCTCACTCAGCTTCTCCTCATAAGGGAGGTGCTCCACCTCCTTCATCATCTCCGTTGCCCTTTGGTGGACTCTCTCCAGCAGCTCCACATCCCTCTTGAATCGAGGAGCCCAGAACTGGACACAATATTCCAGGTGTGGTCTCACCAGGGCAGAGTAGAGGGGGAAAAGAACCTCTCTTGATCTGCTAACCACCCCCCTTCTGATCCACCCCAGGATGCTGTTGGCCCTCTTGGCCACAAGAGCACATTGCTGGCTCATAGTCATCCTGCTGTCCAGCAGGACCCCCAGATCCCTCTCTCCCATACTACTCTCCAGCAGGTCAGATCTTAGCTTATACTGGTACCTAGGGTTTTTCTTGTCCAGATGCAAGGTGTGTTGCTTACAGAGCTGATTCAGTGATGACCTAACAGTTCTGGGTTAACAGTTGGACTGGATAATCTTCAAGGTCTTTTCCAACAAAAACAATTCTGTGATTATACAGTATTGTTATTCATACGCATTTCCATTTCCCTGCATAAACAGAACAGTTTTGGGGCTGCCACAGTGATTCTAATCAAAAACCCCAGTTTTAAGGACCTTGAAAAAAAATTATTCCTTTAAGCAGACCAACATTCTTCTTTAATGTCACATTGTCATAATTTCCATGAGCTGATCCTCCCTGCAAGAAATCTGGCAAGCAAGAAAACCTATAGAATTTTTCCCTCTGGGGCCTTTATCTGAATAGTACAATCTTCTGTTGCTTATTTATTTTTCTTTTCCTCTTGCTTTCAGAATTCTGTCTAAACACTCCCCCTTTGATGACACTGCACTGAAAGCCTCAGGATCAGCAAGAACACAGGAGGAGTTGCAACACTTATTTCCTTCTACATCTAACACCCTGTTAGTTGCATGCAGTGCTGGACCTCCATTTTTCCCTCCATCTTCCCAGCGTGTCTCCTTAACTCTGGACCTTTCCCTACTTTCCAAGAACTGAAAGCAGATCATCAGCTTAGTTTGTTGCTTTGTAGCCAGAGAAGCAGAGGAGTGGGGGGGGGAAAGGCATCCAGGGAACACTTTGCACCACACATAATACACTTATTCTTTCTTCATGTTAGGCAGAGAAGACCTTATCTTTCTTATTCACTAAAAGTACAGCAGAGAACAGTGCAAGCAGCAGCTGTTGCAAGCTTGCAGGCAGGAAAGCTGGCAAGAAAGCACAATGCAGAATTTGTGAAAACCTAGAGGGAAAAAAAAACCTTCCTCTTCTAGCTCTGGGCTCTCAGCTTTGTTCCAGATCAGTTCAAAACTGGACAATTTTTCAAGCCCACTCACTGAGTGTGACGAATATGATTTTTGGCTTCTCCCTCCAATCTGTGGACTCTGACTAGTGGGGCTGCATATTCCAGAGCCATCCAACATGGGAAGATTCTCCCCATCATCATTTTGGGAGAGATGAGGGTTTCAGGCTCACTCGTCACATTAAAAAGAAATAACTGCTTTCAGTAAGTGAAGTCCAAAACATTGGGCATAATGTCTGCAGCACAATTTTAAAGGGAACTAATGTGCTTGAAATGTTGTCTTAATTTAACACTTTGTTGTTCACTGAAGGCAATTGCCCCTTCTCCCTGTATGACATTCTGCTGCATCTCTTGTCTTCTCACTTTTTCTCTACCTTTATTGAAAAGACAAATTTATTTTTAAAGTCACAGCTGAAAACATAGAATCATACGGGATCAGTGCCCCACCAGCCCATTATGGTGACAAGAACTGCGTAGGACATAGCAGCAGTCTCAAGGTAATCATGCCGTAGAAACTCATAGGACAGCACTTATGCAGTCACAAGCCTTGCTCAACCCAGCTTGCAACTCTGGCCAGTGCTCAGCTCTGTATTTCAGCTGTCAAGTCTTTCTGGCCAGCACCATCTCTCCATGTATGTGGCATATCACGTATCCTCCACACTCACCCCTCATGCTCTCACACACAGGAGAAATGAGGAATCTACGCTCCCATAAGTTCTCTATCACAAGCTGCAATATCTGCTCCCTACATATTACTTTTGTCACCTCTTTCACCTGATTTTGCTTATTTATTCATGTAGATGTGTTTAGTAAAAAAAAAAAAAAAACACATTTATTTTTCAACAGAAACATTTCTCAGTCCTCCATGACTTCTTTCCCAAGTCCACATTTCTGTTACCCCACTGCCACTCCAAATTTGCACTCTCCTTTTCTGTATATTTGTGTCTGCCTTTTGTGCTGATTGTATTAATCACACCTCATAAATTCAGGCTGAAAACTCATAATGACAGATTGCTGCCTAAATCACAGTCATCTCCAAGTTTATTTGATTTGGAACTAAGTTTGCCCATGCTTCACTTTGCATTTTTAAATATTGTTTTTACTCACAGAAAACATTTTATTGTAACTCAATATTCATAAAAGAACCCAAGAAACTCTAGAATTGTTACTATCCTAAGAGTATCAGCAAATACAACTGAAATGCACAAGCTAATGTGATTTATAGGAGACTATAATCAAGAAGATGGATCATCAGGTTGAAAAAAAAGTCCAGCAACTATGCTTATCAGAGCTTTCACAGGGCATGTTAGCTAAAATCTACAGTGGAATTTAGTTATTCAGGAAAACAATTACCCTAAACATTGCATTTCCAGAATTGTGTCTTTTTACATGTTTTGCTGAAGCAACAAAGATAAATTAACTTCATATTCTACAGCAGACAACAATAGTTTGTATGTACCATTAGTTACTAAACATGCCTGGATTTCTCAAAGTACAGCTCATCAGAAAATCCTTCATCTTTAAAAAATATTCTGCAAGCGAACCCTAAGCTGTAAGAGACCAAGGGCTCTGTTGTAAAAACTCATTTCAAATTTTGAGGGATTTAAGAAAAAATAGGAGTTTAAGCTCAAGAGCAAAGTACAGTTTGGAAGATAACTGCGTATAGCACCTGAAAATTACACATGAACATGCACAGCTTTTGCATGGAATCCTGAAAACAACTGTCTTTTTAAAATTCCCTATATATATCATGTATATGTTTTTATTACCAATATTTAAGGCTAATTTCTAGGAAACATTGCGCAGAAATGCTGCAGCAGAGAAGGTTCCACCTCAACACAAGGGGGAACTTCTTTACTGTGAGGGTCACGGAGCACTGGAACAGACTACCCAGGGAGGTCGTGGAGTCTCCTTCTCTGAGGACTTTCAAGGCCCACCTGGATGTGTTCCTCTGTGATCTGTGTTAGATAGTTTTGTCCTGCTCCGGCAGGGGGGTTGGACTCGATGATCTCTTGGGTCCCTTCCAACCCCTAACATCCTATGATCCTATGATCCTATGAAATCATGGAATATAAGTCAAGTACTTGCATGTTGGCAAAATGTCACCCAAGAAGAGAGATTCTAGAGCAACGCCTTCAGCACTGTTCAATGTTTCCAATATTAGAACAAATTTTATGGGGTTAGATTAGAAGTTTTGCTATAAAAATTGAGACCCAAAGCTTTGGCATAAAAAAAAGTCAAAACAGAAGCAATGTGTTTTCAGCCAAATTTGAAAAGACTGTGTTACAAACACATATTTCACTTTTAGATTATAGAGAGGTAAAAAAAGCTGTATTCACAGGTGTTTTCAGCCTTTGGGCTGCAAGGTAAAGCACACATGAGCAATGAGGCCTACATACACTGAACTAGAGTCACCAGAAAAATGAGAAGACTCCAAATTTGACCAACATTCTCTCTTTTCTCATTTGTTCAGTCTCTGCAGATCTTTAACAACTGGTCCTCTCTTGGCACAACACTTGTTTGTTAAATTTCAGACCAGGAATTTTTCATAATTTAAATCTGAACCTCCCTTACCCCAACCTTGTGTCTGACAATTTAGCAAGGGGATGGATCAACAGAACTGATACCAAGGAGGTCAAATCACCTGAGCCCATTCATGTTGCCTCCATGCAGCATCCATGCACTGTTGAGTTTGACACCTCAGCCCAATTCTGTACAGAAAACTCGTGAACCTCTGACAACCTTCTAAGGCAGTAAACACTAACCAACTGCCCCTCTGCCAACGCCCACCCTAAAACCTCTTTCTTCTAACCTGTTTTAGGGCCACCTTCTAATGCTCATCTGGGCTATATTTCTTTTATAGGAAGACTGTGCTGCACTCCTGCGTCTTTTTTTCCTGCTTTTTCTGTGTGCGCACTGATTTTCAGAAATTGTTGCTAAAAGGGAAGAAGTATTTCTGGAGCTGCAAAAGATGGGGCTGCGGCTGATTCAGCCCCCAGTCAGTTTAATGAGCTTGTCAAGTGTCTTTCAAGTTCTCCTGACTGCTTCAGTCCTTAGCACCTGAAATTTGGGTTGTTCCTCTCTTGCACAGCCAGCTCAGCAAGAAAGAGCTCAGTCCTGTCCTAGTCTGTCTGACATCACATGTGGGAAAAGAAGTTTTTCATACGATTAGCATTATTAACAATTATGAATAAAATTAATAGTAGATTTTATTGTTTAGTTAATCCTTAAACTGACCTTCTTTCAACACACAAGTTGAAAAAAGTGGGAACTCCCATTCCCACTGAGGGGAAGGACTGAGGAGCTGCTGTTTGTGCTTAATTGCTGGTTGGAGTTAAATCACGACTCTCTATCTTTTAGTGAAGAGTGCAGGAAACAGTTAAGCTTGTTTAACTACTTAGCATACTTTGTAGGTGTGCAGAATTTAAATAAGTCCTCCAGCTCTACAATCTTCCCTTTGAAGTGGGCTCTTTTCCATTAAAAAGCTCTCAGCTAGTGCCAGGTCCAGCTCACCTGTCTTTTGCAGGAACACAGCCCCTGAAGATGCATGGCTCAGCAAGTGCCTCCAGCCATGACAAGGGACTACCCTCAGGACCAGCTCACATGGAGACAGTTTGTAGGAGCCTTGCTGACCTCTAAATATTAGCTCATAACATCTAGTCTAAGCTTCTCATTTGTTTTTGGACCTCCTTCTTTAACTTTGAAACACTCATGTTCATGCAGACCCAGGAAGTTGCTGTAAATCCTTTTTTATGAAATAAAGTCATATTGTACTTAGCAGGAAAAAATGTACCTAGTAGGTATTACTTGACTCTCACAGATATCACTGATGTTTAATAAATTAATGGAATTATTAGGAATGGCAAAATATAATTGAAATATATATACATTTTATCATTAAACAGATAGTCCATGATACACAAAAATGTTAAAGGCCTTGGACTGATAAGTGGCATTTCTCTAGCTATCCATATCCTATGCTGTTGGTATCACTAAGATGATATCTTGCTTTAGAAAGTTTCTGACCGTTTACTATTTACTTTCCAAAGCATTTCTAGCACCTTGGTGGTCAACTGTTAGCAATGAAAGCTGGTTATCTGTGAAGGGACTGAACATCTCCCTGAATTCTTCTTGAAATTGTAACACTGTCCAGACCAAAATGAAAAAAACCCCAAAAAATATATTTCAGTTGCAATATCTGAGAATGGGAAAACAAGTCAGATATTTCATGGTGACTAAAGAAACAGGATGAACATTCTCTTATCAGTGCCCAGAGGTAAGACAGACCACCAGGAACTCTCCATGAAGCTCATTTTCCAGCTACTGATTCTGAATTCTCTGAACATGTCTCAACACTCCCATCACACTAAATCTGTTCATGTCACATTAAGGGAAAAAGTATTGAAGCTTCAGACTACAATCTGTAGGCAGAACTGTGAAGAAGTCATGTCCTAGAAAGATAAACTTACAAGCTTTATCATGTCCAAAGGAAAATTTGAGCATAGTAAGTGAGGGAAATAAAAATCTGATTTAAAAACACATTTGGAAAACTAGCAGTCTTCAAGTCTGTCTGGAAGTAATCACAAGACACTGCCTTTCACTGATATATAAATCTTTTCCAGTAGATTTCAGCCCAGTGTTTCAAAGGCACAATATAGGTACTAAAAGGAGCATCTTTGCAAATTCAAATCTTACATATATATAGGATCATTAACCAATGCCTAATGAGGAATTATATAGATATTAATTTATTACACACATATTAATGTCAAGAAGTGCCTGCTTGGTCAAGAAACTGCCTAAGGTACTCACAATTATTGAAATCTAGAAGGATCCTGGGTGCAAAATATAATTAGGGAAAAGTGTGAGAAAGTCTAAGGAAAGCAATTAACACCTGAGGTCCTGCAAAGGATATGCAGGATTGGAAGAGAGGCTGGAAACTGTTAAGGTGAAGGATCACTGCTTAATTTATGTGGAAAGTAGCTCCAAAGGTTGTTTGGAACATCTGAACTGGTGGATTGGTAGTGTTTTTGAAGGACTGCTTTCATCCGTCAGAGTGCTGAGGTCTCCTAGACCTGCAGCATGGATCTTCATACCCACTATCTAGTACAAGTCTCAAAGCTGCCAAAAAACCAGACCTCAGTCCTTGGGCTTTATCAAAGCACCTGAAGGCCTGCTACATATTTATATGAGCTCTTAGAATATATGTCTGTGCAGTCTTTAAGGGTTTGCTGTACACATTTTAGATTAACAAAACCCTGATGGGGTTCATATGTCTGTGCAGTCTTTAAGGGTTTGCTGTACACATTTTAGATTAACAAAACCCTGATGGGGTTCATTACCAATATTAAGTGATTGATTCAGTAATGATTTTTTAATCACAGCATAAATAAAATTCATGTGGAGCAAAAAAATCAAATACACTTTTCAGGTAGGTAGGGATGTACTAGAAACAAGAAATTGAAGGCAATGATGAGGTATTTTAGGGCCTTGGGTCAACCGGTCAAAAGATCAGAAGCATGGGCAATATTCTCTATTTCTTTCACTCCAGTTACAGGGACTAATCCAGAAGGAATGAGGAAAACCTACCAGATTGATTCCTGGCTCCAAGCTTGATGTCACTGACAGGACTTTATGTTTCTTGATCATGGGTCAACTCACGTGACACTAGGCCTGCTAGTGATGGACAGCATACATCTCTTTCAAAGTGGGGGACAGATCTTTAAACTACATTTGAAAGGGCAAAGGAGAAAACTGGGCTGTCTTAGAAGTGAACTGTCAATATTTGAGGGACGGTGTGCTAGCTCCACTGATATCTCAGTGCAAGCAGTGGAACTAGGGGACAGTGGGCTGTGTGATTCGGAAGACAGAAGGGCTACTACTGTGAGCTAGGGCTCACAGTAATGCCTAGTAACCATCAAGTAGGGATTGGACCTCTATCCCCAAAAAGGGTGCATCAACTAAAGTACATCTATACAAACACACAAGCAGGAAGAGCTCTGTGGACATAACTGTGATGTAATTGCCCTCACATAAACATGGTGCAATAAACCACATACCTGGAGCATTCATTGAATAGTGACATAGTATTCAGAATGTGAGGTGGTGGAGTAGCTCTGTATGCTAAGGATTGTCTTGACTAGTTTGTGAATGGTGATGATGGATGGAATCCGGAAGAAGGCCAGCAAGGCAGACATTATTGTGGAAGTCTGCTGTAGAACACTCAACCAACATGAAGAGGTAGATTAAATATTCTGTATTAAGCTGGCAAAAGTCTCAGAATTGCTAGCCCTTGTTCTTTTAGTGGGCCTGTCAGATACCTGCTGGAAATAAAGCACAGGAAAGAAACAGTCCCTTGGGTTCTTATAGTGTGTGGAAGACAACTTCCTAGCACAGCTGGTAAGCGAGCCAACTAGGGAAGGCTCCCAGCTAGACCTGCTGTTTGTGAACAGATAAGGACTACTGGGAGATGTGAAGACTGTAAATCATTTTGGGCCTAGTGACCATGAGATGGTAGAGTTTTCAATTCTTGCAAAAGTAAGGCGTCTGTCAGTAGAACAACCTCTTTGGACTTTTGGAGGACATGCTTTGGCCTTTTAGGAGGCTATTGATTGGTTGACAGAATTCTTTGGGAGGCAGTCCTGAAGGGCAAAGGAGTCTGTGAAGTCTGGACATTCCTTATACCTTCAAAGCATGTGAACAAGCTGTAAAGAGAGCCAGCAAATTAGAAACCAGCCTGACTAAACAGAGAGGTTTGTCTAGAACTCAGGAAGAAAAGGACAGTCTACTAACTGAAAAAGAAGGGGCAGGGAACTCAGGAAGAGTACAAGCTTGCTGCAAGGCTACAAAGGAAGAAAATTAGAGGGGCCAAACCTCAAATGTAACTTAAGCTGGCCAGCACCATTAAAGACAATAAAAATTGTTTCAATAAATAATGTCAACAGTAAAACGAGATCTAAGGAGAATCTCTATCCTCTACAGAATGCACAGGAAAACATGGTAACCAATGACAAGGAAAAGGTGAAGCCTACTAAATGTCTAATTTGCCTCAGTTTTCCTCAGCAGTTGTTGAGTTCCCAGCCCCTTAAACTGGAACACAGGGAAGGGGAGTAGTATGCAGCAGCCCCCATAATCCAAAACAAAATGATCAGTGACCTATTGCACCACTTAGGTGTGCACAATCCTATGGGTTCAGATGGAATCATAGGATCATAGGATCACAGGATGTTAGGGGTTGGAAGGGACCCAAGAGATCATCGAGTCCAACTCCCCTGCCGGAGCAGGACAAAACTATCTAACACAGATCACAGAGGAACGCATCCAGGCGGGCCTTGAAAGTCCCCAGAGAAGGAGACTCCACGACCTCCCTGGGGAGTCTGTTCCAGTGCTCTGTGACCCTCACAGTAAAGAAGTTCCCCCTTGTGTTGAGGCGGAACCTCCTCTGCTGCAACTTACACCCATTGCTCCTTGTCCTATCACAGGGAGCAAGTGAAAAGAGCCTGTCCCCCCCCTCCTGGCCAGCCTTCAGGTACTTATAAACATTGATCAAATCTCCCCTAAGTCTTCTCTTCTCCAGACTAAAAAGCCCCAAGTCCCTCAGCCTCTCCTCATAAGCCATGCCCTCCTGTCCCCTAATCATCCTCGTAGCCCTCCGCTGGACCCTCTCCAGTAGATCCTTGTCCCTCTTAAACTGGGGGGCCCAAAACTGAACACAGTACTCAAGATGAGGCCTCACCAGGGCAGAGTAGAGGGGGAGAAGAACTTCCCTCCATCTGCTGGACACACTCCTAATACACCCCAGGATCCCATTGGCCCTCTTGGCCACCAGGGCACATTGCTGTGTCATGGTTAACCTGTTGTCCACCAGGACCCCCAGGTCCCTCTCCACAGGACTGCTCTCCAGTAGATCACCTCCCAGCCTGTACTGGTGGAGTTTGTTATTCCTCCCCAGATGCAGGACTCTGCACTTGTCTCTGTTGAACCTCATCTGGTTACTCTGTGCCCAGCCCTCCAGTCTGTCCAGGTCTCTCTGGATGGCAGCACAGCCCTCAGCCGTATCAGCCAAGCCTCCTAGCTTGGTGTTGTCGGCAAACTTGCTGAGCAGACACTCTCACCCCAGGGTCATGAGAGAACTGATTCACGTGCTCTCCACACCACTCTATGTCATTTACCACAAAACATGGCTAATTGAGGAGATCCCAGTTTACTGGAGATTAGCAAATGTGACACTCATTGACAAAAATTGCAGGAAGGAGGATCCTAGGAACTGCAGGCCAGTCACTGTGACTTTAGTGCCAGGGAAGCTTATGGAGCAGGTCACCCTAAATGACATTACATGGCATATAGGACAGCTAGGTGATCAGGTCTAGTCAGCACAGGTTTATGAAAGGCAGGTCCTGCCTGACTAACCTGATCTCCTTCTACAACAAGATGACACACTTAGTGGATGAGGGAGCGGCTGTAGACATTGTCTATCTGGACCTAAATAAAGCCTTTGACACTGTTTCCCACAGCATCTTCCTTCAGAAACTTAAGGCACAGGGCTTGGATAACTACATGCTGCACTGGATAAAACTGGTTATCTGGCTGGGCTCAGAGTATTGGTGAACAGAGTTGAATCTGGCTAGCAACCAGCCACAAGTGGTGAGTCATCATCCCTGGAGGTTATTTAAAAGACACATAAATGTAGTCCTGAGAGAGATGGTTTAGTGATGACCTGGCAATGCTGGGTTGAAGGTTGGACTTTAAAGGTCTTAAAGGTCTCTTCCAGCCAAAGATATTCTGTGATTCTTTAGAGGAAAAACCACTGAAGAAGAAATAGTAGAAAGGATACGGTAGGGTTTATGAAGAGGATTAAAATTATTTTTTTACCATAGCACTTTGAATAAAACCTTGTAGATTAATATCTACAAGGTGCTTGATTTCAAGAGCAGTGAAATGTTCTTGAGAGAACAGCAAAGACAGGAAGATCTTGTCAGGTCCTAAAACTCATCATAAGAGACATCAAATACAAGGCCTAATATCATGAGGCGGTGTCTGCTTGTCTTGTCCCAGAGGTGCAGACATGTGGAGGGCCAAGAGGTCAGGGAACAGTGGTCCTTCATTCCCTGCCTTTAGGATTCTGCTCTGATGGGTGCTGAACATTTTATTTTGGCATTTTTGTTTTGGCAGCTTTTGTGAGTATATCACAGTTGTGATGCCCAGTGCCATAAATTTAGCTCAATGCTGCAACTAGAACCAAGCTTGTAGGAAATCTAAGTTCCTGCTGAGGGTGAGGTTTCAGCAGCAACATTTCTTTGACTATATTGTCAAAAGGATTTGGCATACAAAACAGGTCTCCATTGTATATGCTGAGCCTAACTGAGAAGGAGACCCTGGGGTCCTCTGTTGTCTTCTGTGTTTCATCTCTACAAGCCAAAATCCCTGGCTGACATCTCACCGTCTGTGGCTTTTTCACAGTTTTCAGCTCTTTGTCAGTAGGTCTGTCTGTGCTCAAATGCTGGGATTTCCTGAACCCTTCAGGAGTTCAGCACCTCGTTCTCCCTGAACATGTAAGAACAATTTTCTGTTTAATGTAAAAGTGGAGAAAAGTGAATCTGAATGAACAATAAACATAAGCAAGGATTATGGCTTTTATGTGCAACAGCAGAAGAGAAGCACATGATCACACGAACTGTTATTATTATGCTTGATTGTTTTGTTCTGATAATTATGAGAATAAGCAGCCAAAAATAATTCTGGTGCAAGTTTTTGTTGGACTCTGTATCTGCTCAAAAGAGGTTCTAAAAATTGCTCAGAAAATGTTATAGGACCAGAATTTTAAACAGTGGAAAAGACGGTCCAAACCTTCTGCCTTACAGGAGGTCAGCAGCCCCCCAAAGAGAGAGAACAAAGAGCATACTCCATCTTTTATAGGCTGACCTAGCTAGGCCCTTCTGGGTCAGGTCCCAAGACAGACCCTTCTGGGGAAGGTTCCTGGGACAGTGTAATTAGGGAAAGGTCCCCCAGGACAGGCCTTTCTGGGGCAGGTCCCCAGGACAGTGTCACATTCCCCAGGACAGGTAACTGGGGAAGGGTTCCTCTTGAGAGTAACTTTTTTGTTCCTCATGAAAGCACAACTTCTACACATCTGAAAATTCTGGTAGTATTCAAACTGCAACATGGAGTCAGGGTCTTCTTAGCGGCATCTAATGATAGGACAAGGGGAAATGGGTGTCAGCTGGAACATAGGAGAGTCCACATAAATATAAGAAGGAACTTCTTCACAGTG
>VXBP01003974.1:5830-28323 GCA_013400115.1 Rhinopomastus cyanomelas
GCATGCAGCTGCATAGAGGGATGCAGGTGTGGGCGCTGATCAGTCAGGCCATCCCTATGCATTGAGCTGGAGAAGCCATGCTGAAATGCATGCGGCTGCACCAAGGGATGCAGGTGTGGGCACTGAGAGACTCAGGCCATCCCGGACTGACATGCTTTTCTTCCCAGGTCTGTAAATTGGAAGAACATCCAAGGCCCAAACTGGAGTGATTTCCCATTCTATTTCCTCAGGTTCTGTGAGGGCATTAATGACACAGTTTGTGTGCACCGTCTTGCATAACCTTTTCTGTGTATAGTTAGTGTTAATAAACCTTTCTGGAGTTTCCCTAAGCCATCGATTGTCTGGTGAATTTTATCCGAGATGCCACTGAGACGTCACTGCTTTGCTTTCCTTTCTTTGATATTGAATTGTGGTCCTGAACCCACCACAATGGGCTTCAAAAATACTTCAGGAAAACTAGGTCCTCAGTGAGCAGTTATAGTAGTCACAGACAGTGACCTTCATTTATCTGCTGAAATAGAAGACGTGTCTATTGATTTACAGAAAAGGTACAAGTAACACATCCAAGTTGCGACACATGATGATTTTGAGGGATTGCTCTAACATGGTTGCATGTTAGAAACGGAAAGAACACGTAGGTTCCTAATTATAGAGATGGACTATGCTTTGATGAAAAATCTTTCCTCCATGTAGAATAAAATGTTAAGCAAGGAAAGTCTGAGCCTTCTCTAATTCTTGGCATTTCCAAGCATCCCATGTATTGTATCTGAACGAATTCTTCCTTTGATCTGCCACATTCCTATTGTTCCTTTCTAAGATATCAGCCACATAAGTGTATTAACAAAGTACAGTTTTTTCCAGTTTATCTTTCTCCACTCTGATTCAAGTCACCTGTACTTCATGTCAAAATGAGTTATAATCAGATATTTAACAAAACTAGACCTACTACAAAAATGGAAAAAAATAACTATTCCAGAAAGCCAAACCATAGGATTTCTCTAAAAACGTGATGCAATCATAAGTGAAATTCCTGCCACATAAGAAAGCCCTTTAGTAAATTGTGGTTTAACAAACGAGAATGTCAATATTGCAGATGCATTCTCAGCAGGTTCTTAACTATGATGGATATTACTAGGAAAATCCTCCTTGTAGGAAGAAAGAAAATGCAATCTGAACATTTGCTTTAATTATCATTACCTTGAAGGTGTGAACGATATGCATCTGCCTTGCTCTTTTGTTGAAGATACTAACCTTGGATCATAGATAACCTTGGATCATAGAATGTCTGCCCTATCAACTTTCGATGGTACTGCCTGTGCCTACCATGGTGACCACGGGTGATGGGGAATCAGGTTTCAAATCCGGAGAGGGAGCCTGAGAAACAGCTACCGCATCCAAGGAAGGCAGCAGGCGTGCAAATTACCCACTCCCGACCTGGGAAGGTAGTGACGACAAATAACAATACAAGACTCTTTCAGGACCCTTTAAATCCTTGAGAGAGGATCCATTGGAGGACAAGTCTGGTGCCAGCAGCCGCAGTAATTCCAGCTCCAATAGCGTATATTAAGGTTGCTGCAGTTAAAAAGATTGTAGTTGGATCTTGGGATCGAGCTGACGGTCTGCCGCTAGGCGAACCACCACCTGTCCCAGCCCCTGCATCTTGGCGCCCCCTCGATGTTCTTAGCTGAGTGTCCCACAGGGCCCAAAGTGTTTACTCTGAGAAAATTAGGTGTTCAAAGCAGGCTGGCCGCCAGCATACTGCAGCTAGGAATAATAGAATAGGACTCTGGTTCTATTTTGTTGGTTTTTGGAAATGGGGCCATGATTAAGAGGGACTGCCGGGGGCATTTGTATTGTGCCGCTAGAGGCGAAAATCTTGGACCGGCGCAAGATGGCCTAGAGTGAAAGCATTTGCCAAGAATATTTTCATTAATCAAGAACGAAATTTGGAGGTTCGAAGACGATCAGATACCGTCGTAGTTCCGACCATAAACGATGCTGACTGGTGATCCGGTGACGTTATTCCCATGTCCCGCCGGGCAGCTCCTGGGAAACCCAAGTCTTTGGGTTCCAGGGGGGGTATGGTTGCAAAGCTGAAACTTAAAGGAATTGACAAAAGGGCACCACCAGGAGTGGAGTGTGCGGCTTAATTTGACTCAACACAGGAAACCTCACCCGGCCCGGACATGGACGAGATTGACAGATTGAGAGCTCTTTCTTGATTCCGTGGGTGGTGGTGCATGGCCGTTCTTAGTTGGTGGAGCGATTTGTCTGGTTAATTCCGATAACGAACGAGACTCTGGCATGCTAACTAGTTACGCGACCCCCGAGTCGTAGGATTCCAACTTCTATGATAGATGCACAATCACAGAATCATTCTGGTCGGAAAAGACCCCGGGGATCATTGAGTCCAACCATCTACCCTACATTACAAGCTCACCCCTAAACCACATCTCTCAACACCTCATCTAAATGATCTTTAAACACATCCAAGGATGGCAACTCAACTACCTCTCTTGGAAGACCATTCTAGCACTTGACCACCCTTCCTGTGAAAAACTGCTTCCTCATGTCAAGACTAAACCTACCCTGTTGTAACTTAAACCCATTCCTTCTTGTTCTATCACTAATTGCTTATGAGAGGAGACCAGAACCAACCTCTTCACAACATCCATTCAGAGAGTTGTGGAGAGTGATGAGGTTTCCTCTCAGCCTCCTCTTCCTCAAACTGAAGAGCCTCAGCTCTTTCAGTCTTTCCTCATAAGATTTATTCTCCCTTCCCCAGCTTAGATGCACTCATCTGCACCCACTCCAGCACCCCCACATCTCTCTTGTACTAAGGTGCCCAAAACTGGAGACAATACTCAAGATGTAGCCTCATCAGTGCCAAGTACAGGGAGACGATAACCTCCTTACTCCTGCTAGCCACAGTCTTTGTAATACAAGCCAGTATGGCATTGGCTGTCTTGGGCACTTGGGCACACTGTTGGCTCATATTCATCTTCCTGTCAGTCAGAACCCCCATGAGAGGAAAGATGGATGGTGTTGCAAATGTTGGATGTTGCATTGAAAATGCTAGAAGTTGTTGTTGCTATACATTGTCAGGGGATGTATAAATAATGATTTTTAAAAGTTATTGTTCCAAAGAAATTACAGTATTAAATTCCTGTATATTGCCCTCCCTCACTCTTATGCACCTAAATTTTTGTTAATCAAAGGTTTTGAAAAAGTAGTATGGAACATTCGAAATGACAAGAGAAAATCAGTTTCTTCCCTACATAACAATTTTATCTCTTAAATGAGAGACCTTCTGGTCATGATCATCTAAGAACATAAAGCAATACGTTTTTATTAGACCAATTAGGGAAAAGAAGAGTCACATTTGGATGTATAACTCTTCTTCCTATCTGTAAAAGTCAAGATAGATCAAAGATAATCAGTTGCTGTGGAAGAAATGTCTGGTTCACATCAAAGAGATGAGCTTCAGGTTTAGCTTCCCATATCAACATGTAGAGTCAGTCTGCTTTAATGACTAAAACATTCACAGGAATCTTCAGAGCAGCAAAAAGCTATCTTCATTGATGTCTGCCTTATTTTCAAGGCTTTGCAGTAAGAAAACCCAATAATCCTGGAGTAGCACTGCAGCCTCTGAGCACATTTTTCTGACATATAAGGGATTAAAAGACAAGTTTTTAAAAACTCTACACGTTTGGTACTTGTTGGATATATCCTATTCATATTTTTTTAATGAACAAGAGATGGAGGAAGCACTAAATGATAATTCCACTATGACCATATACAAGGTTTTAAGCAAATAAATTCAGTGTACAACCTGGTCAGCTGTTTGCATCTAATGAACAGATGCAAATTATTTTCCTACACAAATGAAGGAGAAATAAAAGCAGGTGTTTTTCTGATCTTGTTGGCAGAAACTCACACCAAAACACCTGGAGGTCACAAGGGTGGTAAGAACGGTAGAAAAAAGGACCTTGGGAAATACCAGCCTATCAGCCTTACCTCTGTGCCTGGGAACAGCATAGAACAACTCTTGGAAGCTATGCTAAGGCCCACCAAGGACAGAAATGTCACTGGAGACAGCCAGCATGACTTCACCAAGGGCAAGTCCTGCCTGACACCTATGGCTTTCTATGATGGAGTGACTACATCAGTGGACAAGGGAAGTGATACGGATGTCGTCTATCTGGAATTGTGTAGGGCCTTCTAGGGAGAACTGGAGAGATGGATTCAACAGGTGGACTGTTCATGTGAATGAACTTCACGTGGTTCAACAAGCCCAAGTGCAACCTCATCCTGCACTTTAGTTGGTGAACATCCAGTATCAATACAGACTGCCAGAAGAAAAGATTGAGAGTAGCCCTGCAGATAAGGACTTGGACATGAACTGGCAAAGGATGCCTGCATCCCAGAAGACCAGCTGTATCCTGTGCTGCCTCATAAGAATCCTGGCCAACCAGCTGCCCTTCTACTCTACTCTGGCAAAAGGCATGGGCTCACTGAAGCAAATCCAGAGGACACCACAGAAATTATTAGATTGATGGAAGACGTCTCTTATGAAGACAGGCTGAGAGAGATTGATTGTATGCCTAGAGAGACCTTATTGTGATCTTTCAATTCTTAAAGGGGACTATAAGAAAGATAAGGACAGTCTTTTAATAAGGACTATAGTGATGAGACACAATGTGATGGTTTAAAACTAAGAGGGAAGATTTATACTAGATATCAAGGCAGATTTTTTTTTTACAATGAGGGTGTCAAGAGACAGGAACAGATTGCCCAGGAAGGTGGTAGATGTCCCCTCCCTATAAACATTCACTGCCTGCTAGACAGGGCTCTGAGCAACCTCATCTAGTGGAAGATGTCCTTGCTCACTGCAGGGGGTGGTTGGACTACATGACCTTTAAAAGTCCTTTCCAGCACAATACGTTCTATGATTCTGTGAAAGCAGTTCAGAGAGGTACTGAAGAGAGCAATATCAGCCTCCAACCTTGACAACGAACCGCTTAAGTGTAATCAGCAATCACACTCTGTTCAGCTCTAGTTGACTGTCTGTTTATTTGTTTGAAATAAAACATGTCAAAACTTTTCCATGTTTCCTATCACAGGTCTTAAATTTAAAGAGCATTTTCTTATCCAATTATGTAAGACCCATATTTTTTCAAACATTTGGGAGAGCAGATAGTCTGCATGAATGCTCTGTACGATGGAAAAGAAGGAAGTGCAGAAGGTCTCTCCTTTTCCTCTGAAAAAATCCAGGACACATATTTCAAGGCACTGCATTATGCCTCAAGACACCTCCCATCAAAATATTAGTCTATATTTTAGTCTATTACCCTAAAGACCTCATTTGCACACGGAGACATATATATATTCTCAAAACAAAATTGTTGGTGATGTGTCTCCTTCAGTCAAAAATGAAGCCAGTATCCCACCTTTCTTAACTGCCTGTTGGTGTTCTGCAGCAGACGTTTGTCTTCTGATACCTGAAGTTTCTCCTGATTCAGTTTTACCACAGACAGTAGCAGTATTTATGTACATAAATCATTTGGGAAGCATTACTTCGTGTGAGTTATTAATATTATTCTCCTTACACCAACGTACACATGAATTAGTGCAGCTCCCAGATTGTCTTGCTGACTTGCAATGAGTAATGCAACGAATGCTGTCACGTCCTGCAGAATGGTTAAGCCATTGAAATCTATCATTATGACCATGATTGTGAACTACTCTGTAGTTCATGTAAATCCAGACAACTTTTCACTTCTACATACAAATAGTAAAATGCAGCTATGGCTTGCACATAGAAATTGGAAAACATTTCCACAAACCTGTAGGAAATTTCAATGATTATATGGGACTGTAGTGTCCAAAGCACAGAGGGTGATTTTATTTTCTGTTTCCTTACAAATGAATGTATTAATACGGTACAACTTTCAAAGAAGCTATGCATTTCACTACTCAAAAACTGTAGCACTAGAACCAATACAGATCTTTCCTGCTAAAAAATACCCATTGTTAGTCCATATACTCAAGAATCCCTTCTGTGTTTGTTCTTCATTTAGCACAATGTAGATTATGAGAATACACAAAGTTACACCACAAAATCAGGAACAATCTAGAAGGGATGTGTATAATGTTTTTGATGCTTTCTGCAGCATTTCAGATACAACTGAAGCAAAGACTGTATCACAACTTAAAATGCTCTTACCTTCATTGAATATATATGGCACCCATTTTTAATCCTGTCTGAGCCTATGGTTATTATTGGATGCTGAGTGTACCTGCTTATGTTCTTGTGTCCATGCCAATAGAAACAGGTCCATTGATCAGTATGCAACGTGTTACTAGTAGAGAAATTTTGGTTTAGAACAACTGCTCAGCAAAAAAACCTGTGTTTTCTTTTGAAAACAAATAGCTCGGATGATGTTACTCATAAAATTAAAATGAACACAAAAATAAAATGGACGCAAATTTCCTCACCCTATTAAAATTTTCAACAGTTCACATTGACTTATCTTCATGTGGGAATACTAAAAAAAATCTTAATAAAAGCAGAATATGTTTATTCATTTATAGCAAAAGAGTTTGACAGAGCTGTAGAAATGTTGTTCACTGGAATTTCACCATTTATGTAATTTCACATTTCCTACCGTTTTAATCCTGTTTCCATGACAGAAATCTTTCCATAAAGGTAATTTTCTCCTAATCAGCTGATTTCAATACCTCCTTAATAATTTTATTTGAGATGAAGTTTAAAAGCCAGATCACGACATTCAAAATGCAGCCAAGCATTTGATTTATACCCCAATTTAAGCATTATAATATTTTTCAGTTCCGCTCCTAGGAGCGTAATAAAATGTGGTCTTACACTGAAAATTGTCTTTAAGCAACATGCTCTGACTCAAGCAATCCTTATTGTACACATGTAGCTTTGTATCTGCCATCTTTGATAACTTAAATAAATTATAGGCAATTCAGTAATGCCAGTGCACCTATCCTCGCTTACGCATCATTCATGCATTTGGCAGCAAAGTGCCAGTTACAGATTCTTTATTAGTGACTTCACAGGAGCAAAAATTAACCTTGCCTGTCTTTCTCATGGAAAATTGAGTTTGTGGATTTGTGGTTTTAGAAGTAAAAATAAATTTAGAAAAGTAATCTTTGTAACCTGTTACTAAGAAGACTTATTTAGATGTTTTAAAGAATATGATTGACTAGGACTGAGAACACCTCCCTTATGAAGAAAGGCTGAGGGAGCTGTGTCGCTTTAGCTTGGAGAAATGGAGAATGAGGGGTGACCTCATTAATGTTTATGAATATGGGTGTCTGGAGGATTGAGCCGGTGCTTCTCAGTGTCAACTAATGACAAGACAAGGACAATGGGTATAAGCTGGAACATAGTTCCACATCACTATGAGAAGGAACTTCTTTGTGGTGAGGGTGACACAGTACTGGAATGGCCTGCCCAGGGAGGTTGTGGAGTCTCCTTCCCTGAAGATGTTTAAAACCCACCTGGATATGTTCCTGTGTGACTTGGTCTAGGTGATTCTGCTGTGGCAGGGGGACTGGACTAGATGATCTTTCAAGGTCCCTTCCAATGCCTAATGTTCTGTGATACTGTGATACATGGACTTAGTCATTCCTGTTTTTCAATCTACTTCATGACTGGGATGTATGCTGACATGACAGATGAAAGCACAAAGGCTCGTGATTTTCACTTTAATTGAGATCCAGATGCTGTATCACTTTGTTACATGTAGACAGATTATCTTGAATGACAATTTCAAATATCGCAGCTACTTCCACTTTGCTTCAAATGGTGTACAGGTTTAAGCGTATTGTTAGTTTCACATCTGCTGGTGTATTTTGTCCAATTTTTACACTGATATTCCTCTACAAAATCCAAATCATAAGAATACTCAAAGCAGTTCTGTGTTTACAAACTGTATCTACATTATCAGAATCAACTGATTCTACATTTGCTTAACATCTTGGTCTTGTTCCATTTGATAGCCAGTTAAATGAATTGTGCTTTTGTTCAGTCAAAAATTTTATGTCTCTTAAGGTTCTCTAGAGGATTCAGACTCCTGTGCTACCAGAAGTGAAATATCGTGCTTACTGTTGTGTGACACAAGGCTTATTTATTCTGATTTCACTGAAGTATATACATGTAAAACAGCTTTTCTCTTACTAGAAACCACTATTGGGAAACCTGAGCTTCAATTGGCAGCTAACCCATCACCCGCAGAACACCTCCAGACTAAACATTTGTCACCTCACTTCTCTGAAAAAAGCTGTGAAGATTACTTTATGAATCAATATTTTTTTTGTTCTCTGTGTCACATGAGAAGGATAAAAGAGCTATCACTCAGCTGCTGTCTTACTTCACTCTTTTCTGCCAGCACACTTCAAATCCACACATTTAACCCTGTTTTGGTAGCTATTGTGCAAGGTACAGTTGCAGGCAGTAGCAAAGTCAGAGGACAACTGTTTATGTGTTGCATGCAAGTAGTTTAATGAATCAAAGAATATGTGGCTACCTGGTGTGATTACTTGGTATCCCTTTGCTGCCCTCCGGCTTGTGAGCCCCACAAATGTGGGATGTGTTTAAGTGGTGATCTGGAAGTGCTGGGTTAATGGTTGGAGTCTATTAAAGGTCTCTTCCAATCAGAACAATTCTGTGTGCTCTTGTCTTTTCCTGGTGTTGGTGATGAGCATCCCTACCAGTGTCCTGAAGCAGTTCAGAGTAAGGCAGCTACACAGCCAGACAGTTGTTTTTCTCCTTTGCAAAACTCAAATGTCCTTTCTCATTTCTCAATATTGTTTAGGACTTTGACTGGGCACAGAGGCACCAGGACACCATGCTTCTCGTTAATTTTTTCCTAGCTTTCTTAGCACAGCATTGCTTTCCCTCACTTGTGCACTCCATCCCATTCCATTACCCTGCTTTAATTTTCTCTTGTCTTGATACAAAAACATAATTAGCCATCTGTATAAAAAAAAAATTGTACTGTAATGTATTATTGAAATTATCACCTGAAGTTTGCCATGAGCTTTACTTAAAGCTGCAGGAATATAAATTTAATCTGGAGAATTTTGTCTGTAGAAATCTATTTTAATAGCCAATATAGGGGGAATATTTAAAGAGTATGGATAATTAATTTCACAGAGGAAGAATGTGAAAAACCCATTTTATTTTAAATGCTGATACAACAAGGTGTATAATGTCTCTTCTGGAATCTGGTAATTCCATTTTGACAAACACATACGCCAGTCTTGCTGCTCCCAAACAGCCACAACTGTTGTAGTTTCTGCAGTTACAGCCAAGTCTAGCATTCAGCACATTAGATACATGTATAGTAATCCTGGAGCAAGATGAAAAAGAGGACTGTCATCTCATTCTATCCCCCTCCTCCTGCAACATGCACATCCTGCATTGGGTTTGGTACCCTTCAGATCCTGAGTCAACTTCTAAAACTCACTCTAAACTAACCTAACCTAACTATAGCAAATACTAGGGGACAAAATTCACCTTGCAAAAAATTAAGTGAGAAGCAAGAAGGAGGGGTAGACAGAGAAGGAATCATTATTCTAGAGCAGGGAGGGGGAGAAGAGAGGGAAAGAGGAATGGGTTTTTCACAAGTTCAGAGCTTTCAGTTGTGCTCAAGTGTAAGCCATAACTTTAGCATAATCCAGCTCTTTAACTTAGTACCAGAGTGATTAGCTTGTTTTAAAGCAAAGTAGCACACACTGTTTCAGTTGTTCCACCTTCAGAGGAGAAGCTTAATAAGGCCCCTATAAGGATCATATCTGCTCTAGAAAGAAGACAGTAATTTATCAATTCACCTGTGCTTCTAGCTTCCAGCTGACTGCAGCCAGGAGCACGGAGGTCAGGTGTTCAAATCCAGTGCAGACTGGCACTTTTATTCATGCCTCTTTATTCCCAGCTGTGATAGTTAAATGTGAAGCTCATGCTTAAGAACAAAGTTCAAGTCCAAAGAAGAAAAATGGACTCAACACACACTGTCAGTGACAACCTTAGCAATGACATACATGGGCAGTGCTGTCATCTTAATAGAAAAGGACTGGGCTAGTCTTGTTCATAGGTCATTGCTTTTAGCAGAGAACTCCAGAGAACTGTGTTTTCCCTCAGTATTTGAAAAAAGACCAAGCACTTGCTTTGTGGTGTACGGGTACGGGCTGAGCTGATTCAATTGTTCGAATAATTTCTGAAATGAAAGCCACAGGGAGCTTTAACAATTAAATTTATACTGTTCAGTATATATGTGTGAAGTGTTTTCTTGGCTGATCTCAGCTAGAAAGAAATCTTGACAACAAGGTTAAAAAGCCTTAAAAACCGTTACTTCTAGTGCAGGGAGTTGAATTTTAATGCATCACAGAATCACAAAGAAATAACAGAGAATCACAGAACTTCTTTGCTTGCAAGTCTATCAGCTTCCAGTAATACCTGAAGGGGTTTGAAAGAATGGCATGACTACAGAACAGTAAATGCAGAAAAACAAATGAGGTTCAGTTACTTAATGATTCTTTGTGTAGGAATGCAGCAATTTCTAATTAAGTCATTGATCTAAAGACAAATGAAATTGTTTATCTCAACAGAGTACATTATTCAGATATCACAGAATCACAGAATCACAGAATCAGTCTGGCTGGAAAAGACCCCTGGGATCATTGATTCCAACCATCTACCCTACATTACAAGCTCACCCCTAAACCACATCCCTCAACACCTCATCCAAATAATGTTTTAACAGGTCCAGGGATGGCAACTCAACTACATCCCTGGGAAGCCCATTCCAGTGCTTGACTGCCCTTCCTGTGAAATTTTTTTCCCTAATATCAAGACTAAACCTACCCCATAGTAACTTGAACTCATTCCCTCTTGTTCTGTCACTAATTGCTTGTGAGAGGAGACCAGAACCAACTTCTCCACAACGTTCTTTCAGATAGTTGTAGAGAGTGATGAGGTCTCCTCTCAGCCTTCTCTTCCTCAAACTAAAGGGCCCCAGCTGTTTCAGTCTCTCCTCATAAGTTTTATTCTCCAGGCCCTTCACCAGCTTAGTTGCCATCCTCTGCACCTGTTTCAGCACCTCCACATCTCCACTAGTACTGAGGTGCCCAAAACTGGAGACAATACTCAAGATGTGGCCTCACTAGTGCCTCATACAGGATTATAACCTCCCTAGTCCTGCTGGCCACACTATTTGTAATACAAGCCAGGACACCATTGGCCTTCTTGGCCAATATATGAGATTGTTTGCCAGGGTATGGTGCAGTATTTGTGAGACAGATGAGAGAATGTGTTGGAATCCTGGGGAATATATTACTGTATGTTTTATTCATTAGGTATCACCAACAGGCTATGTCAGAGATACTGAAGGAGGCTGCCTCATGCTTTGTCCTAGCTGACATAAGACAGCTAGTCTTCTATATCAGGACACTAATCCATGGGATGGCTAATGTAGCACACCTAGGAAAGCATCATTTCCACCCACAAAAAACAAAATTATTGAATCTGAGGAATTCTTAGGCTGTTTTTCTGCAATCAGTAATAGGAAGTTAAGCGGAGTTTAACTTTTAGGTTATACTAAGGTAGAGATGTTCTTGCTTGTTTTGCCCTCTTAAATGCTGTGGTTCTCATGGTAATAACTAGAGATGAGAGATTGGTTTAAGGATTTTCAGTATGAAGATTTCTGTCTAGGTTTCTATGAAGTTACTATGACAGACAAGCCCACTCTCCTCTGAAGAGTAAGAAGTGATTTTATTGTTAACTACCAGGTAATTGGTATCTAGAATGTGAAAGCTTTTTAATTGTATGTGAGACTACTTTATCTTTAAGGAACTGATGACCTGAAATAGCATTTCTGCACCATTATCAAGTGAATACATCTTTTCAATACATGTAGCTTCCTGGTAGCAACACAGCCCTGCTGATAGGAACGGTTGGTTATGCACTTCAATACAGCAGAATCTGCTGTGGGTAAAAATCTATCAACTATGGCAATAAAAACTGACACAGAAAATACAGTCTTAAGCAGTCAGTAATGAAGCCATCAATATTTTAATTTCTTTCTGTGC
Source organism: Rhinopomastus cyanomelas (assembly GCA_013400115.1). Classification (NCBI taxonomy): domain Eukaryota; kingdom Metazoa; phylum Chordata; class Aves; order Bucerotiformes; family Rhinopomastidae; genus Rhinopomastus; species Rhinopomastus cyanomelas. The sequence continues at coordinate 17,948 of VXBP01003974.1, forward strand.
TTCTATTCAAAAGTTACACAAGTTGAGAATTGGGGTTTTTAACCTGTAATTTATTATTATTATTAGTTTTGAGGCACATTGAGTTCATTCTAAATGTACTTGAGTCCCTCCTCTTGCTGAAGAAAATCTTGTATAAGGGATGTTTCAATGTACAGACAGCATTTTAAAATCTCATGATTTTGTTTGTATTTCTTGTTTTTATTGCACACTGTTAGAATCTGTATGGATGGTCCGCTTTCCCTTAGAAACTGCATATTTCTGTTTAAGTAGCATGATAATATAGTAAAACTATGGTTCTGAAAATCATAATCTTGTAAATCACTGCTGTTATTAATCCTGCTGACTCTGATCTTCTCTACCCAACTTGAGGTACTACTGAAATCCACAAAGACCACACACATCTCTTCACATTTATTTTGCATTTTTAAACAGCGAGGGTAATCTGAGAGGAATACAGAGGTAGTGTCTGAGCACACAGGGTTTTTTGATTGTTTTGTTCTGATTGCTGCTGTTTTTTAAGAAACCATCTGCTTTATGAATTGATAGCCTAATTCTGCTAGGCAAAATTCCTCAGGAGTCATCTCAAAAAATAGACTTGTCAACCTTTGTAAAAGCAAAGGTTGTATGTATCTAACACATACAATCATACAAACACCACTCAGTCTGAAACCTATTAGTCATGTCCAAACTGCAGGTTAGAACTGTCGACACTTTATGCAAATTTGGTTTTTTACACTTTTTGCACTTCATGTGAGCACCTACTGCACAAAGTTAATAATTAATTGTTCAGCTAATTAAATACTGTAAAGCCTAATCAATGAATTGTTAGCCTAGATGCAATGTTATTAATGCATAGCTTAAATAATCCAGTTGTTCAAGCTCTTTCATCACAGTGATAAAATTAAAATTGAAACACACAGAATTAACATCTTCTGTCCTAAGTTGACTCATCTGCATCCAGAGTCATTTTCTAGGAAAAACATGCGTTTGCTGACACGGTTCCCTTCCTTGCTCTTCAGTGATACACAGTTCCATCTAAAATCCAGATTTACTATGTATCATTTGCCGGATGTGTGGATCTTGTTTTCAGAAAATTATGTTTACCTAGTTCACGAGATCAGATTATTTCAATGACTAGGAGTTGATCACTGGTGAGCTGTCTGTAGACATGGGTCCAAGGCCTTTGTTATCAACCAGTGCCTTTAACTCTGCTGTACTGCATTTTTATTCATGTAACAGACAGCTGATTTGAAGCTGAATTACTGACAATGTTATTATTTCTTGATGCAGAGACATAGAACAAACAGTATGACTTAGACAACTGTATGCAGCTAAGAATAAGATAAACCAAATTCCATAATATTTAACTTCTAAGCAATTTCTGTTTGAACAGAATGAAACAAAGCACAAGGTAGACTACATAAATCAAGAAAAGCCTGGTGAAGCTCAAGGTCTGTGTTTATAGCTTAGGCTAAACCTTGTGAACTCTTACCAGTTTGACAAAACCATTGTCAACACATTAGACTTCACCGCGTAACAGGAATTACTAGATCAATTAAATATTGATGCAAGATTTGAATTAGCTATTTTTCTGAGCTAGAAATGAGATTAATAACCAGTCTGTGACTAACAGTCCTCCAGTAAGAAGAAGTTCCCAGGAAAATGTATTTTTTCCTCTCAACTTCATAGAAAAATATTCTTAATGTGTCAGTCTATCTTAGAACTTTTCTTGATCTGTAAGCGAGCGGAATGACAAATGTATAAATAGAGGTAGAAATTGTCAAGTCACTTATGTATTCAGGACTTCATTACACCAAGTGAGTCAGATTTATGAGTTTTCAGTTAACAGAAACACCTCTCTGTCCACTTTAGTAACTATATCTTTATTAAAGGGAAATTTATTGAAGTGAGATTTTATTACATTAAAATTAATGAGTAAATGTATTAAAACAATTTTCCTATATATTCCAAATATCAGATAAATCACTGCTTACTTGGCCAAATCACCAAGAAAATTGACAATATTTACTTTTATTCATTCTATATATTTATATTAGCTATAAAGTTGCAAGACAAAACAATTCTAATAGTATGGCTCAAACAATTCAAAACAAATGAAGTAGATGGATGGTCTTTTGAGGTCCCTTCCAATCCCTGATGATTCTATGATTCTATGAATCTCCACATTGTGGAAATTATGAAAAATGCATCAAACTGATACTTCTGGTGACTAATTATCGCCTTTCTACAGGCAGTAAACAATCTCTAAAAGGACTTGCACTACCTGTGTGCCTACATAGTCTGGCATTGGAAACATGAAAATCTGCAGCCTACAAGATCACTTAAGTCAACCCGAGTCCTTCTTCTGATGAAAATCAGCAGACGGGGCCCTCCATCATATTTCTCTCTGGTGAGTCTGCCAAGCAGACTGTCAACAGTGCCAGATGCAGCGGTGAAACAATCACATTCTCAGGATGAAGAAGGGAGCACAAAATTTCTGTCCTGATTTACTCACTTTTGCAACATTTTTTCTTTCTTAAACCAAATAGAAAAAAATCCTAAATCTTTTAATGTTGAATAATGAACTCAAGAACATTCTGCTATGTTGAGTTGCCTGTCACACCTTCTTACACATAATCATTTCTGTATTATGTCCCTGAGAAAAACAGAAGAGGCAAGCTGAAAGCTCATGGTCTGTAGATCTGCATGGACTGCATGCTGTTGCTGAACATATCATCTATTTGCCTGGTGTCATTTGGTTTGGTTCAGATGACCTAAACTGTAAACCAAAATTGTATGCATTTGTTTATTTTGATGACAGAGCTAAATGCTACTGAAGTGAACAGCATTCCGTTAACAGCAGCATCCTGTGTTGGCTCAGCCATGGACTTAGAAGAGGTTTTCAGAAGTGACTGTGTGAATAACTGAAAACCCCATAAAGGATGTCTCCTCCTCGCCTGTGAGCCACAGGCAGAGCAGATCAACACAGTGCTGCCAGAGAGGCTGTGGATGCACTCTGGCCAGGTTGCATGGAGCTCTGGGGACCCTAAGAAGTGTCTCTGCCTATGTAAGGGATTTGGAAATAGATCATCTCTGAGGTCACTTCTAATCTAAACCATTTAATGATTTTAAAAATCACTGTACTGTCCTGATGTAGGAGCTACAGAGGAGATGAGGATCTCAACAGCACCTGTTGAGGCTCTTTGTAGACATCTGAAACTCTGTCTGACAAAGCAGCTGCGGTGACTCTAGGGAAGGGTAAAAACACCTGAATTTCTCCACAGGGTTTAGACTGCATTTGTGTCAGCAACAGTGTGGCCAGCAGAAGGGCAGGAACACTCCTCCCTCAGAGAACATTCGCCATGCAGGCGCTGGGGGAAAACTGGAATAGCCAAGGTTCTGCACAGGGAACACGTGACATGTTACGGTCCCTGGAATTATGTGCTGGAGCTCTTTGGTAACCAGCGTCCGAGGACAGGCAGCAAGGGTGCTCAGCAGAGACAGGAGGTCTGCAGGAGGTAAGAGAGAGCTGATCCAGGAGCACAGAAGGGGGAGGAGGCCTTGCAAATGGGAAGGGAAGAAAGGCTGAACAGCGGCAGTGATGGCTGCTGCTTCTTCTTTGTAATCTTCAAGTAGAGATCACAGAAGGACAGAAAAAGGAAAAGGTGACTATTGATTTAAGGATCACTCGTAGATGTCTGCTGTATTCCCCAAGGACTATGACTCAAAGGGATAGAGAGTCCTGCAGAACTCTGAACATGGGGAGGGTCTAAATACTTAAGACTCAGGCTTCAGTGCTGCTCTCAGAGTTTATAAAGACAAAGGCTCCAGAGAAGAGCAAGGCACAAAGGACACTCACTCTCCTAACCACACTAAACGTGCAACATTCCCCAGGATTTCAGAGACAAAGATCTATGTGTATATGCTGGTTTCCTGAGGCAAGGTTCCATGCAGGTGGAGAACAGCTCAGATTCCTGTGTCTTGAAGCTTCCCCTGCACACATGTGCTTCCTTCTCCAAAGAGACAGAAGCCAAGCTAAATAATCAAATTTGAGGCATCTCAGTTGCCTTGGGGATCCTCTTGGAGACCAAGGGTTCTGCCTCAAGCATGTTTTCCACAGGTTTCTACAGGCAACGTCCTGAAAAGGTGGAGACCAGGTCAGAGATTCCTGTGTCCTGAAGCTTCCAATGCACTATGTTCTCCCTTCTTGAAGGCCACAGAAGATAAGCAATTGAGAGTGCAGCCTTTTCTCTTTGTTGGGGATGCTCTTTTAGATTGCAGGGCCAGCCTTTGTGTTTGTGCTGGTTTCCGCAGGCAATGTTTTGGGAAGGTGGAGACCAGGGCAGAGATTTTCAGTGTCTTGAAGCTGGCCATGAACCAATGTTCTTCTTTGATTAAAGACAAAGAAGATAAGTAATTGAGAGAGCAGCCCCTCCTTTTGTATGAGGTCACTCTTTTTGATTCAGGGTCCAATCTTTGTGTTTGTTGTCCTGGTTTTGACAGCCAGGGCTGTGACATGGTAGAGACCAGGCCAGAGTTTCCTGTGTCTTGAAGCTTCTCATGCACCAATGTTCTGGCTTCTTTAAGGACAGAGGAGATAACTAATGGAGGGGGCAGTCTATCCTTTTGCATGGGGATGGCTCTCTTAGATTCAGGATCCAGCCTTTGTGTTTGTTGTCCTGTTTTCCACAGGCAAGGTCCACAGAAGGTGGACACCTGGACAGAGATTGCTCTGTCCGGAAGCCTGGCATGCACACATGTTCTTCCTCCTTAAAGGACAAAGAAGATAAGTAATTGAGAGGGCAGCCCCTCCTTCTGCATGGGGTCACTCTTTTTAATTCAGGTTCCAATCTTTGTTGTCCTGATTTTGACAGCTGACGCTCTGACATGGTAGAAGCTAGGACAGAGATTCCTGTGTCTTGAAGCTTGCCCTGCACACATGTGCTTCCTTCTCCAAAGAGACAAAAGCCAAGCTAAGTACTCTAGTTTGAGGCCTCTCAGTTGCCTTGGGGATCCTCTTGGACATCAAAGGTGCTGCCTCAGTGTGTTTTCCACAGATTTTTACAGGCAACATCCTGAGAAGTTGGTGACCATGGCAGAGATTCCTGTCTCTTGAATCCTCCCTGGCACACATCTGCTTTCTCCAAGTACCAAGAACCCAAGCTAAGTAATAAAGATCGGGGTTCTCATGTGATTTAAACATGCTCTTGGTGATCAGTGTGCTGCTGCAGCATTTATGCACTCATTTTCACAGGAAAGGTCCTGAGAAGTTGTAGATCAAGGCTGAGAGACCTGCGTATTGATGCCATCCATGAAGAAGTCTGCTTTCCCCAAGGATAGAGAATCCACAGCTAAGTAATTGATATTGGGTTCTATCCTTTGGGTTGTGTATATGTTTTCTGATGCAGTGTACTCGCTCATTGATTGTTCTCTTCCTTTTCCTAAGCAGGGTCCTTAGAAGGTGGAGACTAGGCCAGAGTAATATTTGTGTTGATGCCTGCCAGGCAGAAACCTGCTGCCTTCTCCAAGGAGCAAGAATCCAAGCTAAGGAACCAAACGTCTGTGCCATTCTTTTGCATGATGGTCCTCTTTGTGACTGAGAGTCCTGATTTAGTGTTTGTTGTCCTGGTTTTCACACCCAAGGCTCTGAGTATGTGGAGACCAAGGCAGAGGTTGATCTGTCTTGAAGCCTCCCTGGCACAAAACTGCTTCCTTCTCCAAGGCACAGAACAAAAGCTAAGGAATTGAGAATGTGGCTTGTATGTAGTCACGTGGATTGTCTAGTTAAAAACGCTTCTAGATAATTTTTTTATTCTCCTGGTTTCCTCAGGCCAGTTTTGTAGATTTTGTAGACCAGTGCAGATATTCCACTCTCTTGAAACCTGAGAGGCTCTTGCATTTTCCAAGTGCACAAAAGCCACAGGCTGCTAAGTAATTTACTTTGTGGCCTGGCTGTTGCCTTGGGGATCCTCTTGCAGAACAAGAGTGCTGCCTCAGAGTGTTTTCCCCAGGTTTTCACAGGCAACATACTGAGAAGGTGGAGACCAGGGCAGAGATTGCTCTGTCTTGAAGCTTCTCATGCACACATGTTCTTCCTTACTTAAGAACAAATAAGGTAAGTAATTGAGAGTTCAGCCTATCCTTTTGCATGGGGTCACTCTTCTTGATTTGAGGTCCAGTCTTTGTGTCTGTTCCCCTGGTTTCCACAGGCAAGGTCCGAAGAAGATGGAGACCAGTGCGGAGATTTCCTTGTCATCAAGCTTTCCATGCACCCATGTTCTGCCTTCTTTAAGGCAAAGAAGATAAGTAATTGAGAGTGCAGCTTTTTCGCATGGGGACTCTCATTTTGATTCTGGGTCCTCTCTTTGTGTCTACTTGACTGACATGCTCTTTTCCCAAGATCTCTGATGTGAAAAAAGAGCCAAGGACCAATATAATAGTGATTTTCTTCTTTTCTGTATACAGTTATAGAGTTAATAAACCCTTTTCCAGTTTCCCTGAGTTAGCCATTGTTTGGCAGATTTATCCATGATCTCACTGAGACCTGACTGCTTTGTTTTCTTAATCTTTAATTGTGGTCTTGAACCCACCACAATGTGCTGCAAAACAATAAATGTTATTCATCACGTCTCTACTTTCCAAGCCACTAACAAAAATCTCTATTCAGCAAGCCCACATAAAGTACATTAAACTGTATGACAAATCCCTGGGAGGCAATTTCTAACAGGACATGATCCTCTCTTTAAAATCTCTGTTGCTGTGGTGTCTGTAAAACTGTATTAAAAACATTGGTCCTGCAGCTGGTGTGTTGAAACATCTCAGCACTCTAATTTAGAGACTGTGCAAAACCCCTATGCAATTGTTAGTCTGTAACAACTCAATGACATAGAAAGTCCCTAACCATCCAGCACCGTGAAAAGTCACTCGGTCTTCCTGAACCCACAGATGTGCTCAGTAGGAGTTCAGGCATGAGTCAGTCAGAATGCCCTCAGATCTTTCAGCGCCTAACATTAAAAGCCATATGAGGCCAGAGCCCACATGACATTAGCCTTCACCACTCAGTGGCCTGAGGCATCACTACAAAAAACCAAAAATACTTGTTCTCATCTCCTACAATTGCATGTTGCTCTGGCTTAATCACCTGCTACTTGCCCTTGAGAGTTTGTGTCCTATCCCCAGTGGTAGTACCTTGCAGAGATCTGTGAGGGAGAGCATGGTGGAAACCATTAGTGTGGTCACCTCCCCAGGCAGGCTGTCTTTCCATGTTTAGTGCTGGAATTTGCAGGGATGACCTGGGTGGTCAGTGGCCAGCCCAGGATGAGAGGATCCCACTCTGGGTTGTTGTGCGCCCATGAGCAGGGAACGGTTGAAAGACACATTTATAGAATGCTGGAAGACCTACTCAGCCAGTGTTGCAGTTTGAGAACTGCTAGAACCTGTAGAAGTGCTTTCATGAGGAAGGAAAGTTGTATTGTGTTCTGGGAGACCTGTCCCTGGTTGCACAAGANACTCAAGCAAAAATACGAACAATCAAAGTCTAAATTACATATTAATACAAAATACATCTGGGAAGGATCACAGAATGTTACAGGTTGGAAGGGACCTCAAAAGATCATCGAAGTCCAACACCCCTGCTGGAGCAGGGTAAGCCTACAGTGCTGTATCAGGATGTCCTACGTGGGGCTCAAATTCATGACCCCAGGAATTCAGAGTCTCATGCTCTCCAACTGAGCCAAATCTCAACAGAAACAGTATTGTTTAAATCAATTTGTTATAGTTCAAGTTTGGTAAGAAACTTGTCACTCTCTCCAGCTCAAATTACTTAGCCATGCCTTGATACAACAAGTACCTTTACAAATAAATGTATTTCGGGAGGGGGAAAACCTGTAGGATGAGTTTCCTTTTCCCTTTCTTTATTTAGCCATTTGTTTTGGGAAAAGGCATGTGGTCACAGGGCTGATCACATCTCGGCAGTCTTTTTTCCCTGGGAGTATGCTTATGGAGGAGAGAGTGAGTCCGGAGAGCCCAATGCTTAGTGGAGAACAGTCCCTACAAAACCTTGTTGTGGGTTCAGGACCACAATTCAATATAAAAGAAAGGAAAGCAAAGCAGTGAGGTCTCGATGACATCTTGAATAAAATTTGCCAGACAATTGATGGCTTAGGGAAACTGCAAAAAGGTTTATTAACACTATAACTATATACAGAATGAGAGAAAAGGTTACGCAAGTCGGTGCACACAAACTAGAAACTGTGTCATAAATGCCATTACACAACCTGAGAAAAATATAATGGGAGATCACTATAGTTTGGGCCTTGGATCTTCTTTTAGTTTAGAGACCTGGGAGAGAGAGCATGTCAGTCCGGGATGGCCTGAGTTTCTCAGCGCTGACACCTGCATCCCTCGGTGCAGCCGCATGCATTTCAGCGTAGCTTCTCCAGCTCAACGCTTTCGGGATGGCCTGAATGCTCAGTGTCCACACCTGCATCCCTTGGTGCAGCTGCATGCGTTTCAAAGAACCCAGTCTCTGTCCTTCAGATCCAAGGTTTGAGGATTCCCAAGTCCTTCTGCTTTCTTCAGCTAAGCACGAAGGAGCTCTCCCCCAAACCTTAAGCTCTGCCAGTCTTTACTCAGAGGCAGAAATGACAAACAGCCTCTCCTCCTGCTGATCACTCTTTTCAAAAATGGCGGTGGCCCAGTCATATGATCCCAGCCACAGAGACTGACCGCATGGCTGTGTCAGCTGGGCTTCTCCAGTCCAAGCGCAGTGCGGTGGCGAGCAGCGGCGGCACCGCGCTGCCACGGCGGTGGAGCTGCTTCAGGTGTGCGCCAGCTGTGGGGTCAGGCTGGGGCCGCGGCTGGTTCGGAAGCAGCGGCAGGTTGTGGCTGCTTTGGGATCCACAGTCCCCCTTGGAGCCGCAGTCCCTACCCCCCCCACCGCCCGTTCCCGGGGTGGTGGGTGGCACTCCCTTCAGTGCCACAGCCCCCAAAACGGGCGAACAAAGACCCTGCCCCACTTTTTATAGGCTGCCCTAGCCAGCCTTTCTGGGGCAGGTCCCAGGACAGACCTTTCCGGGGAAGGGTCCTGGGACCTGTGCAACCGGGGACAGGTCCCCCAGGACAGACCCGTCCTGGGAATGCTCCAGGGCAGTGTCACCTCCCCCAGGACAAGCAACTAAAGGAAGGGTCCCCCCTGAAAACAACACAACTTTTCTTCCTCATGAAAGCACCTCTGAAAATTCTGGCAGTTCTCAAACTGCAACAACACTTGATGAAGTGCATGGAGGAAAGGGGCACATCTGAGTGGGGAACTGCCTCTGAGGACATGGAACAAGCAATTTCTCAAAGGATCTATTGTGTCTGAGGAAAAGACCCCAGTTCCAGTGGTCAGGTGTTGGGATGACACACAGCCTGTGGAAAACCCCCACGCTAGCTGGAGGCAGATCATGGAAGACTTGTCTCCTCTGGTGGGGTAAGATTCCGTGTTGCTACGAGGAAAAGAACTGCTCAGGGCTTTTTGCTGCTGAGGGAAAGAAGCTGATCCCAGGCATGTATGAACCACATGATTACACCTGTATATTTTTGGTGATGGGTTTTCCTTGTTTGAATTAAATATGTTTTGTTTTCCAAATCTAGACTGTTTCTTTTTGCCTCATAAGCATCAGATGAACCTCCCTGTTCTTGTTTCAGCTAATAAGCATTTTCTTCCCAGACTTGGTCAGTGTGGCCAAGCAGTGACACCATTATAAAATAAGCTGTCTTTGAATGTAGCCTTTTTCTCTGATGTTGTTCTTTCTCTTGAAATGTTTCCCAGAATGCAAACATTCATGTGTGCAGTGTGAAGTGGGAGAACTGTGAAGTGGGGGTTGTCAGCATCCTAGTTTACTCTCTGTGATTTAACAATGGTGATTTCTTTCTTCTCAGACTTGGGTCTTCTAGGGTTTCTTTTTATCTGTTTCATAACAAAATCTGCTTGGATGTTTTGTTGTGTTGGTTGATTTGGTTTCTAACTTTTACTGTTCAGTCCCAGTGTTTCAGTCTTTCTGTTTCTCATTTTCAAAACTGTCCTTATCTATAAAACATAAGGCTTTACCCCTTTGGTGACCGCTCTGGCCTGTGCTTAAAGGCTGGGTCTTCTGGTTCTGCTTTTGACCACATGGCATTTTAGTCTGCAGTCATGGACAGTTCACTCCACACAGAACAAGTACTTACCATTATGAATCAAGTACTAACTAAACCAAGTCATAAATAACCAAACCTGAGTGCTTGGTAGCTGCTGACTCAGCTAAAAAAGCAAAACCTGCTCACTTACCAAAAAAAAAGCCAGTGATGATATAGAAACATAGAATCACAGTATCACAGTATTACCAAGGTTG
>VXBP01003975.1:0-18252 GCA_013400115.1 Rhinopomastus cyanomelas
ATTTATCTATTTCTATAAAAATAGATATAAATATCTGCATATAAATATAAATATAGATTTTATATCCATTTTTATAAGTGTATATTTTTATGTATCTTAATAGATGAATCTACAGATATGTAGTATATATTTATATTTATCTGTTTTATCTTTTAAGATATAAATTGTAGAGATACACATTTTATAGACACATCTTAGCTATAAATTTTACCTCAATTCCATAAAAAATCTATTCTGTCTGTTAAAATTCTGTGTAGAAGTTGTATCTAAATATACTTATCAATTATCTAGAAATATCTATTTAAATATTAGAAGTTGTATCTAAATATACTTATCAATTATCTAGAAATATATATTTAAATATTTGTCTATATAAAATGTTATAAAGTCTTATGAGGTGATTGTTCTCATCGTAGAATCATAGAATCATCCTGGCTGGAAAGAACCTCTGGGTCACCAAGCCCAGCCCTCAGCCCAGCAGCTCCCTAACCCCTGGACCTCAAGGGCTCTAGCTGGTCAGTTTTCAAACCCCTCCAGGGATGGGGACTCCACCACCTCCATGGGCAGCCTCTTCCAGTGCCCAACCACTCTCTCAGGAAAGACCTTCTTCCTAAGATCCAGTCTAAACCTCTCCTGACTGGAGACGCTGTTTTCCCTCGTCCTATCGTTAGGAATTTGGGAGAAGAGCCCAGCAGCAGCCTTGCTACAACCTCCTTTAAGGGAGCTGGAGAGAGTTGATGAGGAGGTGGTGTCGCTGCGGAGATCATAGAATCATAGAGTCATCATGGCTGGAAAGGACCTCCAGGGTCATCAAGTCCAACCTTTTCTCCTAGTGCCTAACCTCTAGACCATGATGTTGGGTGTTGTCGCTGCAGAGATGATGTTGATCAGGAGGTGCTGTCGACATCCCCGGTGCTACCTCGGTCCGTCCCGACGGCCCCTTGGTCGGAGTCACAGCCCGATGCTGCCGGCACTGTGGGCAGCAGATTCCAACAAATGGGCTCTCCTGTTAAGGTGAAGACTCTTTATTCAGTCGAGTTCCTAGAACAGAAAATTGGGGCTGTGGCAGGTTGCTGGTGGTTACTGGTCTCTCCACACCAGCGCAGGGAGCTGCTTGCAGCCTGGGAGCTGCTCACCCTGACGTAAAGGCCGTCCCTGTCCTGCTGCCAAGTGCGCTGAGCCGTGTGGGATCGGCTCCAGAGCTGGCCCCAGGCCCTTTGCTCCCTTCCCAGTCCCTCTCCTCATCTTCCTCTCGCAGCTAATGAAGGACAGCTCTGGGATCTTAGGGGGTGCCCTGCAGAACCATCTTATCATTCCAGTGGGGAAACTGAGGCAGGCTCAGGGCTGGCTGAGGCTCTCCCATGGGACGGTGCTGCAGTGGAACAAGTATCCCACTGTGCCCTCGACCTACCTGTCTGCATCCCACTGTCTGCCCCACCTTTAATTCCCAAATCACAGGGGCTTTGTGAGGAGAGGAGCACCCAGCACTGCCTGGGACACATCCCCAAGGCAGGGGAACTATTAGGGTCACCTTCGGGATCCTTAGATGAAGCAGTTCCTGATTCAGGATGCTGCACCCTTTATTTTGCTTCACAACTAGGAAAACCCTGCGGTGGCCAGGACCTCAGCTCCAGGAGTTCTAGGGGAAGAAGCAGGATCCAGCCCTATATTTGGAATAGTCCCCCTTGTATTTTCCACGCTGCTGCTGGGACCGGGATGCGGGCACTGGAGCCTAATGCGATATCGGAGTCGCTAACATGATTACACTTATATATCATGTTAGGGAAAATGAATACTAATTCAATACAAACTACTAATTCAGTAGAACAGAAAATTGCTGAGAGAATAGAAAATTGCTGAGCGTGCCGGCGGCTGGGAGGAGAGTCACTCGGTGGAGACGCTCTGCCTTGCTCTGGCGCTGGTGGCCGCCGCAGCCGGTGGCTCAGTTGGCTGGAGCATCCCCTGATGCTGAGCAGCTTGGCTGCAGAACCCTCTGTTGCTTCTGAGCTGGAGGGTTGGGAGTTGTTGGGTGAGAGCTGTGGGAGAGGTGAAGCAGAAAAGCAGGAAGGAGCAAGAGTTGGGGATGTTCAACCTTGAGGAGGCTCTGGGGGGACCTTATAGCGTCTTCTAGTGCCTGGAGGGGGTCTCCAGGAAAGATGGAGAGGGATTTTTTTTCTGAGGGACTCTGGTGATAGGACAAGGGAGATGGTTCAAGCTCCAAGAGGGGAGATGGAGATGAGATCTGAGGTAGAAGTCCCTCCCTGTGAGGGTGCTGAGACCCTGCAACAGGTTGCTCAGGGAAGTTGTGGCTGCTTCATCCCTGGCAGTGTTCAAGACCAGGTTGGTTGGGGCTCTGGGCACCCTGGTCTGGTGAGAGGAACATGTCTGGCCATGTTCCTGTGTGGCTGGATCTAGGGGATCCTGCTGTGTCAGGGGGATTGGACTAGATGACCTGCCGAGGTCCCTTCCAATCCTTAATGTCCTCTGGTTCTGTGACTTTCTCCTCTTGCGCTGCCAACACCAGTTGCTGCTGCAAACTGGCTGAGTTGTCTCTCCTGGTCGTTGGGGCAGTCCCTGGCACCCTGGCTGCTCCCACCAGCACCTCGGTGGGTTTGTGACGGGGGCTTGGTGAGAAGCAGCTGCTAACACCACAACTACACGAGGGGCTCTTTGGTTTAACAGGATTTCACTTTCAAATCATGATTTTCAGGTCACGACATTTCTGTGGTCCGGGGCCAGGGTTGCTGGTCCCAGTGAGCTGGTTGTGCTGTGGTGGGTAAATGAAGCTGGGGAAGAACCTGGAGGACAGGGCTGATGGAGAGCAGCTGAGGGCACTGCCAGGGGCTTAACTGGTGAAGAGGAGGCTGAGGGGAGACATCATTGCTGTTTACAGCTACTTGAGAGGAGGGTGGAGAGAGGTGGGGGTCCATCTCTTCTCCCCAGTCACCAGCGATAGGACAAGAGGAAACAGCCTCCAGTTGCTTCAAGGGAGGGTTGAGTTGACCATCAGGAGGTTGGAACAGGTTGCTCAGGGAAGTGGGGAGTCACCATCCTTGGAGGGGTTCAACCACCAAGTAGCGGTGGCCCTGGGGGACAAGGTTTGGTGGGCAGGGTGAGGTTGGGTTGACAGTTGGACTGGATGATTTTAGAGGACTCTCCCAACCTCAACAATTTCACAATTCTATAAAATACTAAATTTTCACTCATTTCCTTCTGAAGAAGGACTTTTCATTGTAACTTCACGCATCTACTGTGGGGCAGAGAAGCCTCACAGAATCACACAGTCATTAAGAAGGGACCTCGAAAGATCATCCAGTCCAATCCCCTGCCACAGCAAGATCCCCTAGACCAAGTCACACAGGAACACATCCAGGAGGGTCTTAAATGTCTCCAGTNTCCTGGGGTTATTCTTTAGGGATTGGAAGGGACCTCGAAAGATCATCTAGTCCAAACCTGGAGCTCTTGCCCAGATGCAAGACTCTACACTTGCCCTTGTTATAGTTGATTAAAGTTCTCCCTGCCCAGCTCTCCAGCCTGTCCAGGTCCCGCTGACTGTCAGCCCAGCCTGCAGGGGTGTCGGCGACACCACCCAGCTCTGTGCCCTCAGCTCCTCAGTACCCGTCCCATCCCCTGTGAGCACCTTGGGGCCGGCGTTGGAAGTGGCGGGGTGTTCACCTGGCTCACAGGGAGCTCCAAGTGGGACACGCCGCGTTTCAGGACCGATAGGGCAGGACAGTCTTATTGTATTAGCGATTTCCCGTCAGATCATGTCGTGTTAGGATGGGATTCTATTAGTATTTGTTTTCGCTAATGTGATGTGAAAGTTGCTAATATGATGAGACTCTCCGCATTGTATTAGCGAAAACAAATATTAATGTGATAGGATGGAAAATAGCTAATAAGAGCCTAAGTTGCTAATCCAACCTGATGGATCTCCTAAAGGAGTCAGTCCTGGCTTTCTTGTACTTTTCCAGAACCACCTTCAACCCTAGTGGAGGGGAGACGGGGAAGGCAGTGGTGCTGGTGGGTTTGAAAGGGATGAAGCCACAGCGTGTCCTTAGGGTTGAGTCCAGGTCTTTGTTGGGCAGGAAAATATGATTCCATGATTGTGGGGAAGGGTTTGCGTGCCAGGAGCCCTTCCAAGGGTCCTGGGGCAAGGTGATCCCTGGAGAACTGGTCAAAACATGAACTTGAGGGGGGTTCGGTCTGTTCCTCCAGTAGGTCCAGCTAAGGTCCTTCAGTTCCTTTCAATGGAGCAAACTGTCCATTTTTGGCACAGACAGAGGCAGGAGAGGGGAACCAGAGCTCCTCAAGGTTCACCTGGGACAAGATGATCCCTGGAAAACTGGTTGAAACATGAATTTGAGAAGAGGGGTGGATCCATTCCTCCAGCAGGTCCATCCGAGGTCTGACATAACCGTTAGTTTTCCCATTTTAATTCATTTCCTTCCAATGGAGCAAACCATCAATTTCTGATACGAGAGAGCCAGGCTGGGGGAACCAGTGCTTCCCAAGGCTCCTGGGGCAAGGTGATCCCTGGAAAACTAGTCCAGACAAGAATTTAAGGAGGGGGTAGATCTGTTCCTCCAACTCACGGGTGACGTAACCGACAGTTTCCCCCTTTTATTTCCTTTTCTTGTTTTTGATTTGCCAGCCACCAGAGCAAGCTATCAATTTCTGACACGGAGAGAGCCGGGGTAGGTGAACCAGAGCTAAATAAAAATAAACATTAAACAATTATTGGAATTTAGGTTTATTTAAAAAATCAGCGGGGTTGAGGGAACGAGCCACCTATTAGCAGGGAAACAGCTATCAGGCTTTTTAACAACCTGCTGTTTCTTGGCCGAGGCTGGGACTTGGGCTGTGGCAGCCCTGGATGTTATTGATTGAAGATGATGTAGCAGCAGCGCAATTACAGCCCGGTTTGCGCTCGCCGCGGTGCTACCGTTGGCCTCTCATTTGTCAGGTGGAGATGGGTTGGCTTGCTTTGCCCTTCCCGGGGGTTGTGTTGCCCCGATGGGCCAAATCCCTCAGTGCTGGTGGCCTGGGGGCTTGGGCTTGGTGTGAAAATGTGGGTCACTGCTTCTCATCCCTCCCTGGTTTTTGGTATTTAGTGGTCGTTCTAGATTCCACTCTTGATGCAGATAATAGGGGAACATTGCAGGTCTCTTCCAACCTTTAGGATTCCATGATTCTGTGCTTCAGACTCACAGCAGCCCCAGCTCCCTCAGCTTCTTCTCCAGACCCCAGGACATCTGCTGCAGTTCCATGTAAGAGTTGTTGAACCCCACTAGAAGCACAGCCAGGCTCTCACCACGTAGGAACCACCTTCAGTAGGGTCAGAACAGGGCTGGGTGTCCCCAGAGCCCTGGACATTCATTGTGTTGGGATTTCAGGATTCTCTGCTTCATTTCCTTTTTTCTTTTTAGGACAACCAGCTGTAGGTGTCCTAAGATGGAGAGAGGTCTCTTCCCCCTTTACTCTGCCCTGGGGAGACCACAGCTGGGATCTTGTGTCCAGTTGTGGGCCCCTCAGCTCCAGGAGGACCCGGAGCTGCTGGAGAGAGCCCAGGGCAGAGCCACAGGGGTGATGGAGGGAGGGGAGCATCTCCCTGCTGAGGAGAGGCTGAGGGAGCTGGGGCTGGAGAAGAGGAGCCTGAGGGGTGACCCCATGGGTGTTGGTCAGTGTGTGAAGGGTGGGTGTGAGGAGGATGGAGCCAGGCTCTGCTCAGGGGCACCCGGTGACAGGACAAGGGGCAGCGGGTGTGAGCTGGAGCAGAGGAGGTTCCCCATCAGTGTGAGAAGGACCTTGTTCATGGTGAGGGTGCCAGAGCCCTGGCAGGGGCTGCCCAGGGGGGCTGTGGAGTCTCCTTCTCTGGAGACATTTCAAACCCACCTGGCCATATTCCTTTGTTGCTGGATCTAGGGGATCCTGCTGTGGCAGGGGGATTGGACTGGATGGTCTTTCAAGGTCCCTTCCAATCCCTAACATTCTGGGATTCTGTGATCTCTGAGGTTCTTTCCAACCCAAACCAGTCTGTAACTGGAGGTGGGGATGAACTGAGCTGCTGGGGTGACTCCATGATGACACCCTGCATTGGAGGGTCTAGCGTTTCCCCGCATTTGGGGTGGATCTGGCTTTTCACCACTGCAGACGATGCTCAGGACACCGCAGCGGGCACCACGTATGAGAAAGGGCATTCTGAAAGCATTTGCAGAAAATTCCACGCAGGTGCCACGCTGGAGGAGACGGGCAGGGGCCATGCGGCAGGCGGGCAGCTTGCGGGGAGCGAGCGTCTCCGAATCAGTCTATAATGCAATCAATTCTGTATATCCCTAGTGAAACAGCAACATTTATTTAACGTCTTTTTATAGAGCAGCTGAGTTTTATCACAAATCACATTCCATTTCGAATTCATCGGGGACCCCTTGAAGGCTAAAACGCACTTACTTTGCTCCGAGGAAGTTTACCAATTCTTCAATAAAGCCCCATTTGCCTCCGTATGTAAAATTGACACTTTTATTGAATATTAAACATTTCTTTGCCGCGTGCTCCCGAGCTCCTGCCGACTCCATCCGCCGCCCTTAAAAGTCATTAAGGGAAGGATATATCCAAATTGCCATAAAGGGATGGAAAGGGGCCGCTCAAACCCCACCGGAGGGGCTGGTTCATCCTGTTGGGTGGCTCCATCCTCAGAGCAGCGCTCATTCTTCCACTGCCTCTTGGCGACCACCATTTGGCAGTGGGTTTTCTTCCCCCTCCTCTCTCTGATTATTAGAAAGGATTTTCCGTGCGTAAAAGCTGTTTCATGCCGGGTGCCGGTCGGGGTTGTGCGGGGTCGTGAGGGATCTGCTTTCCTAATGCGGAGTCAGTCGAGCTAATTAGCAAGAGGTCCAATAAACCAAGTTTTTCTTTTATCACTGTTACTAAGTGCTGTTGTAAATCAATTAAAATGTATTCTAGTAATTCTGTTTTTCCTTGGCGACTCGGTTTGAAGAAATATGGAGCCATTAGCAGCGTTTTCCTCGTGTCTGGGTCTGCATTTCGGGGGAGTTATTGAACTGTTGTCGTCGAGCTTGGTGGCTGAGCTGTAGAATCATACTGTGTGTTGGGTTGGGTTGAACTGGAATGGATAGGATTTGGTTGCGTTGGATTGGATAGGATTAGATTGGGTTGGATTGGATTAGAGTGGATTGGGTTGGTTTGGAATGGGTAGGATTTGGTTGGATTGGGTTAAATTGGGTTGGATTAGATTGGATTGGGTTGGATTGAATTTAATTGGATTAGATTAGTTTGGATTGGACTAGATTGGGTTGGGTTGGATTGGATTAGAGTGGATTGGATTGGATTGGTTTGGAATGGGTAGGATTCAGTGAGGTTGGATTGGATTACAGTGGACTGGATTGGCTTGGAATGAGTAGGATTCGGTTGGGTTGGGTTAGGTTAGGTTGGGTTAGATTGGGTTGGATTGGATTAGATTGGATTGGATTGGATTACGTGAGATTGGGTTGGGTTGGACTGAGTTGGGTTGGGTTGGTTTGGGTTGGGTTGGAAGCGATCTCAGAGCTTCCCCAGTGCCAACCCTCTGCCATGGGCAGTGGCACCTCTCACCAGCCCAGGTTGCCCAGAGCCACATCCAGCCTGGCCTTGGACACTTCCAGGAGTGGGTTGAACAAACTACACAAAGTCTTTGCCCATTTTTGTGGAGAAAGGTTTCTGGAGGAAGGTTGGACTTGATGATCTTGAAGGTTCTTTCCAACTTTAATGATTCTGTGATGCTGTTTTTGGAGGTAATAAGGAAGGAAAGATCCTTCTCCCCAAAACACGGATATTCATTCCCATCTTTTTCCTGATGCCAAAGGAGCAGCCGTGTCCTTTGAGCCCATCCCCAGAGCTGTGCTGTGCGTGGTGCTCTAGCAACACACGAGCCTCCAGCTTCTCTAAAGACATCCACAGCCTCCCTGAGCTGAGAAAAACCTCGCTGGCAGGAGGAGAAAAATTTCCCAGGGGCAAAAAGCATCAGGAATTCAACCCTTTCCACGAGCCAGCTCTGCTCTGTCTCGTTCCCCACCTTTTCTTCTCTTTAATGCCCGTGATTTTAAGGGGAATTTATCAAGGGAGGCTGGCTTGCCCTGCTCTCCGGGTAATTTATCCCAGTCCACTGGCTAATTGGGGATGCTTCATTAGGCGGGGAGGTGGCCGCCGGGTGGTTTCACTGACTTGAATGTCATCAGAGCACAAACAGCCTGTTCAGCCTGGAGAAAGGGAGGCTGAGGGGAGACCTCACTGCTCTCTGCAACTACCTGAAGCGAGGGTGCAGAGAGGTGGGGACTGGCCTCTTCCCCCTGGGGACCAGCGACAGGAGCAGAGGAGATGGGGTCAGGTGGGATCTTAGGAAAAAACATCTTCCTTGGGGAGCCTTTGGAACCCGCTGCCCCGGGACAGGGTGGAGGCAGCATCCCTGGAGGACTTCAACAACCAAGCAGACAGGGTGTTTGAGGAGCTAGTTTAGGGGTTCAGGCTTGTGGGGCAAACAGCTGGACTTGATGATCTTGAGGGTCTTTTCCAACTTCCATGATTCTGTGATGCAGTGATGGCCAGACTGGCACCTGAACAACCTACCTGGTGTCAGCCTGGAGGCATGAAGTGGCTTCAGAATCCCACAAGGAGACAAACATTAACTGCTTAGCTCCAGGTGGGATTTGTCCTGGGTCAGGAGAAACCTCCCCAGCCCATCCCAGCCCATGGCCTGTGCAGACAAAGAGCACCCTTGGTCAGTTACTGCTTTGCTGAGCACCAGGATGCGACCAAACTCTGGGGGTTTGTTTTTGCTGAAGCTACCAGCAGGAACACGGAGCATTGAATTCAGACTGTGCGGTTGCTCGGTTGTCTTTAAGGATTTGATGCTGCAGGGCTGCAGGATGGGGTCTGGCTCCTGCTTGGCTGCAGTCACGGCTCTGGCTCTCGATGCCAGGCTGGAAAATGAAGCTCTTTGGGCTGAGCCTCCCGAGGATGGGGGGCACAGAGGAGCCAGCCCCTTCTTGCAGCCAAGGTGCTTGTCCTTATGAATTTCTAGAAGTCTGGCATCATAAACGTCACCTAACCAGCCCCAGCCAACATAATTCATCTGGAGTGTGGAATGAGAAGAATATACGGCTGCTCGCGGCAGCTCCTGGCTGGGAGGAGAAACCCCTGTGCCGGCACTGACCCTCACCCCCAGCGAGAAATAACCCCCCCAAACAGCCTCTCCTGGCACAAAGAACCTTCCTAGGGCTCGGAGAGGCTTTTTCTTGATGGGTGAGGGAAAGTGCTTAAAATGCTTAGAGGGAATAAACAGCTTTTAATGAAGTTACATTGCCACATAATGGGTATCATAAAACTGCCTTCATAGCACGGGGTCCCAGGATGGCTTTTATTATCGACTGAGCAGGAATCCTGTCTGTTCCAGCTCCGGCAGCCGCCGCGAGAGAAGAGGAGAGAATGCAAAGTCTTCTTAAATTACCTGATTGAAATAACCGGCCCAAATATTCCGCTTTGCCGCTTTGTTGAAGGCAAAAGCTGCCTTTGGGGTGGTCTGTCAGAGCTGGTTTGCAGCTTCTGAAGAACACAGGAGTTTCATTGCGGCAAAACAGATGTTCATCTTGTTTCTCTATCGGCTGTTTGATGAGAAATTTATTGCTCTTCTGCTGGGCTGGAGCTCTCCTCCGCCGCGGAGTCTATTAGGCAGCCCGGGAGCTGGCGGGGAGCCAGCGAGCTGCATTTTTTTTTTTTCATTTTGATGAAACCCCCGTGAAGAAGAGAAGGAGCCTCGGCCGAGGCGCCACTAATAATGCATCGGCTAGACTCGGGTCGGGCGATTGATTGCCCCCCGTGATTTGATTTATTGATCAATAGCCTCAAACGTGGCGTCGGGAGGAGGCGGGCCGCGTCGCTCCGCGTGCTGCTGCTGCGGAACATCTCGAGCCTGGTGGAGAATTGGAGCTGATAAGGAATGTATGAAAGGAATCTGAGCTTATCTTAATCACACAGTGCCCCGGCGCTGAGCTGAGCAGGGGAGGCGGCGGGGCAGGGAGGGGGGAGTTGGATGTGTGCAGAACACAATCACCAGGCAGAACAGAGCGGATCTATAAATTGATGGAATTCAAAGCCTCCAGCATCGATTACCATTATAACAAACAGTGGCGCGCTGAATGTCTGATTATTTTTAGACAAAGATTCTGTGCTCTCAGCAGCAATTTTGCTGATGCTGTCACTGTGTCAGATGTCTGCTGGTGATTGCAATTAGATGCGATACCCAAGGAAAAAAAAAACCCACCCAAAACCCCCCAAAAATTAAAACAAAACAAAAAAATTTGGATTTAAACAAAAAAAACACAACCCAAACTATCTCCGCCTGAGAGTTTTATTAAATCTCCTCCTTTGTTTGCCTCCTCCTAATGTCTGCAGCTGGATGAAATATTGCATTAGTGGGAGAGATCTCTTCTATTCAGCTGGGTATAATCACTTTACAGATCATTGGATTATAGCTGATATGGTTCAGATAATCCCGGTGAAATGTGGGACGGGGGCTCTGCCCTGGTTTAGGGGGCTTTCGATGCGAGCCTGCAGAGCGCTTGGGTTTCTGAGGCAGGTCTGCAACCCTTCCCCGTGAGCTAATTCTGTTAAAACACTAATCAATTCCCCGTGACGTCAGCCCCCGTGTTCCTGCTGCTGCCGAGCGCCGGGTCCGACGTGGGTTTATCCTGCCCGTTCCTTTCTGAAAAGCTTCTGGAGCTGCTCCGGCGTCGGTTGTGGGGTGCGGGCTGCGGCGCTGGTGGTTTGGTGTGGTGGGGTTCCCTGTGCTGTGACCCCGCTAATGCCAAAGTATCACAGTAATGATAAGGTCCAACCTGAATCCAAAGAAACCAAGTAAACCCAACATCTAACATCTAGATCATGCCAGGTGTGGCCGTGGGTTCGATGCTCCCTGGTGCTGACGCTGGGCTGAGCGGCTGCGTTTGGGATCCGTTGGTGCTGTGGGAATGGCTCCGCCTGGGAAAAGCACCTGGCAAAGGGCTCTTCCCCATGGGAGAAGCTCTTGGGGGAAACCCAAGCCCGGATAAGCGCTGAGGGCTGTAGGTCCGTGCCAGCGCGTCGGGATTGAGAGCCCTGTTGGACTGGCCTGAGTTTGTCCAGCTGGGCAGCCTCTCCAGACCCCACGGTGGTGCCGTTACGAGACATTTGGGGGCTTTCAGGCTTTTCTTTCAGCCCGAGGAGTGGGGGGACAGCGCAGACTTTTCTGCGTGGTGCAGCAGTGGCTGTGACCCTGGCCCTGACCCGGCCCCGGGGAGGGAGCGGGAGGTCTCCTCTTGAACCTGACCTCATCTTGCGCAGACACGCGCGGCTCCGGGGCTTGATGGAAAAATGCACCGCGGCGCAGGAGTTATGTGCTGCTGGCAGCTGGTGTTTTCTTTCTTTGGGAAATCTAATATATTGATTAGCTTTCTTCAGAACAGCATCAATAAAGCGTATAATGGCATGGCTGGTGCCTGCGGCGTCTCCTCCCCTGGTCTGAGCCCCCCCTGGAGCCGGGAAGGACCTTGGCTGCTCCATGCCTGATGGTTGCTCCTCCCTTTCCTGGCAGCCGCGGGCTCTGCTCTGCCCAGCAAACGTGCTTGGCTGGACACCCTGCTCCTCTGTGGGGAGGTTATCCCAGACAGCCTTCCTTCTCCTCCTCCTCCTCCTCCTCCTCTCAGTTGGCTTCAGTGTGACGGCACTTGGCTAAACCCAGTATCTCCGGGGTGTGGCTATGCCATGGGCATCACCCCAGAGTGGTCTGACACCATGTCAGGGGGGGATTGTTGTTCTTGGGTCACTTATGCTCTGCTGGTGCCATCACGGTCCCCAACATGGGATGAACCCTCCTGCCTGCGGGCACACGGGTTGCTGCTCCGGGCTGGGGAAGGTGGAAGGAGATAACTTTCCCATTGAAGTGTCTGGCAGGGTTGAGCAGGTGGTTTGTTGGTGTTTTAGCAGCTGGGACGTTGTTGGGGGGTTTTTTTCAGCTGATTGGTGGTGACAGTGAATGGAGCTCAGGAACTGGCCACTGGCTTGGAAATCCTGCATGGCTTCCAACCCTCACAGCCATGTCAGCCTTAAAAAAGCACAGAATGCAAGTGGGATCTCGTTTGGGGCTTTGCCACAGCGCAGATCCACCCTTGAGGTGTTCAGGGCCAGGTTGAATGAGGCCTTGGGCAACCAAGACTAGTTGAGTGGGTTGGACTAGATGATCTCTCTCTGGAGATGATGCCTTCTGGTGAAAGGCTGAGAGACCTGGCCTTGTTCAGCCTTGAGAAGGTGATGGGGGGACTTTATCACCAGGTCCCAGGACATCAAGGGTGGCTACCAAGAGGATGGAGACTCCCTTTTCCCAAGGAGTCCCATGGAAAAGACAAGGGGTGGTGGGTTCAGGCTACTCCTGGGGAGATTCCCACTGGAGCCCAGAAGAAAGTCCTTACCCATGAGAACAATCAACCACTGGAGTCATCTCCAAAGGGAAGGAGTCGATTGCCCTACAGGAGGCAGTTTGAAGCCCCAACTGGACAGGCTGCTGGGACAGCTCTTTTCAACTGGAGTTTTAGCTGGAGAGGTTGGACTGGATGATCCTTGAGGTTGTTTCAACTGGAGTTTTAGCTGGAGAGGTTGGACTGGATGATCCTTGAGGTCGTTTCAACTGGAGTTTTAGCTGGAGAGGTTGGACTGGATGATCCTTGAGGTCGTTTCAACTGGAGTTTTATCTGGAGAGGTTGGACTGGTGATCCCTGAGGTCGTTTCAACTGGAGTTTTAGCTGGAGAGGTCGGACTGGATGATCCTTGAGGTCCCTTCCAACATGAGGTTCTATGAATTGATGAACCTCTGAGGTTCCTTCCAACCTTACCCATTCTGTGATTCTAATGGGGTAGGAGTGGGTGCCTCACACTTGTTATGAAGTGCCACCACCTTTATTTCTTCATGACTCAATGGTGAGTGGATCCGTGTGGGATGGTGACTACACAGCACCCAGGCAGCACCATCCAGCATCGATCCATCTTATGAGAGTGTTTATTTTTCCTCCAAGCCTGATCCACATCTTACAGGGCCAGAGGCACATCCTGGTGCCCCAGTGCCTGGGGATGATGGAGGTAACCGGGACCAGCCTCCCCGCGAGGCTGGCAGGATTTTCTCCGCTTCCCAAGAGCTCCTTTCAAGAGTGCGACTTGCAGGGGGCAAATTGACAGCTGATGCCTATGGGAAGATGTTTTCAAAAGGAGAAACAATTTGCAATAATTAGAAATTTATAAAATGTCTTTAAACATGGTGGTAATCGGGATAAGAAAACACTTGCTGCAGTGTAATCAGTTATTAGCAGCTGATCATTTATCTCGATGGATAGTCGCTGCTGCTCCACCAGACACGTAAGAAAAGGGCTCTTGATTAACTAATTTGAATATCTTTTGAGAACAAATTCCGAGTTCTCTTTCTTCCCCATTGTAACGGAGCCCTACATCTGCGAGATAAACACGGGATGAATATGGAAATGAATTTTCTTCAGCAAGTGGAGCCCTCCCGTCGTTGTCGTCGCCATCCCAGCCCTGGCCTCGTTGCTGTGGGTGTAGTGAGGAGCCTTCACGAAGCTGGATGGGAGTGTGGGAGAAGAGTTTGGGGGGTTGGTGGGTGGTTTGCAGGGGTGTGGGGTGTGGTGGGGTCAGGAAAAGGGTGGTGACAGGGTCACAGACTGGTTTGGGTTGGGAGGGAGCTCAGGAATCACTCAGTGCCAACCCCCTGCCACGGGCAGCGACATCTCTCACCAGACCAGGGTGCCCAGAGCTCTGGCCTTGGACACTGGCAGGTATGGACCAGTCACAGTGTCTCTGGGCAACCTATTCCAGTGCCTCAGCACCCTCGCAGGGAGGGGTTTCTGCCTCAGATCTCATCTCAGTCTCTCCTCTTTTATCTTAAAGCCATTTCCCTTGATGCTGTCACCACAAACTCTTGTGAAAAGCCCTTCCCCAGCTGTCTTGCAGCCCCCTGAGCGCTGGAAGTTGCTCTAAGGTCTCCCCAGAGCCTCCTCTTCTCCAGCCCCATCTATGCTCCTGCTCCATCAGCCCCTCTTTGGCCTCCAGGACGGAGCAGGAGGGCAGAATTCCAGGGTGGTGGAGCTGCCTGTGAGCAACCCCCAGAACAACCTGCGGTGCCATCCCCTGCTGGGTGGGTTTTGGGAGACGCAGCATTTTCCTCTCCCTTTCCTGGAGCTGGAGATGTGATGAGCAGCTCAAATCTCTGCCCTCTGCAAGATCCCATTACAGCTTCTTTGAGAACGCCCTGTAAACCCTGGTCCCAGTTTAGAAGCTGAGACCTGGCCGCTCAGCATCTGTTCTGCAGGACCAGGGGGCATTGACAGCACTGGGATGGACTGGTGACTGCTGGGGCACCAGTGGGGACCAGTGCTTGCTCCCTCCTGGCTGTTCTGCCTGAGTAAAGAGTGGAGCTGTGGTTTTTCTGTGGTTTCAACCCTGAGTGAGTCTGATCAAACCCAGGCCAGGCTGCAAGTGTGTCCTTGGTAGCAAAATGGGAGAAACTGGTTGTTTTCCTCCCTGGCACAGGGCTGGAGGGAGAAGGTGGCCGTGGGGTGGGGTAAGCGGGGTCTGGTGTCACACCCTGGCTGCTTTCTCCAGCATCTCCGCGCCTGTCGTTCCTTGCCGGCGGCTCAGGAGCGGATCCCACCAGTTCTTCATCGTCCTCAGCCGCTAATGGACTCCATTCACATCCCTCTCCCTCCTTCCCCCCTCCCCATCACCCTTCTGATCCACGTGGTGGCCGACAGCAGAGAGACCTTTTGGCAGTGAGAGCTGCAGATATTGCTGCTGCATCTTCTCCCCTGGATCCCAGTTTTCCCCTTCTCCCCCCTCCCCATTCCTCCCAGCCCTCTCCCACCATCCCAACCCTGCGCTGCTGGGGAGCGGGGCTGGATGTGGGGTGGGGAGGCGATGCTCACGCGGCTCCTCCGTGGCTGTATTTACTGCGGCGCGGAGCAAAGTCCGCGGGGCTGGGGATGCAGTTTACAGGTAATTAAACTCAGCTCGGTGAGGATTTAAACATTAATATTGATGCTCAAGTTTTTAATAAAATATAGGTGGAGAGGAACAGAGAGAGAGAGAGAGAGAGGCATCGATTCCTATCGGGGCTTTAATTTTTTCCTTCCTCCTGCTTCATTGTTACAGGGAAAGGGTTGATGTATTGGGGAGCCCCAAACCTGGGGGGTCCTGTGCTAGTCCGGCATCCCAAAAGGGCTAATTGAGGAAAGCTGCTGGCAAAATGCATTTGGGATCGGTCTGGTAAGGCTGATCCTGTCCTGACCCTCCTGGGCATCCCCAGCCTTGTGTTTGCACAGCGTCCGCTTCTTGGGAAGGGTGCTGAGCCTGCGGCGTTTCCGCGTCCTCTTCCGCATCCTGCGTGTTCTCCGTCATGGCTGAATGGAGTCACAGCCCTTCTGAGGAGGCTGCTGCCTGTGTCTCCAGGCTGTGCCATCAGCACATCCCTGGTGATGGGTTTAGCATGGGAATTCTTGGGATGTCCCCATCTCCCCATGGTCACCAAACCCCTTTTGCATCAGCATTTCCCTGGCGATGGGCTTAGGATGGGAAACCTTGGGGTCTCCCCATGGCCTTCAAACCCCTTTTGCATCAGCATAACCCTGGTAGTGTATTCAGGATGGGAATCCTTGGGGTCTCCCCATCTCACCTTGGCCATCAAACCCCTTTTGCATCACTCCCAGCATAAACCTGCTAGGACCAGTATGAGGCTCCTTAGGGCCTCCTGATCTCACTGTGGCCATCAAACCCCTTTTGCATCACTCCCATTCCCAGCATAACCCTCTGATGGGACCAGTATGAGGCTCCTTGGGGCCTCCTGATCTCACTGTGGCCATCAAACCCCTTTTGCATCTCTCCTATTCCCTGGTGGCGGGTTCAGGACGGGGAGCCCCGGCTCTCACCCCGTTTGCCGCCCGTGTTCCCGTCCTGCACCAGAAGCCATTAAAAAGCTGCTGACGGCCGTTCTTCACGCGCGGGATCCACACAGGACCCGGCTCTGTCTGCTTCCTCGCCAATATTTTTTTATAGAACGGTGAAATATTTATATTGTCCAATAAAGGGCTGTAAACTCACACGTTCCAGTGGGAACCAGAGCTTCAGTGTCGAAACTTCACCCCCAGCAGTGACCCCCTCCATCTTTAGCATCGTGGATCTACATCAGAGACCGGGAGTGAGCGATGGCTGGGGTCTACGTGCCCCACAGCCCCTTCTACGAGCGAGTGGTGGTGGCCACCCTACCCCACGTTCCATCATGGTGCGACTGGGTGGTGTTTGGGAAATGCCAGGAGCTGGGTCCCTGCTCAGGGGCACCCAGTGACAGGACAAGGGGCAGCGGGTGGGAGCTGGAGCAGAGGAGGTTCCACATCAGTGTGAGAAGGACCTTGTTCATGGTGAGGGTGCCAGAGCCCTGGCAGGGGCTGCCCAGGGGGGGTTGTGGAGTCTCCTTCTCTGGAGATGTTTAAAACCTACCTGATGTGTTCCTATGTGACTTGGTCTAGGTGGTCCTGCTGTGGCAGGGGGATGGGACTGGATGGTCTTTCAAGGTCCCTTCCAATCTCTAATGACTCCATGAACCCCGAATGTTCTGGGATCCTGTGATTCACCTCTCCAGGCTGAACCACCACCTGGAGATGTTCCTGTGTGACTTGCTCTAGGGGATCCTTCTCTGCCAGGGGGGTTGGACTGGATGATCTCTCAGGGTCCCTTCCAATCCCTAATGACTCTATGCTCTGGGTTCCTGTGATTCTCCTCTCCCAACCCTCCCAGCCTCCAGCCCTCTGGTCATTTCCCCCCAGGACCTCCCAGGAAGCACCCCCGAGGTGACCTCACCCCACATCACCCCCATCCCTTCCCCAGTCCTTCTCCCCATTCCACCAAAACTTCGCGTCCCCCTCTTCGCGAGCGTGCGAGGCGTCGGGTAGGTCCTGGCTGGCCGCCTTCCCTCGCCGTGACGGATGCGAGCTGGCAGCGGGGGGACCGGGAGGGAAATCTGGCAACTCAATATGCTGCGCTCGACTATTTTGACACTGGCAGCGCGATGTTGTTTTACAGCTCCTGATGAGCTTATGGCACTGCTCCTTTTGGAGCCGCCGCCGCCGCCGCCACGACGAGGAGGCGGCAGGGCCCTCGCGGCAGATTGATCGGCCGCCTCCGGCGTATCTGCCCTTCCCCTGCCCAGTTCCTCCCATTAACTGCTCTCAGAGACCCTCGTCGATGCAGCGCGGAGAGAGCAACCTGGGGGTAGATCTTAAACCCAACACCCCCAAACCACCTTCACGGTCATTTTTCCCCTCTGGTTTTTTTTATATTTCTTTTCCTTCCTTTTTTATTTCATTCCCCAAGCTTCAATTTTTTTCCTTTTCTATTTTTTCTTTTTCATTTTATTTCATTTAATGAACTTAATTTTTTTCCCCCTCATTTTTAGACCTTTTATCATCTTTCCCCCTTTTCATTTTTTTCATCTTTTTTCTTCTGTCCCAAGACTAATTTCTTTCTCTTTTCTTATTTTTATGTTTTCTTTTTAATTTCATTCCAACACCTTCCATTTTCTTCCTTTTCTATTTTTTCTATTTCATTTAATGAACTTAATTTTTTCCCCCTCATTTTTAGATCTTTTACAATTTTTCCCTCTTTTCAATTTTTTTCATTTTTTTTCTCCTGTTCCAAGACCTTCATTTCTTTCCCTCCCCTATTTTAATGTTTTCTTTTTTATTTCATTCCAGGAACTTCATTTTATCCCTATATAACTCCTTGTTATACATTTTTCTCCCTCTTTCCTAAAACCTACTCATCCAGCCACCCACAGTCCAGGAGGTTCTTTCACTTCAGTGCATTGGTGACAATTTTTTACTCCCTTCCAGGAAATTAATTTCTCTTTCCCCCCCCCCCAGTAAGTTAATTAATTATTTTTCATCCCATTTTTTTCCCCCTTTCATTCCAGCAATTTAATTCCCCCCAACTAATTAATTAATTAATTTTCATCCTGTTCTTTTTTCTTTCATTCCAGCAATTTAACCCCCCATCTAATTAATGAATTAGTTAATTTTCATCCTATTCTTTTTTCTTTCATTCCAGCAATTTAACCCCCATCTAATGAATGAATTACTTTTCATCCTGTTCTTTTTTCTTTCATTCCAGCAA
>VXBP01003975.1:18322-42604 GCA_013400115.1 Rhinopomastus cyanomelas
AATTAATTAATTAGTTTACATCCTATTCTTTGTTCTTTCATTCCAGGCACTTAATTCCTCCCCTCCTTATTTATTTATTTATTTTCATCCCATTCCAGGAACTTTCATTTTTCCCCCCCTCTTTTAAATCTTTTCTTTTTTATTTCATTCCAGGACCTTCATTTTTTTTCCCCCCTTCCCTTCTTTTTAAAATATTTTTAAATTATTTTTATTCTTTTTTCTTCCTTCCCAGGACCTCAACTTGCCCCCTTCCACCCCCCCTCTTCTTTGTATTTTTCATTGGTTCTGACTCTTTTTTATTTCATTCCAGGAAGTTTGGGGTTTTCCCCTTTTTTATGTTTTTTCTAATTACTTTTGTCTTTTTCATTTCTATCTGTAAGGAGATGATTTTTTTCTCCCTCTTTTTTACAATTTTAATTTCATTCCAGGAATTTAAACTTTTCTTTTTTAATATATTTTTTCTTTCTAACCCTAACAGCACCCCAGTGGCCACCCCAGGGAACTCGGGGCCACAGCCAGGCTGCCCTTCAGCACCTCCAGGGATGGATGGGGGACCTCCCACTGCCCTGGGCAGCCCAGTCCAGTCTCTGATCCCCGTTTCCACCAGGAAGGGCCTCCTGACATCCAACCTCACCCTGCCCTGGCAGCTCCAGGCTCTGCCCTCTCATCCCTGGGAGAAGAGCCTGACCACCACCTGACTGCAACCTCCCTTCAGGGAGCTGGAGAGAGGGAGAAGGTCCCCCCTGAGTCTCCTCTTCTCCAGGATCAACACCCCCAGCTCCCTCAGCCTCTCCCCATCAGCCTTTCCCTCCAGTCCCTTCCCTCTGGACCTGCTCCAGCCCCAGGGCTGTGGGGCTATGTGGCTGGTGGGGCAGAGCTGGATCCCAAGGAAGAGCTGCAGGAGCTGGTTATCAGCAATAGGGTGGCCAGTGGGAGCAGGGAGGTGGTGATGACCTTGTACTGGGCACTGGTGAGACCTCACCTGGAGTACTGGGGTCAGGTCTGGGTCCCTTGAGGGACACTGAGGGGCTGGAGCTGGTCCAGAGGAGGGCTACCAAGCTTGTGACGGGTCTTGTGAGGGGAGAGGCTGAGGGACCTGGGGCTGTTTATCCTGGAGAAGAGGAGGCTGAGGGGAGACCTCACTGAAGGGAGGTTGGGGAGAGGAGGGCGTTGGCCTCTTCTCACTTAGGGACCAGCGACAGGAGCAGAGGAGATGAGGTCAGGTTGTGCCAGGGGAGGGTCAGGTGGGATCTGAGGAGAAACTTCTTCCCAGCAAGAGTTGGGAGCCCTTGGAACCCGCTGCTGAGGGATGAGGAGGCAGCATCCCTGGGGGGGTTCAACAACCAGGCAGCCAGGGTGTTTGAGTTGGTGGTTGTGGAGTGGACAGTTGGACTTGATCATCCTGAAGGTCTTTCCCAACCTGGAACCATCCCTGGAGATGTTCAAGGAGCGTGTAGCCATGAGGTTTCAGGACCTGCTGCAGGTGCAGGGATTGTAGGGGGTTCATCTGGGTGGTGCCGGTGTCTGTTGTGCCTGTGGTGATCCAGGAGGTCCTTTCCCACCAGGAATATCCTGTGAGGAGGCTTTTGTGGGGTTGGATGGGGCAGAGCAGGAGGAAACGTTGAGCCTTGAGGCAGAGACTAAAAAAACAGGAGACGTGGAGCGCTCCGCGCCGAGCTGCTGGCACCCAGCTCGCAGCCCAGATGGGGGGAGATGTGTTGTGGGTTTTATATATATAAAAAAAAATCATTAAAAAAAAGATGAGAAGAGGGAGGGTGGAGGGGGAAAAAAAAGAGCAGCTTGGAAATAGCTTTTCTGGGTGTCTTCTGCCTGCCTGGGTGGGAGGGAACGTTGGCAGCACTTGCAGGGGGATGCTCCAGAGGGAGGTGGGTAGGATCTGCTCTTGCTGGTCCTGGGGACGATCCCAGACCGTTCCTGGCTCTTGGCTGGTTGGAATGGGAAGGGGAGAGCGCTTGGACCCGGCTTGGTGTGGACGAGGCATGGGGTGGGGTTCCCCAGCCCCTGAGGCGGTTCCTGCAGCCAGTAAAACCCACTGCTGGGGTGGTCCGTTGGTGGTCGTTGTGCCGTGAGTGGTTCTTGTGCCATGGGGTGGGCAGGTGGTGAGATACCTCGAGGTGCCACCAGGAGAGCTGTCACTGCTGGTGTGGCCAAGAGATGCCACCATGAGATCAGGAGGTGTGCTGGCACCTGTGGGTGCCGCAGCGAGGCCAGGAGATGCCACGACATGGCCACGGTGCAGCAGAAGAGGTTGCGCTGAGGAGGACCCGAGCACTGCGGTGGGACAGCACAGTCCTAGCTCATCACTTCTCCCCTCCGCTTCCAACCTGCCATGTTCTCAGGGACTTCATGGGTGCCTTAGCCTACAGTGGAATAAAATAGAGTAGAATAAAGTAAAAGAAAGTAGAGGAAACTGAAGAGAATAAAATGAGGTAAAATAGTAAAAATAAAGTCAACAGATTAAAACAAGAAGATAAACAAGAGGAAAGAGTAGAAATGAAACAATTGAAATGGAAGGGTAGAAGAGAGTCAGAGAATAATGAAAAGAAGGCAATAAATTCATTAAATCATGAGATCAGAATGAAATAATGAAAGAAATAATAAAATGAAAGTACATTTCATTGAAATGAAATAATGGTTTTTTAAAAATATTTAAAGAACACATGTAAAACTTCACACTTGGAACCCGGGGAGCCGCGGAGGGTCTGTTTCTCCCCGCTGTTCCCGAAGCCGTCGCAGCTGTCGAAGCCCCAGCGTTGTTCCTGTGGAGTTTTCACCCCGATTGACAAACCTGGAGGAGCAGGACCGGGCAAAGGGATCCTCCCCGCCGGCCTCTTCCACCGCCGCCCCGCCGAGCCGCAGGTCCCCGGGCACTCGCCACCGGCCGGAGTTCCCGCTCTCCTTGCGCCGGGGAAAAGAGCAAAAGCGAGGAGCCCTGCTAATTACCAAAGTTGCTTTCGGAAAGAGAATTCAAAGCAATAATTTAGCAAACATAATCAAGTAGCGCAGATGGGGATTTTGATGAATAGTTTGCAACATGCAATTAGCAGCTCGCGCAGTTACATCTCATTAACCCTCCGAGCACAAAAATTATTTTCTCATTATTAGATGAAAAGGTAAAATTAAGCTGACTAGACAGTAAAGGAACAAACTACAATTAATTACCTTCATTTATTACAGGCGCCATTGGAAACTTCTTTTTTTCCTTCTTTTTCCCTTCTTTTTTTCTTCTTTTTTTCCTTCTTTTTTCTCCTTTTTTCCTTCTTTTTCCTTCTTTCCTTCTTTTTTCCCCTTTTTTCCATTTTTTTTCTTTCTTTTTTCTTTTTTCCTTCTTTTTTTTCTTTTTTCCCTTCTTTTTTCCCTTCTTTTTCCCTTTTTTTTTTCTTTTCCCCTTTTTTCCTCTTTTTTCTTTTCTGGTTTTTTGCTTTTAAAAATTTTTTCTTTTCCCCCCTCTTTTTTCTTCTCTTTTTTTCTTTTTTTTCCTCTCTTTTAATTTTTCTTTATTTTTCTACTTTTCTTTTTCTTTTTTCTCTTTTTACTATTTTCCTTTTTTTGTCTCTTTTTCTGCCTTTTATTCTATTTTTTCATTCTTTTTTCTTTTCTATTTTATTTTTGGGTTTTTTCTTTTTTCATTTTAACCTTTTTCTTTTTCAAATTTTTCTTCTTTTTCTTTCTTTTTTCTTTGGTTTTTGCTTTTTTCTGCTTTTTATTACCTTTTTTCTTTATTTGTATTTTTCTTTTCTCTGTCTTTTATTTTCTTTTTTTTTAGTTTATTTTTTCTTTCTTTTTTCCTTTTTTCTTTATCTTAATTTTTTCTCTAAATTTTTTCTTTTCTATTTTCCTTGTTTTTTTCTTTATTTCTTGTTTCTCTTTGTTCTTTTCTCTTTTCCTTTTTCTTTTTCTTTTTCTCGCTTCTTTTCCTTTTTTCTTTTCCTTTCCCTTTTTTCTCTTTTTCCCCTTTTTCCCCTTTTCCCCTCTTTTTTCCCTTTATTTTTTCACCTCCAAGGGATCCGTGGAACCATCTCCGTTAAAATTTCGCCCTGCTAACTGCGGGGCGAAAGTTTGAGGTGCCTGGGGCGGCTCCATCCCCAGTGCAGGGGGCACCCCCTGATCACTTCATTTACCGGTTGAACTTTCCCAGCCTCGGTGATTCTGTGAATCGATGCTTCTGTCCAGGTGGGGGTTGCGGAGCCCAGCAGCTCCCTGCCCACCTCCTCCCGTGACCTTTTGGCTTCCTTCGCCGATCAAAATGAGCAGTAGAGGACTATTTTGTGGGATGAGAAGGGGCAGGGAGGGAGGGAGCCCCCCACCCCACCGGTGCCTTCTCACACCGACGGTTGGGAACCAGCTCCAGCGGCCTCCTGGAGCTGCTGTGGAAGTCCTGGCGGGTGTGCGGGTAGCAGATGGTTTGGAGATGCCAACTGTCGGTAGCTGCACTAGGAAATAGATTCAGGAGGGGGGAAAGATCAGGGGAAAAAAATCAGGGGAAAAAAGAAGGAAAAATATTCCAGGAAAAAAATCCAAAAATTAAGGAAAAAACCTGAAAATATTCAGGAAGAAATCAAGAAAATATTAGGAAAGAAATCAGGACCAATTTGGAAAATACTAAGAAAAAATGAGGGAAAATTCAGGAAAATGGTAGTAAAAAATGGGAAAATTTCTGAAAATATTCAGAACAAAATGGTGAAGAATTCAGAAAATACTCCGGAAAAATCAAGGAATATTCAGGTTAAAAAATCAGGAAAAAATCAGGAAAAAATTTAAAATCAGGGAAAATTTGAGTTAAAAAATCAGGAAAAATTTAGGGAAAAAATCAGAAAAAAGAATGCAGAAAAAAAAATTCAACAGAAAAAGAAGTTGGGAAAAACCTACTTGTGAAGCAGCCAGAGCTCACAGTGGAGTGAATTCTGCGGGTGAGGACAATAAATAAGGTTGAAGCATCGGGGGTGGCTGCAGGGAGGAGGCTGAAGCCCTCAGACCCTGTGGAAGACCTTGGGCACCTTCTCCCAGAGCCGGTGGGGTCGGGCCGCTGCAGGAGAAGACGGGAAGGTCCCCCCGGCGCTGTGAGCAGCCTCTCAGGAACTTTTCCCGAGAACTACTGAGCAATTACCATCCCAGAGTTACGAAGCAGCAGCGATTCTCTGGTGTTGGGGAGCCTGTGCTGGGGAAAGTCAATTACTGATGCAGCTTTTTGGGGCCGTTAAGCAGTTCTGCGCCGCCGTCTCGTTAGAAACAACATTATCTGAAGATCTCCTATTGATCCCTTGTTCTTCTTTATTTTAATCTGGGAATCGGGAACGTGAGCAACATATTGGTGAGGTTCCCCTGAACCGCCGTCCGCGGGCTTTTTGTTTTGATGGTATTGATCTTCTCGGTGTGAATCGCTGCCCGGCCTCGGGAGAGCGTCAGGAGTGGCTTCTGCCGTGGGAGGGATGGGCAGGAGATGTGGGACTTGGGCTTGGATGAGTGCTATGGGTCTGTCCGTGGGTGTGATGGGTCTGTGGGTGGGCGTCATGGGTCTGCGGATGGATGTTATGGGTCTCTGGATGGGTGTGATGGGTCTGTGGATGGGTGTGATGGGTCTCTGGATCTGTGGATGGGCGTCATGGGTCTGTTCACAGGTGTGATGGGTCTGTGCATGGGTGTGATGGGTCTGTGGGTGAGTGTGACGGGTCTATGGGTGGGTGTGATGGGTCTATGAGTGGGTGTCTTGGGTCTGTGAATGGGTGTGATGGGTCTGTGAGTGGGTGTCATGGGTCTATGGGTGTGATGGTTCTGTGGATGGGTGTGATGGGTCTGTGGGTGGGTGTGATGGGTCTATGAGTGGGTGTCATGGGTCTATGAGTGGGTGTCATGGGTCTGTGGATGGGTGTGATGGGTCTGTGGATGGGTGCGATGGGTCTGTCCATGGGTGTGATGGGTCTGTGGGTGGGTGTGATGGGTCTATGAGTGGGTGTCATGGGTCTGTGGATGGGTGTGATGGGTCTGTGGATGGGTGCGATGGGTCTGTCCATGGGTGTGATCGGTCTGTGGTTGTGATGGGGCTGTGGATGGGTGTGATGGATCTGTAGATGGGTGTGATGGGTTTGTGGATGGGTGTGATGAGTCTGTCCTTGGGTGTCATGGGTCTGTGGGTGGATGTGGTGGGTCGGTGGATGGATATCAC
The DNA here is from genome assembly GCA_013400115.1 of Rhinopomastus cyanomelas. NCBI lineage: Eukaryota > Metazoa > Chordata > Aves > Bucerotiformes > Rhinopomastidae > Rhinopomastus > Rhinopomastus cyanomelas. The sequence continues at coordinate 24,507 of VXBP01003975.1, forward strand.
GGGTCTATCTATGAGTGTCATTGGTCTGTGGGTGAGTTAGATGGGTCTGTCCGTGGGTGTGATGGATCTGTGGATGGGTGTGATGGGTCTGGCCATGGGTGTGATGGGTCTGTCCACATGGGTCTATGAGTGGATGTGATGTGTTTGTTGTGGGTTTAAGGATGTTTTATGGGTGTATGAAGTGTGTATTTGATGGGTTTGTGATGTGGGATGGGTAGATCTGATGGTTTTGTGACATGGGATGGGTAGATGTCATGGGTTTGTGATGTGGGACGAGTGTATGTGATGGGTTTGTGGTGTGGGATGGATAGATGTGGTGGGTTTGTGATGTGGGATGAGCAGATGCGATGGGTTTGTGATGTGGGTTGGGTAGATGTGGCAGATTTGTCGTGTGGGATGGGTGGCTGTGATGGGTTTGTGATGAAAGGACCCCAACACATGGCCAATGCCCCATCACCCCATTGCCCTCCGCGGGGACAGCAGCTCCCTGCCAGGCTGCTCTCCCTCACCACTCTACACCCCTCCCATCTCCCCAACTTTCTCAACATCAGCAAAAAAAAGCAGCAGCAGCAAGAAAATAGCAAAAAACCTTGAATACATGATTTTTTCATCCATTTTCTCCAACATTTGGGGTCTCTGCCGCCGCTTTCTCCCCCGACAGCTGTTCCTCTCCGCCGCAAAAGAGCTCATTCATGGCTTCTGCCACCAGTATTTAGATGGAAATAACCCACTACTTATCCTGCACTTGATCTCGTGGCTACGAGAACCGACGGAGCGCCGGTGCGCCGCGGGGCTGCTCCGACGCAGTCGCTCGTCGCCCCTGTTTCAGGAGGGGAACCGCCTGCACCGGAGGGGAGGGAGTTTGTGTCACTCAATTACCAGAGTCTTTCTGCTTCCAAATGTTTCCAGAGTTGGCTGCGGAAGGTATAATCATGGCACGGAGGCCAGGCTGACAATAGTAATTAATTAGGCTATTAGGCATTCCGCGGCGATAATTGCTTTGCTGGAAAGTCACCAGCCATGAAAGGGACCCAGCGCGGAGATGCAATTCATCACGCGGTGACGATCCCCTAACGCTGCTGGGGTCTCACCTTGAGCCCGGGGATGCTGCTGGGGGACACGGAGAAGGGGGGGACAGGTAGGAATTAATGGGGTGTTGGGACAGGAGGCAGAGGTGAAGCTCGCCCGGGGCTTTGGGAGTGGAGGGAGAAGTGCTGCTGGTGGGTTTGGTGCCACTGGTGGGTTTTGTAGGGAATGGGGGGGTCAGGGTGGTGCTGTCCTGACACTGCTGAGCCAGGGGATGTTCTCAGACACATCACACCCATCCATAGGCCCGTTACACCCTTCTAGACCCATCACATTCATCTAGAGCCATCACACAATCCACAAACCCATCAAACACATTCATGGACCCATCACAGCCATCTACAGACCCATCACACCCATCTACAGACCCATCACACCCATACACAGACCCATTTTGCCCATCCGTGGACCCATCACATCTATCCATAGACCCATCAGACTCATGGACACACTCATCACATCCATCTACAGACCCATTTCACCCATCCATGGACCCATCACATCGATCCATAGACCCATCAGACTCATGGGCAGAACCATGGACAGACTCATCATACCCATCCAGACCCATCACACCCATCCACGGACCCATCACACCCATGGACAGACCCATCACACCCATCCACGAACCCATCACATCCATACATAGACCAGTTAGACTCATGGGCAGACCCATTGCACCCATCCATGGACCCATCCCATCCATCCATAGACCCATCACACCCACTCACAGACCCATCACACCCATCCAAAGACCAGATGCCTCCTCACCAGCAAACTGCATGCTCCAGTTAAGGTGCTGATGGTAGTCACTGGGTGGGGAGGTGTTATATTTGCATCTCCTGGGATGAGACTGCGATTGGGATGGGTAGTGGATTGATCCCTAGCATGGACCAAGAGGCTGCCCCTGGGCAGCGACTGCAAATGGGGGCTGCTGGTGGGGAGCTCCACCGGCACCCGTGGGACAGGGAGGAGGTTGCTTAGGTGCTGAGTTGAGGTGTTGGTTCATCATTAACCCGCTGGTGGCTTCGGATTTGTTTTATGGACTGGTCCAGTGTGTTGACCAGCAACAAATGTGGAGTGGCCACCTCTTCTTCCATCGGTTTGGATCCAGCTGGCATCAACCAGGACCTCATCACAGACTCATCAAAGTTGGAAAAGACTTGTGAGATCATCAAGTCCAACCACCCATCCTACAACCCCTGACCTGGGTCACCCCTGTAGCCAGCTCCTTCACCCACTGGATCCCATTTGCTCCCCATTCCCATCCCATCCTGTACAGGTGGAGCTGGACTTGGGGGACAACAATAGGCCCCCAACCAGCACCCCCCGCTCCGAGGTGTCGTCGTGCTTGAAAAATGAAGGGGACTGAATGATTCATGCTCATGAATGTTGGATGGCAGCGGTGGCACCTCAGTGCGTGGTGGGGTTATTAACGATGCGGCGCGGTGTCTCCCAGCACCCCAGCACCCAGTGGGGATGGGAGAGAGACGGGATCCCCCAGTCCTGCGGGGCACAGCCAGGGAGGACCCTGTGGTGCCTCCCGGTGCCCCATCCATCCCAACAGCAGGCAGGGTCGGTCCTCGATTTCCTATTCAAGCGCCGACATTAAAGGATAATTTTCATTTACTCAGAGCCCATCAATGATTCAGGGCGACGGCACAAAGAGTTTCGCCGACGGCGGCGAGTGGCTGCGCGGGGCCGTGGCCACGGCAGCTGTGATGCCCGCGGTGGGTGGCGGCGGCCCTGCAGAGCCCGTCCCTGACCCGGCTTGTCCGTGTCCCTGCAGGTGATTGCCCTTGGGGAGCGCAGCCGGGCGGCTGGGACGGCGTTCCTGAGCGTTTCCGAGCGGGCAGCCGGAGCTGCAGGTAAGCGGTGCGGCGGCGCGCCGGCCGCCTAACGCCTCGGTGGCCAGCCGAGCCGTCGGCGGGACCCTCCGCTCGCTGGCGCATGGTGCTCTGGAGATCTCCCTGGACCGGCAGAGGAGGAGCGGGAGCAGCAGCTTTTGCCGTCGCCGTGGTTCAGCCCCTGAGCCAAATGCATCTTGACGTCAGGAAAGGAATCCATTTGCTCAGCCCTTGTAAGAACACGGCGGCTCTCCCCCGGTGTCTGTTCGACGGTGAGTGCAGCAAGGCCGCGCGCAGAGCTGGGGGGGCCACCAGCCTGCCCCATCCCAGGGTTCTGCTGCCACTCTCGGGGTGAGACTGAGCCGTGGGGCAGCCCTGAGCTGAGTGAGGGGCTGGGATCCCCCCCCCAGTCCCTTCAGAAGGGCTCCTGCAGAGCCACTAATTCATTTCGCAGCCGTTCAGGAGTAACAGAGTGTTTGAATGATTTCTTGGGGGAATTGGGGAGAACATCTTTTTGTCCTCATTAAATCCCCTCCTGCTCTACAGTGCCAGCTCCCCAAACCCAGTTCCCTTCCCTCTCCATCTCCCCACATACACACAACCCCCCTCACACTGCTCCCTTAGGACCTCTGCACCCCTTTTCCTCCTCCCCTTCCCCTCCCCTCCCACCTCTTGCTTTAGGACCTCTTCCTCTCCTTTTCCCCACTGCAGCTCCCCAAACCCAGTTCCCTTCCCTCTCCATCTCCCCACATATACACAACCCCCCTCGCACTGCTCCCTTAGGACCTCTGCACCCCTTTTCCTCCCCTTCCCCTCCCCTCCCACCTCTTGCTTCAGGACCTCTCCCTCTCCTTTCCCCCAAACCCCCTGACCCCGCATCTCATCCCTCTCCCCCCACATCCCTGGGTCTCCCCAGGGCAGAGCATTTGTGGAAGGTTTTGTGGGAGCCCTCAAAGTCCTGATTCCACATGTCCCCGTCCCCCCCCGACTGGCTGCTGTCAACACAAATCTGTGGCAGAGCCCGCAGCGCAGCCTGATTGCTCAGCAAGTATTTTGATAAGCGAGCTGGCGGCGCGGCTGTAATTACGGCGGGGAACCGTAAATCTTGGGGATATTGTTCACACAGATGCAGCGGGGAGGGATGGGGAAGGGGGGGAGCAGTAAAATGTGTTAAAAGCATCATTAATGTCATTGTTGGTGGGGATGATCTGATTTAGGGCTGGGGGGTGGCTCATCCAGGGGTTTCTCGTCGATGGCTTTGGGTAGGGTGCGATGGGGTGGGTGGGGAGGGCGCTGTGGATGCGTCCTGGGTGCACTGTGGGTGCTCCTTGTGGAGCCCGTGTCAGCATCACCCACCTGCTGGTTCAGTGAGGTATCCACACCCCACTCAGGGATGAGCTGGGCACTGGGGTGCTCCTTGGAGCTCCCCATGCTCAGGAGAAGGTGAGGAGCAATCCCACCACCGCAGAAGTGGGGGCCGGGCAGCTGCTGTGATGAAACATGTGGCAGATGCATCTACTGGTGGCCCAGAGCCCTTCCTCCAGCCTAGGGCATGGGGCAGGGCTCCCAGTGCTGGGACTGGGGATACAGGAAGGGACCCTTTGCCCAGCTGGGACTGGGGAGACAGGAAGGGACCCTTTGCCCAGCTGGGACTGGGGAGACAGGAAGGGACCCTTTGCCCAGCTGGGACTGGGGAGCCAGGAAGGGACCCTTTGCCCAGCTGGGACTGGGGAGACAGGAAGGGACCCTTTGCCCATTGCTGCTGCTGCTGCTGCTGCTGCTGCTGCAGGGCTGCCGGTGCCACTGAAGGACGGGCAATAACGCCGGCTAGTGGCAGCACCTCAGCTACAGAGAACAGGCAGAAAGAGAGACATAAAACATAGATTTTATACAGAATATATCTCTTTCACGTAGTCTTAACATACATTTTAAATTAATAATCTATTTTACTGTATTGCATGCCATATATTTTAATTAATGTAATTGCATTGATAAATTATTGATACACATATTATAGATATCTCTCTATAGATTCTATAGATGTATTTATATGTGGTTTTAATATATTTATATATAATCTATAGCTATATCTCTGTATAAATGGCATAGAGATAACTATGTTCTGTAGCTCTAGATATTATAAATGTATATTATACATCTTTATAAATATATCTATAGGTCTATATCAATCTATATTACAGAGATCTGTATCTGTAGATAGGTAGATAGGTAGATAAGTAGATAGATAGGCAGATAGATAGGTAAATAGATAGATAGATGGATCGATAGATGGATAGATAGATAGATACGTCGATCAATCGATCGATCGATAGTTCAGCAAGGACAAGTGCAAGGGGCTGCCCCGGGGTTGAGGCAGTCACCCCCACAAAAGACAAAATAATGCCAAAACAATTTAAAATAGCACCACAGAACCTCTAAATGATGCCCAAAAATACATAAATAACACCCAAAAATACATAAATAATACCCAAAAATAGCTAAATAATACAACGAACCCTAAATACCTACATAGTACAAAAACCCACCTCAATAATACCCAAAGTACCTAAATAATACCCAAAAATATCTAAGTGACACCCAAAAATACACAATTGATACCCAACAATGCCCAAACAATACTCAAAAATACCTAAATAATGCAGAGAACCCTAAATAATAAAACAACTCCCTAGATAATACCCCCAAAATACATAAATAATACCCAAAAAATACATTAATAATACCCCAAAAACCTAGACAGTTCCCAAAAATACCTGAACAATACAAAAAGGCCTAAATAACACCCCAAAATACCTAAATAACACCAAAAATACCTGAGTAACACCCCCAAAATACCTAAATGACCCCCAAAACTTACTGAATAACACCCCAAAATACCTAAATAGCGCCCAACAATACCTAACACCCCAAAATACCTAAATGCCCCCCAAAACTACCTGAATAACACCCAAAAATGCCTAAATAACACCCAAAAAATACCTAAATATGACTCCAAAAATTCCTAAATAATACAAACATAATCTCCAAAAAGTACCAGGAAACACCCCAAAACTGCAGAACAGCCCCCAAACAGCACAAAAAGTGCCGGAAGAGACGAAGAGCTCCAGGTGCCCCCGGCAAGCACCGAGCCAGCGCCCCAAAGCCCTCCCGACCAGCGGGGTCCTTCAGCCTCTCGCTGGAGCCGCCCGGCAGCGCCGGAGCGCGGGCGTGTGCGCGGGTGCGGTGGTGCCGCCGGCCGGCGCTGCAGCTGGGCTCATTAGCATGCGCACAACAAATAATTAGAGATGAATTTTTAGCCGGCCCTGCCTAATGGGCTTGCTGGGTTAATTATGTCAATGTATAATTACATCAGCCCTGGGAGACATAATGGCTCCCCCCGCTGCGCAGCCGCCGGCTAATGATGCCGGGATGCTGGCGGAGGGGAGCCGGGAGCTTCGGGACGCACCTGCTCCCCTCGCCGCCACCCCGCCGCTGCGCCCCCTGCTCCCCCCTCCTCCTCTCCCCACCCAGCCCCGTAGCCCCCCGTGCCCCGTAGGGTGGGAGAGGGCTGCCGGGTGGGGTTTCAGCTCCGCGTCCCCCCGTGTCCCGCAGCTCCCGCTCCGGTGCTGGAGGCTGCCCGGAGCCTGGGGGATCGGCTGCAGCAGCTCCAGCGCCTCGAGCCTGACCCGCCACCCCGCAAGGAGCCCGGACGCCCCTGGAAGAAGCACCCGGAGCTCGTCGGCATCAAAGGTACCCACCCCACCCCCCCAACCCCACAGGGTTGCAGCAGGTCTGGGGACCCCCTCAGGCCCCACCGCTGCCCCTACCCCAGCGACGTGACCATGTCCACCCCGCAGAGCGCAGAGAGGGGCCGGCGCCGGCGGCTGAGGCGCCACTCCCGGGCACCGACAGCAGAGCACCGGGTGGGGAGACCTCCCCGCAGAGAAATGAGGCAGGAAAGCAGAAGTACGTGAGTAGTGGGCTCGGGGTGTCCTGAGGTTATGCGGGAGCACGCGCCTCTGTCCCTGCCCCACGGGGTCTGGCCATCCTGCCCTCTCCATCTCCTCTGGCCAGCGACCCCATCCACGGTCTGGGATGCTCTGATCATCACTGCCCATCGGTCCGTCCCCTAGCCCAGGTGGTCCTGGGCTGCAGGCAGAGCCAGGGCAAGTCTCACCTTGCACTGGCACCACGGGGTTAACCTCAGGTTGAAGCTGAACCAACCCCTTGAACGTGGGGGCTCGTGGCGGCCCCCGGTGCCTTCATTGTTATTCCTTAGCACGCCGCGTCGGGAAACAACCGAGGCATCTTGAAACCCTAAATTGCACAGCTCTGCCAGTGAGTTCCTGGCAAGTGCCGCCTATAAATAATTGCCCTGATTGCTTCCCCCCACTTTTAATTACCACAGGGAGTGGGTTCCCATCCCTCCCCCACCCCCGCCTAAAGAGGGTTCAGCCCCAGGGATCAGGGCTGTCTTCAACCCCAAAGTGAGTCTTGTGGGGTTGGAAGTTGTTAGGCTGGAAGAGACCTGCAGGATGACTGAGTCCGATCGTTAACCCCAGTCTGTGAAGGCCACCAGCTCCTGGCACCCACTGGTGGGGAGGGGAGGGGCTGTGGGGTCAGCAGGGCCCGCCGGTGATGCCCGTCTCACGCAGGGGGCTGCAGGAGGCTCAGGTCACGTTGGCCACTCGGCTCGGCGAGGCGGAGGAGAAGATCAAGGTGCTCCATGCAGGTAGGGGATCGGGGCCAGGGGGCTGCTGGCCATGGCAGGGCCAAACCCTGACACCTCACAGCTCACCTGCTTCGTCCTCTTCCCAGCGCTGAAGGCCACCCAGACGGAGCTGCTGGAGCTGCGCTGCAAATACGATGAGGAAGCTGCCTCCAAGTGAGTCACTGGAGGGGCTGGGTCGTGCCTGCCCATTCCCAGTGTCCCCATCCCCACACCCCCTTCCTGACATCCCTATCCCTACATCCCCATCCTGACATCCCCATCCCTATATCCCCTTCCCCATCTTGACATCCCCATCCTGACGTCCCTGTCCTCACATCCCCATCCCAGCACCCGCATCCCCAGTCCCACATCCCCCTCCTGACACCCCCATCCCCACATCCCCATCCCAACATCCCTATCCTCCTCCTGACACCCCCATCGCCATCCCCAGCCCGACATTCCCACTCCCACATCCCCATCCCAGACAGGGCTGAGACACTTGTAAGTGATGGGTGGCAGCAGCACCCCAAGTTGTGGGGTCTCCTGTAGCTCATCCGCCTCCCTGGTGGGTCCTTGCTGGCCATGAAGGGTGGTGTCTGTGCCCCCACACCCCAACATCTGCTCCTTCCTCCTCACAGGGCAGATGAAGTGGCCATGATCATGACGAACCTCGAGAAAGCCAACCAGGTGAGCTGTCAGGGCAGAGCATGAACCCCTTCCATCCCGATCCCCTTCCACCCCAATCCCTTTCCACCCTACTCGGCCAAAGTCCCCCGGGGGTTCAAAGCCCAGCTCTTGCACCCCTGAACATCCTCATGGCCTTGATGTCCGTCCCCAAAACTGCTGTGGGCTGGTGGCCAGGCTCCAGGGCTGGGTAGCCCTATAAAAGTGGGTCACGGTGCCTCTTCCAGAGCAGCTCAATGGGGTCACTGGTGTTTTAGGGTTTCTGCCAGCTCTGCTTGTGTTGCTGGAGCTGGTGCTTGTCCCCTCCATCTTCTCCTGGGTGCTGCAGGGTGCAACCCACCCCAGTCTAGAGCTGCTGTCTGGTGGGATTCCTTCAGTCCTGCCCATTCCCCCTCATTTGGGTTGATTCTGGGGCCGTGGGCACAGACCAGTGCAGGTGGATGGTAGAAGGGGCTTCACGCAGTCCTTGGGGTGGGAGAAGACCCTGGTGTGGTTCCCAGTCCTGGTGCCTGAGCACCAGCAGCAGAGTCTTGGGGTTGGGCTGCAGCTGGTGCCCAGGGATGGCACTGGGAACCCCAGTGGGAGGTGGGGAGCAGGACTCCTGGGAGAAGGGGTGGGTGCAGGTGGTGGGGCCGGTGCGGGGTGGGATGAGCAGCGGGTGCTGGCCCTGATGCCCTTCTGCTCTCTTGCAGCGAGCGGAGGAGGCGCAGCGGGAGGTGGAGAGTCTGCGGGAGCAACTGGCAGCCGTCAACAGCTCCCTGCGGCTGGCCTGCTGCTCCCCCACCGGCACCGCTGCGGTGAGGGCACCCCGCTGCGGCCACCAGCACCCCGCTGCAGCCAGCAGCACCCCACTGCAGCCAGCAGCACCCCATTGCAGCCAGCAGCACCCCATTGCAGCCAGCAGCATCCCAGTGTAGCTGGTATCACCCTGTAATGTGTGGCAGAACCCTATAACAGTTGGCAGCACCCCATTACAGTTAGTAGCCCCTCATTGCAGCTGGCAGCACCCCATAATGGCTAGCAGTACCCCATTAGAGTTGTCCTCACCCCATTGCACCTGGGAGCACCCCATCCTAGCTGAGAGGACCCCCAGCAGCCAGGAGCACCCTGGCATCTTTTGTTCTGGAGAGCACCCCACATTTGGGAGCAACCCCGAAGCCCCTGTGTCTGTCCCGCTGTGGGGTCGGTAGCGTTGGCTGTGCCCCCCCTGCAGCCCCAAACCCCTCTAGGGAAGGGGCTGTGCACCCCATAGCACCAAACAGATGCCTGTAGGGCAGGGGAAGGGGCTCCCCCACCCCACAGCTGCATCCCCCTGGGTGCCACGGGGAAGGAAGGGTGGCCCTTGTCCCTGCAGCTGACGGTGCCCCCTCCTCCGGCAGGACAAAGTCAACTACTCCCTGTGCTCAGGGTCGCGGCTGGAGGCGGCTCTGGCCTCCAAGGACCGGGAGATCCTGCGGCTGCTCAAGGACATCCAGCACCTCCAGAGCTCTCTGCAGGAGCTGGAAGAGTCCTCGGCCACCCAGATCGCTGAGCTGGAGGGGCAGCTGGCCGCCAAGAACGAGGCCATTGAGGTGCGCCCGGTGGGCTGGGGCACGGGGCGGGCTGTGGGTCTGGCTGGGTGCCCCGAGCCCGCTGCGACGAGCCCCGTCCTCTGCTCCACAGAAGCTGGAGGAGAAGCTGCAGGCGCAGGCAGACTATGAGGAGATCAAAACAGAGCTCAGGTAGGGCCGGGCCCCCATCCCTGCCCGTCATTCGCCCGGGTGCCACCGGCATCCCTGTAGAGCCGTGGCCACAACCCCAACCCTGCTGGTGTTTTCCCTTCAGCATCCTGAAGGCGATGAAGGTGGCCTCAGCCAGCTGCAGCCTCCCCCAGGCAAGTGCCACGGCGGCAGCGGCGCGTGCCAACCTGCTGGCTGGGCTGGGTGCCACGAGCCAGCCCCATGGCCTCGGGCACCGCCGCGCGTTCCCACCGGGGCTTGGCTCCTTGCAGAGCATTTCCAAGGCGGAGGAGGCCCTGCTGCTGGGCAAGGAGGCGTTCTACCCTTCCCAGAAGTACCTGCTGGAGAAGCCCGGTCTCCTGGCCAGCACTGGTAGGGTTGCGCTAGCCCCAGTCCCTTCAGGGAACACGGGTGGCAGGGTGGGATCCGATGGGAAGGAGGCTGGAGTGGGAGGATGGGGGATCACAGGATCATTCCGATTGGAAAAGACCCTTGGGATGATCAAGTTCAACCAGTAAACCCACTTGACCAAGTTCACGACTAGCCTGGAACACAAAGGGTCTGGGGTGGGATGGATTGGGACGGGATGGGATGGGATGGGATAGGATGGGATGTCAGCTGGGGAAACTGAGGCAGGAGGTGCTTTGCCACAGGGCCACCACCCAGGGGGACTCTAGTGTGTGTCCGTGTCTCTCGTTGCTCTCTAGAGGAGGATCCCTCCGAAGACGAGTCGGGGAAGGACTCGCTAGCCATGGAGCAGCCGTACCCATCCCCTCAGCACGCTGCAGCTGACGAACCCACCTCCCCGACTCCCCTGCCGCCGCTGCCCGGCCCCGGTTTGGCCACTGATGGCCCCCGGACTTTCTCGGTGTCCCCGTTCCCAGGCAGCGAGCGGCTCTCAGGGGACCCCAAGACGCCGAGTGTGACCCCCTCCACCTTCAAGAGTGAGAATGCTGGGGCAGGACCCTCCTTCCCCTCCAGCTTCTTCGGGGCCAAAAGCAGCGGCACGCCGGCCAGCGGCACGCCAGCGCCCAGCGCCACCAGTGCCAGCAGCCCGCCCGGCGAGGCGGGCGAGGGGAGCAGCGGCGGCTCAGCCGAGGAGGAGCAGCTGGACACGGCCGAGATCGCCTTCCAGGTGAAGGAGCAGCTGCTGAAGCACAACATCGGGCAGCGGGTGTTCGGGCACTACGTGCTGGGGCTGTCGCAGGGCTCCGTCAGCGAGATCCTGGCGCGGCCCAAGCCCTGGCGCAAGCTGACGGTGAAGGGCAAGGAGCCCTTCCTCAAGATGAAGCAGTTCCTGTCCGACGAGCAGAACGTGCTGGCCCTGAGGACTATCCAGGTGCGCCAGAGAGGTGAGTGGTCGGGGTGATCCTGCTCCTGCGGCGGCGCTCGGGGGTGTCCCTGGAGGTCTCCTCCTGCTCGCCCGTGGGCTGGGATGAAGCTCTGGCTCCAAAGGATCATCAGAGGGCTGGAGCCTCTCTGCTCTGGGAACAGGCTGAGGGACTTGGAGCTGTTCAGCTGGAGAAGAGAAGGATCTTGGGGGACCTTCGAGCAGCTTCCGGGGCACCAGGAGAGCTGGAGAGGGACTTTTTCCAAGGGATTCTGGTGACAGGGCAAGAGGGCTGGGTTCCAGCTAGAAGAGGGGGGATTGAGATGAGATCTGAGGCAGAAATCCCTCCCTGTGAGGGTGCTGAAGCTCTGGAACACGTTGCCCAGGGAGGTGGTGGCTGCTCCGTCATCCCTGGTGGGTGTCCAAGGGCAGTTTGGATGGTTGTCTGAGCACCCTGCTCTGGTGAGAGGTGTCGCTGCCCATGGCAGGGGGTTGATTAGTGACAGCAATCAACAGGCTGTGGGAGCTGCTTCTCTGGATGTGCCAGGGATGGGGAAGGTGGTCCTGGTGTCACCCTGCACGTGGCGTGGACTGGGTGCCCTTGGTTGGGGTGCGCAGGGTGGCTGGAGACGCCATGCTGGAGGCAAGAGCTGGCCCCAGAGGCTGAGGACTAGCTGGAAGGGACATTTCCCTTCAAACCCTATAAAAGAGCAGAACCTGAGGAGCAGGAGACAGTCCCTGAGGTACAGGCAGGGCTGACAGGGCTTCTCCCTGCCCTCTGACCAGGCAGCATCACGCCAAGGATCAGGACGCCGGAGACTGGCTCTGACGACGCCATCAAAAACATCCTGGAGCAGGCGAAGAAGGAGATAGAGTCGCAGAAGGGAGGTGGGTGCCGGCGTCTGGGTGGCTCTGGTGTCCCGGGCAGGGTTGCTCTGGGTGCCCAGTAACCCCACAGCTGAGACAAACTGGGCTTTAGTCAGCGGTTTGCTGGCCCAAGGAGCCCTTCTCTTATGGGGACAGGCTGAGAGAGTTGGGGTTGTTCAGCCTGGAGAGGAGAAGGCTCCAGGGAGACCTTCTAGTGACCTCCCAGTCCTTGAAGGGGGCTGGGAACTGACCTGTTGGAGAGCAGTGCAGGAGAAGGGGACCTAGGGGTCCTGGTGGCCAGCAGGATGGCCAGGAGCCAGCAGTGTGCTCTTGTGGCCAAGAGGGCCAACAGCATCCTGGGGTGGATCAGAAGGGGGGTGGTTAGCAGATCAAGAGAGGTTCTTCTCTCCCTCTGCTCTGCCCTGGTGAGACCACACCTGGAGTATTGTGTCCAGTTCNCTGTCTGAGGGAATTCTCCCCAAACCTTTTCTGTGGTCACCCACAGAACCCCTTCTCCGTTGCAGGTGAAACCAAAACGCCGTCCGCGTCGCAGGCGGTGGCCAACGGGGCGGGAGGCGGCGGCTCCGAGGAGGCCATCAAGAGCATCCTGGAGCAGGCGCGGCGGGAGATGCAGGCGCAGCAGCAGGCGCTGCTGGAGATGGAGTCGGGGGGCGGCGGGCGCCCCGGGGATGCGGCACCCTCTGAGCGCTCCACGCTGGCCGCCGTCAGCCAGAACATCGTCCCTGCCTTTGTCAAGCAGGAGGAGGGGAGCGGGGCCAGCCCCGGGCCCCCGCAGCCCCCGCTGGCCGTGCTGTCGCCGGCAGCCTTCGTGCAGAGCATCATCCGCAAGGTGAAGTCGGAGATCGGCGACGCCGGCTCCTACTTCGACCAGCACTGGGCGGCGGAGCGGAGCCTGCTGAGCCGACCCTACACCTCCGTGTCGCCTTCGCTGTCCTCCTCGTCCTCCAGCTACTCCAGCCTGGCCAACGGCCGGGGGTGGCCGCGGGGGGAGCCTGGAGACAGTGGCCCCGCTGAGGACGAGGTGCCGCCGGCCGATGATGAGCCGCAGCGGCTGGCAGAGGTGAAGGCAGAGGGAGCCGGCGCGGAGCCGGCGGCTGGCGGCCGCCTCTCCTACTACCCTGCCTACGTGCCGCGCACGCTGAAGCCCACTGTGCCGCCGCTGACACCGGAGCAGTACGAGATGTACATGTACAGGGAGGTAGACACGCTGGAGCTGACCCGGCAGGTCAAGGAGAAGTTGGCCAAGAACGGCATCTGCCAAAGGATCTTCGGGGAGAAGGTACCGACCTGGACAACAGGCTGGGTCTGGTGACCTGTCTGCTCCTGGGGCTCATTGGTGGCCTCCACCAGCTCCTTCCAGGGTTCTCCCTACGTTGGGTTTCCCCTTGGAGGATGCTGAGGGTCTGACCCAACCCCAGGTGCCACCCAGTAGCCACCGACGAGGGGTGATGGCAAACCCTAGTAGCCACCACCAGCTAATTGGTGGCACTTCCCACCAGAAACACCCTGTCCCCTGTTGCAGAGCCCTGTGGCAACCATCCTCCCACGCCACTGGGTACCTCACAGTGGGGGGACCCAACACAGATGGGGACAAGGGGTGTGGAGATGTGCTGTGGGGCCGTGAGTGGGGTTGGAGGCCAGCAGCCCGGTGCTGTGGGGTCGCCCTCCCTGCCCCCAGCAGGTGACACGTGCGTGGTGTCTAGGTGCTGGGGCTGTCCCAGGGCAGCGTGAGCGACATGCTGTCACGACCCAAGCCCTGGAGCAAGCTGACGCAGAAGGGTCGGGAGCCCTTCATCCGCATGCAGCTCTGGCTCACCGACCAGCTGGGCCAGGGCATCAGCCAGCAGCCCACCCCGTCCCAGGGTAAGTGCCACCAGTGTGCCCACCAGTGCCCCCAGTGCTTCTCCATCTATCCCTACTGCATCCCAGCTCAGGGAGGGTTTACTGAGACCACCCCCAGTATCCCCAGCTTCACCCTGATCCTTTCACCCTTCTCCTGACTCATTCACTTTGATCCCAGAAATTAACCACTTGGACAATTTAGGGCTGTTAACACCCATCCCCAAATGGGGTTTGATCCAGTGGGGTTTGACCCAGTGGAGTTTGATCAAACAGGGTTTGACCCAGTGGGGTTCTGATCAAACAGGGTTTGACCCAGTGGGTTTGATCAAATGGGATTTGACCCAGTGAGTTGGCTCCAGTGGGGTTTGACCCAGTGGGGTTTGATCAAACGGGGTTTGACCCAGTGGGTTTGATCAAATGGGATTTGACCCAGTGAGTTGGCTCCAGTGGGGTTTGACCCAGTGGGGTTCTGATTTAATGGGGTTTGACCCAACGACTTTGATCCAATCGGGTTTGACCCAGTGGGTTCTGATCAAATGGGGTTTGACCCAATGACTTTGACCCAGTGGATTCTGATCAAGTGGGGTTTGACCCAATGACTTTGACCCAGTGGGTTCTGATCAAGTGGGGTTTGACTCAGTAGGTCTGATCAAATAGGGTTTGACCCAGTGGGGTTTGACCCAGTGGGTTTGGATCAGAAGTCCTCTAGTTTTAAGGAAACCCCAAGAATCTCTGGATTTCTGTGGGTGTGAAACAGATCCTGGGTTTGGGGTTTAAGGTACTGGGGCTACTTTCTCCCTTGAATTATCCCACCACCACCTTCCACTTGGCCATGGCCACCAGTCAGACCTGGCCAGCGCCCCTGCACCGCTCTGGAGGACATCCCCAAAATGGTCTCCCCGCCCCGGCCGGGTCTCCCCGCCACCATCCCTGCTGACCCCTGTGCCCCGGTGTCACGCAGCCAGCCCGGTGGAGCCCCAGCCGTCCCCGTCGCCGCCCCCCAGCCCCACCGAACACGAGAAGGGCTGCCAGGAGCCCCTGACGCTGGCCCTGGAGAGCAGCAAAGAGAACCAGCAGCCCGAGACCCGCTCGGCGCCAGCGCTGGGTGGGAAAAGCTACCCCAGCAGCCCGGGAGCTGTGGGCATCCAGGAGATCGTAGCCATGTCCCCGGAGCTGGACACCTACTCCATCACCAAGAAGGTCAAGGAGGTCTTGACGGACAACAACTTAGGTGCGGACCCTCCCTCCCTCTCCTCAGGAGCTGCCGGTGAGGCTGCGCGGAGGCGTCGCTCCGCGTCCCAAGAGCCCAGCCCTGGGTCTCCATGGGTTCTCCGCGGGTGGGGTCCCGGCACGGCCAGGAAGCAAGGACCACAGCAGCCACCCCGCTGCGCTGCCCTGCTCTAACCACCTGTGCTTCTCCTCCGCCAGGCCAGCGGCTGTTCGGGGAGAGCATCCTGGGCCTGACGCAGGGCTCGGTGTCCGATCTCCTCTCCAGGCCCAAGCCGTGGCACAAGCTGAGCCTGAAGGGGAGGGAGCCCTTCGTCCGCATGCAGCTCTGGCTCAACGACCCCCACAACGTGGACAAGCTGCGCGACATGAAGAAGCTGGAGAAGAAGGGTGAGGGGCAGCGCCACGCGGCCCTGCGGGGCCATGGGGTGGACTGGGGCTGGGGGTGTCCCCGGGCTGGGGCGCGAGCGGCGCGCAGCTGGGTCTCCTGTCCCACAGCCTACCTGAAGCGCCGCTACGGGCTGATGAGCGCCGGCTCGGACAGCGAGTCCCCCAGCGCCCGCTCCGAGTGCGCCAGCCCCGGCCTGCAGCCGCAGGAGCTCAGCCTGCTCCAGATCAAGAAGCCACGGGTGGTGCTGGCCCCGGAGGAGAAGGAAGCCCTGAGGAAAGCCTACCAGCTGGAGCCGTACCCGTCGCAGCAGACCATCGAGCTGCTCTCCTTCCAGCTCAACCTCAAGACCAACACCGTCATCAACTGGTTCCATAACTACAGGTACGAGCACTCGTGGTCTTCACGGTGGTGGCGTCGTCCCCCTCTGCTCTGCTCTGCTGAGACCCCACCTGGAGTCCCACATCCAGCTCGGCAGCCCCCAACTCCAGAAGGTCCTGGAGCTTGTCTAGAGGCCATGGAAATGCTCAGAGGGCTGGAGCCCCTCTGCTCCGCCGGCAGGATGGGGCTGTTCAGCCTGGAGAAGGCTCCAGGGGGACCTTCTATCCACCTTCCACTCCTTGAGAGGGGCTGTCGGAGGGCTGGGGAAGGCTGTTCCCAAGGGCAGGGAACGTTAGGATGAGGAGTCCTGGTTTGAAGGTGGAAAAGGGCAGAGTTGAGGCTGGATAGGAGAACAAAGTTGTTGGATCTGAGGGTGGGAGATCCCTGGAACAAGCTGCCCAGAGACGGGGTGGAGGCGCCATCCCTGGAGCCATTCAAGGTCAGGCTGGCTGGGGCTGTGGGCAACCTGGTCTGCTGAGTGCTGGCCCTGCTGGGTGTTGTGGGGCTTGGACTGGCTGCCCTCTGGAGCTCCCTTCCAACCCTGTGGTTCTGTGACTCTGCGTCAAGCGTCTAGAGAGGTCACCATCCTGGTGGCCACCTGCTCACCAGCCCAGGACACCAGTCCACCACCAAGGCTCCTGCAGCACAGGATCCACCCCCACAGCAGCCCAGCCCTGGGGTTCACCCTCAGGCAGGTGGACACGTGGCTCCTGAGCCCTCCACAAGAGCTTCCCATTCCCTAAATCAACAGCCCAGTAGTGAGCTGTGCCCTTTCCCAGTACAAACCAGTAAAAAGGCACAGAAAAGCGTTGAGTCTGTGGGAGCCCTGACTGCCTCCAGCTCACGTAACGTCGAGGGCTGAGAACTGTAGGAGCTGGCTGAGGGGTGTGTTCATGGAGTGGGAGAGCTTGGGAAACCAGACCTTCTGGTGAAACATTGACCAGCAGGGGTTTTAAACTGGTGACCTTCCCCCTCCTGTGGCTTCAGGAAGGTCCCTCCCACCCTCTGTAAACACAAACCGCCCGAAAATAACCCTCTGGAAAATTTTATGGCTCCAACAACACAGAGAGGGAGAGGAGGTGGAAGCCACAGGACTGGGTCACTTTGGCTGGGAAGAGCCCCAACACGTTGGGAAGTCCATCCCCTGTTCTCAGGTGGCATCGATTCTCCCCAGAACCCCCCGTTTCCAGGGCCACCAGAGCGGGGTTTGGAGTCCCAGCATCAGCTCTGTTCTGACTGGCAGCCAGGGCCGGTGGCCGGCAAGCCCCTCGTCACCCCGCGCGTGTGTCCCGGCAGGTCACGGATGCGCCGGGAGATGCTGGTGGAGGGGACGCAGGACAACGACACCGACCCGGAGCAGGGCGGCGGCGGTGGTGGTGGTGTGGCCATCGCGGGGCGCCGGCCGCCGCGCAGCCCCGACTCGGATGCTGAGGACCATAAGCCGGCGTTTGGGGCGTCTGCCCCACTCCCCACGCCGAAGGTGAAGGAGGAACAGGGGGACGCGGGGGGCTGGAGCCGCCGGCAGGACTCACGCAGCCCCGACGGGACTAGACCTCAGGAGGAGGAGGAGGAGGAGGAGCGGGGAGCGACCCCCAACCCCGCCACCGCCCCCAGCGCCAGCAGCGCCCCACGGCGAGGAGCCTCGGCGGGGGGACCCCCCGCACCGCCGCCGCACCCCGACAGCTCGCAGACGTCGGGCTCGTCCCGCTGCAGCCTGGAGGTGTCCCCGACGTCCCCCTCGGCCGCCTCGTCGCCCGGCCTCGCCGGATCGGCCTCCCCGGGGCCCTCCTCGGCGGGGCCAGTGTCGCCCGCCTTGCCGCCGGCCCCTGGCCCGCGGCTCAGCACCAGCGTCCAGCGGCGGCACGAGAAGATGGCCAACCNGAGAAGATGGCCAACCTCAACAACATCATCCACCGCCTGGAACGAGCCGCCAACCGCGAGGAGGCCCTCGAGTGGGAGTTCTGAGACCTCCCCACCCTAAACACACATAGAGACC
>VXBP01003975.1:45900-59643 GCA_013400115.1 Rhinopomastus cyanomelas
ACCGGGGGGCTGCGCCGGCAGAGTCAACTCATCGGCCGGTGGGTTCGGCTGCCGTCCGGGTGCCGCGGCCGGCGCTTCTACCCCAGACTGCGTCATAGTCCCTGGAGACTCTAAAGTGATAAAAGGGGTGGTGGTGGAGCTGGGGGGGTTGTTTTGAGAAGCCTTTGTGACCCCCCCAGACTGTCCCGTGCGGTTATGTTTTGATGTAGGAACGTCTGCAGTAGCCTGCTGGCCCTGACGCTGGCCCCATCATGACCCACTGTGGGATGCGGCTCCTGGAAGAGGGGAGGGTGGGGATGGGAAGAAAAAGGGGGCGATCTGTGTGTGGGGTTTGGGGCTGTGTGTGGGATGGGGAGAGGTACCTGGGTGGTGGGACCTGCTGCCAGGGAGAGGTACCTGGGTGGTGGGACCTGGGTGCTGGTACCTGGGAGAGGTACCTGGGTGGTGGTACCTGCTGCCTGGGAGAGGTCCCTGGGTGGTGGTACCTGGGAGAGGTAGCTGGGTAGTGATACCTGGGAGGTAGGTGGGTGGTGGTACCTGGGTGATGCTCAGGGATGGCCCCAGGTGCTGCTTGTGGGATTCTGAAGAGTCCCCATCACCCATTTGGGAAAGGAAAAGCGATGGAACCCCTGGGGCACCAGAAACCAGGAGCCCACCCTTTGTCATGGGGGTGCTGAGCCCCTCTCTGGGCTGCTCCCCGCATCCTGTGGCTCGAGCACTTTCTTACAGGGGAGCTCCCGAGCAGGAGGAGCATCCCCCTTGTGGTCCCACCAGTCTGTGTGAGCTGGGCAAAGCCCCGTTGAGCGTTGGCTCTCCAGCCCTCAGGCCAGGGGGCAGGAGCTCAGCGCTGGCACCACCACTACCCACTAAACACCCTCACAGGAGGTTATGGGGCCCCATCCCTCCCCCCAAGCCCGCGTCCCCAGCCGGGCTCCGAGGTTCTGCATCGACTCGTTTTCCACTGTAGACGTTTTTACTCAGAGTAGAAGGTATTTTTGTACTCGGGGAGCGGGGGACAGCGACGAGCGACGCTCCCGGCGGCTCTGCCACGGCTCGGGCTCTCCCCACTGCCCCAGCCCAGCCCCGGTTTACCCAGGGCCACGCCTTGGCCCCCGCCGCTGCCGCACTGCAGAAGGTCCAGGGGTGACCACTCTCCTCCGCCGAGGAGCCGGAGCGGGATCCCGGGAAGCACTTAGGAGGGATGGTCTCGGTTGAAGCCAGCGGGCCATCCCGCGTTGCGTTGGGCTCATGTGTTGGACTTCAAAAGTTTCTATGAGATGGATGAACTTTGTTTTCACAGTTTTGGAAGGAACAAGTTCTGTAAAGAGCCACTAAATGACACCAGTTGGATACAAGTCCGGCCGCGCTGTGTCTTTTGTCCTCAGGAGCTCCTCACGCCACACTCGGGCTGATGGTGGCTCCCTTGGAGGCATCAACCGGTGCTTTGGGTTTGCAGCAAGAGCTCCCACTGCTGTGAGCATCTCCTGGGAGGGAGCCACCATCTAAAGATCCTTTAGATGGGGGGCTTTGAGATAAGAGGAGGCTGAGAGGAGACTGGACGGTCTTGGAGGTCTCTTCCAACCTTCATGAGTCTATGAGCTTTGCAGCTGCCTGAGGGGAGACTGTGGAGAGGCCGGTGTTGACCTCTTCTCCCCAGTAACTGCTGACGGGAGCTGAGGGGAGGTTCAGGGTGGGAATTAGGGTAAGTTTCTGAGTGAAAGAGCAGCTCAACCTTGGAACAGGCTGCCCAGGGAGCTGGTGGAGTCCCCATCTCTGGAGGCCTTCAAAAGACAAGTGGATGTGGCCCCCTGGGACATGGCTTGGTGCTCATGGAGGTGACAGGTTGAGGGTTGGACTTGATGCTCTTAGAGGTCCTTTCCAACCTGCTGGGGGCCAGTTTAAGCTCCTCGGTCGGTCAGCGTGTTGGGAAGGGTGAAACAAACACCCGATCATCTGGAGAAGCTGGGGTGGCCACCACAGAGAGCAGAGTCACCCTCTGCAGCAACCCCACAGGTGGCTTCGTGCCTCAGTTTCCCCAGGAGACACCCCCTCTCCCTCAACAGGCTGCAAGAACCTGGAGATGTTCGTGCAGGTGAGATGTCCTGGGCAGGGACAGCAGGAGGGTCTCCCAGTCCTTTCCTAGTAGTTAAATCCCTGTGCTGGTCACTTCTGCCTGGCTGTTGCCACCATCACACACTGGCCCTGGTGTGGGGTCACCCTAGCCCTGGTGTCCTCAGTATAGCAACATCCAGCACATCCCATCTCATCCTACACCATCCCATCCATCCCACCACTTCCCATCCATTTCATCCTGTTCATCGCATCTCATCCCATCCTACCCCATCCTACCTGATCTCATCCATCTCATTTATCTCATCCCATGCCACCACATCCCATCCTACTTGATCCCATCCATCTCATCCCGTCCATCCCACCCTCCCCCATCCCATCACACCTCCGCGGGCCAACATGTGGCACCAGTGACACCCACCCAGGTGACACAGTCCCTGCCCAGCCCCATGGGGCCAGGACAGGGGTAGAACCAGGCTTCATCCCCACCCAGATCCCCCTTCCCAGCCACAGGCAGGACCCAGGGCCAGGAGGGAATTTCTGCATCGACTCTCGTCGTAGCAAAACCCTCCCACCTGGAGCCTGTCCCAGGGTGGGGGGCAAAGAGCCGGAGCCACCCGGCCCCCCAGCGGCTCAGCCCCGCTCTCAGCCGCCAGCGTCCCGGTAAACCGCGGAGCAAACAGGAACGGGGGCACAGGACTGCGGCTTGGCCGCGGCCTCCGCACGTGAGTCACCCCCGGCCGCTGACGCAGACCTTCCCCTTCCCCACCGCACCGAGCCAAGGGAAGCGGCTGATGCTTCCCCCCAGCAATCCGGCCCCGAGCCGGTGCCCGCCTGGCCAGGCAGTGCCCTCCAGGCACCGGCTCCCCTGTGGGGTCTGTCCCGCCGTGGGGTCACCGGGGGGCTCCCAGCTGCCCTCACCCCCTGCCAACCCCCACCCTGGACTGGGTGCCGGGTGCCCCATGGGGCCGCTGCCCCGAGGAAGGGCTGCGCTCGCCGATACTGCCATTGGCAGACCACATCCTGCCGGAGCTCGGCCGACCTCAGCGCCGGGGCGGGAAGGCAGGAGGAGGCTGCTGGCTGCGAGTAGCCCACCGCGGCGCTCCTCGGGGTGTGAAAGGGGTCTCAGAGCAGTGGGTCATCCCCAGGAAACGCTGGCCGGCTCCGCTGTGCCATGGGCCGCTCCGCAGGAGAAACCAGAGAGCCTGGCTGGTGGCACAGAGAGCCCGGTTGCCACCACCATGGAGCAGCACTGGTGTCCCTTGGCGGCACCGTCACCAGGTGCCCGTTGCTGCCACAGACGGGGCTGCGCACCCCACCGTGAGGGTGAGTCCGAGGTGGCCCCGTGAGGATCCTGTCGCCCCACCACAGGCCCCAGTGGGTGCCCAGTGCTCGGCCGCCTCTCAGAGCCGCGGGCCACACCGCCTCTCCAGCCAGTCCTGGCGCAGCCGAGTCACCTCACGGCCGTAGCGCTCGTGGAGCTGGCAGAAGCCAGAGAGGCTCTCCGCTGTGACCACTCCAGCGCTGCCCGCCTTGCTGTTGGGTGGCCACTTACGCGGGGGCAACGGCGGCCGCGGGCTCCCGTCAGCCTCGTACCCACTGCAGCCAGAGGCGCTGGGTGGCCGCACGTTGTCCCACACTGCGCAGCCGTTCTCCTTCGGCGGGAGAGCCGGCAGAGTTGGCGGCCGCTCCTGCGGCCACTCCGGCGGCTCCGCCTTGGCAGCAGCAGGTGGCCCCCGGCAGCCCCCGCAGACGCCGTCCGGCCTCCAGCGCATCTCCTGCAGCTGCTTCTCCAGCTCACGCACCATCAGGCGCAGGTAGTCGAAGCTGGCCCGCGACAGGGCCTTCACCCAGGCCTCCATGGCTGCGTGACTATCGGCCGCCAGCACGTAGGTGCGCGACTTGGTGCCGCCGAAGCGGATGGCGAAGGCGAACCCCTCGGCCGAGGACGAGTCGCAGAGCTCCACGTGGCAGCCCTCCAGCACGATGACGCCCACGGGCTCCCGGCTGCCGGGCTCCTCGAAGTAGAAGAGCATGTTGCCCTTCAGCACGAACCAGCGGCGGTGGTAGGTGCTGTGCCGCTCGCCCCGCTTGTACAGGAAGCCCGCACTGTCGGCCGGTGAGTCGCACGTGGCGTAGAAGGCCAGGCTGCGCTCGTTCAGCTTCATGGCTCCGCGGTGCCCTGCGGGGACGCGACGGGGCTCAGCCGCCCGCTAGACAGCGGCCACTGGCACAAGGCTGCCCCGTCGTCACGCTCCACCGAGCCCTCGGCTCGTCGTTCACCAGGAAACGGAGCTGGTGAATAAATAACCCGGGGACGAGGCGGCTCCCGGGGTCAGGCGCTGCTCGTGCTGGGTGCTGGTTGGGTGCTCCCCTGCGGCAGGGTGTTGTCCCATAAAGGAACCCGAGGCAAGGCCTGGTCCCGGTGGCCCACGTCAGCGCCGCAGGTGTTGCCGTGCTCCTCTCGGCCTGTGCCACTCTGCAGAGCTGGTGGCCACCAACCCTATCCCCTGAGCAAGGCCACCTCTCCCCTTGTCCCCTACCCGTCGGTGGCCTTGCGACGCGGGGGTTGCCACCTACCTGCGCCGGGTGGCCAAGGCAGCGGTGGGAGCTCAGGATCTGGGCTCAACCGATGTACTGGGGGCTGTGGGTGCCAGCACCCCAGTGTCTCCCCGCTCCGTTCACTGTGGGTTTCGGGCGTCACCCCAGCGCCAGGGGGGTTCCCTTCCGCTACAGCCACATCGTGGGGTTCAAGGAGATGACACGGAAGGTCTTGGGATGCCCAGAGCTCTTCGGAGGGAGGAAGCAGAGACCCCTTTTTGGGGGGCTGGGGTCTTGGGGACGCTGGGGAGAGGGGAAACCGGCGGTGTCGTCCCTCCCCTCGAGCCGCGGGTCCGCTCCCACCGGTGCTGCTGCGGCTCCGGCTCCCTTGTGCAGCCCCGACCGCTCTCCCGGTCCCTCCCGGGTCACCTTTGTCCGCAGCTCCCCGCGCCCGGCCCCGCGGGCGGAGCGAAACCCCCGGGGCGGCTCCGCCTCTGCCCCGCCCCCGGGGAGGGGGAACGGCTGCGGGCTCGGGGTGGGCGCCGGGAGCTCCTGGGGGTCCCCAACGCGACTGAGTTCCGGGGGGAGACGGGGGCACGGAGCGGGGGTGCGGGGCGGCGCAGGCAGGGGTGGAGGTGCCCACGGACCTACCCACGGGGATCCGACGGGTGCAGGTGCGGAGCTACGGGGGTGCAGAGCTGGCGCTGAGGCTCTGGAACAGGTCGCCCAGGGAGGCCGTGGCTGCTCCATCACCCCTGGCAGTGCCCGAGGGCGGCTTGGATGGGGCTGGGGGCACCCTGCTCCGGGTGAGAGGTGTCGCTGCCCACGGCAGGGGGTTGACACTGGGGGGGCTCCGAGCTCCCTCCCGCTCCGACCCATCCTGGGTGTGGACGCACCACGGATATTTCCGTGGATCCACCCAGGGCTGGGAAGCCCGGGGGCTCCTCTCCGCCCGCTGTCGACTTTCTGAGCGGAGCGGCCCGGATGGCAACCGAGGGCAGGTGACGATGGGCACGAGGACCCAGAAAGCAGGGGGTGAGGAGCCATCAGCCGGGTGTTTTGCAACCCCACCGGCAGAGACCTCGACCCCCTCACTCCCTCCCATCGACGGACACCGCGTGGCCCCCACGCCACCGAAGCAGTGGGTGTACAGTGCTTGCCCCATCCAGGCCAGGGGTGAGCGGCTCCAGCGGTGCCCAGCGCCGGGGCCAGGGGTTGATTTCGCGCCGCCCGTCCCCACGGCCCAGGGCAACTGTAAACCTTTGGGCTGGGAGAAGGCACCGGGCTGACTTCTGCTTCTGGTTGGCCTCTCCATGCTGGAAGCGTCACCAGCCCAAAGACCACCTCAGCAGAGCACATCCCAGTAAACACCAGTAGCAAGGATTTGCTCTCCTTAGCGCTGTCCCTTTTGCAGGACCCCAACCTCGAAGTCCTGCCGGCACTGCTCCCCACAGGTCGTGGTCCTCACTGCTCCACCCCACAGACGACCCCACCACCCTCTTTTGCAGCCTTCTCGTGGCAGCAGCTTGAGGCTCTCGGGGGGTTCCCCCCATCCTCGTCCGACTTTCTCTTGCAGCCTATTAAAGGGGGGTTTGTGGCAGCAGCACTAAAACCCTCTGGCCTCGAGCTCCCCTCCTGAGCCAAGCGGCTCCGCTCAAGGAAGTCTCAGGTCCCTCTGCCCCGCTTATCTCCCTGCCCGGCTCAGAGGTCGGCGAGATAAGGAGGAGGAAGGACCACGGCGAGAAGCAGGATCTTTATTAACTGGGATCATCAAAGGAAGGCAGCTGTGCTCCCAGCTCTTCTGTCCTTCGCTCCAAAACCCCGTCGGTTGCTCCTGCTCGAGAGCATCATCCTGATCCCTCGGAAACCAGCAGCAAAATTCCCCTGGGGGGTTTTTGTGGCCGTCGGGGCTCCCCACTCTGGTGGTCTGATAGCCGAGGGGAGGAGGAGGAGAAGGGTCTGAGAGGAGGCGACTGGGTGCCGATGCCATTTGGGATGTGGCTGCCCTTGGCCTCCGCTTCCTGCTGCTCCCGTGACGGGTGACTTGGCCTGCGGTTACGCAGGGGTGGGTGCTCGGGGCTCAGCGAGGGCAGCCAGGGAGCTCTGAGTCACCCTGGGGCCTCCTGGAAGTCTAGGGGTGCTGGAGGGGGGGGTCCCGAGGGGCTGGCAATGCGGGTCCCCATCATGATGGGGTCCCCAAATGGACCCAGGGGCTGGGCTTCGACGTGAAGCCCTTGTGACCAACACAGACCAACCCCCCCTCGGTGTGGGGCCGGGGTGACCCTCCAGGGTGCATTTGGGGTCCTTCTCCAGGTCCACCAGAGATTCCCCATCCCACGGAAGCCTCCAGCCTGACAGCCTGGGGACTGGGGCTGCGCGGTGCCAGGATCCCTCCCCCAGCACCCCAGACACCCCCCCGCCCCGTCTCGCTGGGCAGAGCCGCTGCAGTGCGGCGGGAGCCCGGGAGAGGGCGGCGGGAGCCCAGGCAGCGGCCCCGGGGTACCCCGGCATCACCCCAGCCCAGCAGCAGCCTGACCATCACCCCTAGCCCATCATCCCCCAGTCCATCACCAGCTTGACCGTCAGCCTCAGTCCACCCCCTCAGCCCATCACCAATCCGACCACCACCACGAACTAATCACCCCCAGCCCATCACTCCCAGTGCATCACCTGCAGCCCATCACCACCCTGACCATCACCCCCAGTCCATCACCACCCTGACCATCACCCCCAGTCCATCACCTGCAGCCCATCACCACCCTGCCCTCTGAATCAGGGTCTGGAGCCACTACAAGGAGTGGCTGAGGGAACTGGATGGGGTTCCACCTGGAGAAAAGGAGGCTCAAGGGAGACCTCTGTGCTCCCAACAGCTTCCTAAAAGGAGGCTGGGGTGAGGTGGGGGTCGGTCTCTTCCCCCCGAGGAGAAAGCAGTAGGACCTGAGGAAATGGGGGGTGAGGTGGGGGTCGGTCTCTTCCCCCCGAGGAGAAAGCAGTAGGACCTGAGGAAATGGCTGCAGGTTGCTTCAGGGAAGGGTTAGGCTGGATGTTGGAAGAACTTCCTTGCTGGGAGCGTTGTTAGACACTGGAACAGGCTCAGACACCCACAGCCACCCATCTCCAGATGTGGGGTTTGGGGAGCACCGCTGGCCCAGCTCAGACACCCACAGCCACCCATCTCCAGATGTGGGGTTTGGGGAGCACCGCTGGCCCAGCTCAGACACCCACAGCCACCCATCTCCAGATGTGGGGTTTGGGGAGCACCGCTGGCCCAGCTCAGACACCCACAGCCACCCATCTCCAGATGTGGGGTTTGGGGAGCACCGCTGGCCCAGCTCAGACACCCACAGCCACCCATCTCCAGATGTGGGGTTTGGGGAGCACCGCTGGCCCAGCTCAGACACCCACAGCCACCCATCTCCAGACAGAGATGTGGGGGTCCCTCCTCCTGCTGTGGGCCAGCAGATGCCAGGCCACAGCCGCTCCCATCCCGCCCTGGCAACCGCAGCGGTGCCGCTCCGGGCACCCTGGACACGGAGAGGGCCGGAGCGCGGAAGCCGACGAGCGCTGTGGGGAGGATGTTTGGAGGCTGGAGAAGATTTTCGTGGGAGAGGAGAAGCGGCGCTGGCTCCTCTCTGAGCCCGGAAGGGAAGCGATGGAGGCGGAGGGGGGGGTGCGAGGGTGTCTGAGGGCAGCTCTGCACAAACATCGCGAAAGCAGAAGTCGGGGCCAGTGAATTAGCAGCTGGGGCCGCTAGAAAATCCATCCAGGAAGCAAAACAGAAGAGAAATCTCAGGACGCGGATGCTGAGCCGGCGCTTTTGGAGGAGCTGCTGCGGCTCGTTAACGCGAAACAGCCCCCGGCGTGAGTCCGAGCGGCCGCTCGTGGGGAGGAGGACGAGCAGCAGCCGGGGGCGACCGCGACCCGGGCGATCAGAGCCCCCCGAAGCCCAATGATGCCTAAAGCGCCGGAGAGAAGGGGTCGGAGTCGGCTTTTGAGGTGAGATTTAGCCACATGGGCCGCTCCTGGCCACCGCCCCGCGGGGCTTGGATCCCTGGAGCTGGTGATGCCCGGTGGGGACGGGGTGGGTTAGGGGGCTCTGCGTCGATGAGAGATGGAAGCTCTTCCTGGTGATGGAGCCCTGGAAGGGGCTGCCCAGGGTGGGCTGTAAACGTGCAAGTGGGCATCAAAACCAGTATCTGAAAGGAGCTGGTCTGGGCTTGGAACTGGGCTGCGAATCCGAGGGGCTGCAGGCAGCGAGGTGACACCACACGGAGCCCGGGGGGTCGTGGAGTCTCCTTCTCTGGACACGCCTGGAACCCGCCTGGACGTGTTCCTGCGTGACCGGATCCTGCTGTGGACTGGGTGATCGGTCGAGGTCCCTTCCAGTCCCTCGTGTTCTGTGGGAGAAGCTCGGATCTGATGTGGGGGTGTCGGTAGGGGATGGAGCGGGGCTGTGCCCACACCAGCAGCTGCAGCCCGAGGGTGGGCAGCCCTGGGGAGGGATGGAGCGGGCACCTGGGGTCTGTTTTAATGGTGGTGGCCGCTCACAACCAGCTCGGCTGGTCTCAGCCCACTCGCCCGGGGTGAAACCCAGCAGTCGGCACCTTCCCAACACCCGCAGACCCACGGGCTGCAAAATCCCAGCTGCCTCCCCTCTGGGTTTCCCCAGTTTGAGCTGGTGGGCAAGTGCCAGCTCCTGCGCCCCAGCCCCTCCGTGACCAGCGCTGCTGGGATGAGGCCCTGGAGGAGCTCTTGGGACACGGGTCGGGGGGCTGTCGGTGTCCCAGATGTGGCGGCACAGACCAGCCCTGTGCTGGGAGAAGGTGCCAGGGAAGCAACTTGTCCTCCCATTTCCCACGACTGATAGTGGGTTGGGGGGTGGCAGCTGCAGCTCCGCCACTCTGTCCCGGCTCCCTTGAGAGGGGGTGGCAGCAGGACAGTCTCAGGGACACTGTGACCCTTGGCCACGGCCAGGACCTCTCTGGCGGGGTGTGGGCAGTGCCCGGCGGTGCCAGGGGAGTCTCGTCGGGGAAAACAATGGGCAAGCGGGTCAGAGACGACGTCGTGCCCACTGCTGCCACCGCGCAGCGGGTTAGGGTCTGTGGAGATGGGGGAGGTTTCCTGCACCCCAGAACCCCCCAAGAGCTCCCTCCCGACCCCCGGGGAGCAGCGAATGGGGCAGGGGAAGGGCTGCAGTGCCCGGACCCTCCTAACCCCCCGGGAAAAACCTCGTCGAAGCCCTACAAACGACCTTAAATCGTCTCTACGTAAAGAGAACCGAGCTCGGCCGGGCTGTTTATGCCGCCGGCTCCGCGGGCGCGGGTGCGAGAAGGCGGAGGGCGACGCGCGGAGCGGCTCCCGGGAGCCCGCACTGCCCGACTGTCAGACAGAGGGACAGACGGACGGACAACACGGCCCCCCCACTTCCTTGTCCCGTCCCGTCCCCTCCCCGCACGGGCTCCGCTCCGCCCCCGCGCAGCCTCCACCCTCGGCCGCTCTGCTCCGCTTTTACATAACCCGCCCCGGGGCCGGGGGTCCGCGCCCCGCGGAAATGCGGAGCCGCCTGCTCCGGTTTCCTGCCTGAAGCGAGCCGAGCCGAGCCGTGCCGTGCTGTACCCGAGCCGTGCCCTCCCCGTCCCGTCCGAGCTCCACCATGGGCGAGCGGCCGCCGGGAGCCTTCTCCTGCAGGTAACGGCGGCTCCGGGACCGGCGCCGGGATGGGGTCGGGTTGCCACGGGACGGGCTGGCCCCGGGGTTTGACAGAGGCGCCCGGACGGGGACGGGGGGAGGGTCCGACCGAGCAGGGCTAGTGCGTGGGGGTCGCTTCTCCTGAGCAGAAACTTCTCCCTCCGTGGTCGCCGTCTGCTGCCGGCGCCGAGCCCTCGGCGTTCCCCTGACACCCCCTCGCAGCCCTTTTCTGCGTCCCGGACCCCTTCTCTGGATGGCGGACCCCCTCCCGCGGTGACCCCCCCACTCCCCTCAGCACCCGTTTCCCTGCTGTCCCAGGGTCTCTGTTCCCCATGTGGGTGCCTCCCCAAATCTTTCTGCACCCCTTCACCCTGGAGCACCCCCTCTCTTGGGATCCCTGTCCCCGTCCCCCACATCCCATCACCCCTCTCCGTGCACCCTAGGGGTGCAGCAGGCAGGGTGCCAGCTCAGCCCTATTCCCCCCCACCCCTGCGGCTCCCACCACCGTTGGGGTCACCCCTTTTTTAGGGGGCGCGGAGCCCCATGGGGTGATGCCCACCTGCCCCAGCCGCCAGCACCCAGTCCCAGGGTGCTGCCCCTCTTCTCCTGTGCCCGCCGGGCAGTGCCAGGCGGAGCTGCCAAGCGGCTCCTCTGGCTTTCTGCTCCCGGGGGACTTCCTTGGCAGCCGCCGGCGTCGGGAACACGAGGCTGAAGCACCGGCTGGCAACGTCCCGGTGGCCCCGGCATGCCCACTCGTGCCAAGCACCGGCGGGGGTGCACGAACCCGGCAGCGGGCGGGTTCCGTGGGCATCTCTGCCCTGGCTGGGCTTTACCGCTCTGCCGACTGTTGGCTGCAAATGGATTCAAGCTGTCGCCGGGAGCTGCGGGCTGCTGGCCACGGGGACTTTCTTTGGGGTCTGAGTTTAGGCAGCTGGAGGAAGAAGCGGCTGCTGTTGGCTTCTGCTGGCATCAGGGGGTCAGAGACCCTTGAACCTCCTGGCTGGTTTCACTTTGGCTTGCTCAGGGCTGGAGCGATGCCACGGCTCCCTCTGCACTCGCCCTGGCAAGGAGAACCTTGGCCTGGAGCCTTTCGCTAGCCCGCCCTCCAGCCCTGCTTTTGTTTTCTCTCTGGCCCTCGGTGGGTTCGTCGCGTCCGGTTTGGTTTCAGCTTCCCGGGCTGAGGGGAAGGGTTGGGATGTCGGGGTGCCCGTGGGATCCCCCGGCCGGGAGCGCTCCCCGGCTTCTCCCACGCCCACGCCGCGGCACAACCACCCTCGTCGGAAGAGGCCACCCTGCTGCCAGGCTTCTCCCCGCGGGCACTGGGCGTGAGGCACAGCGCGATGGTATAAACTGGTGTCACTGGGCTGGGGAATGGGGGGGCAGGGGGACGGTTCCTGGCGTCAGCGGCTCATCCCGCTGAGCTCCTGCGGGTCAGGGCGAGCGTGGAGCTCGCGTCCGGCCCCGGGTGGGTTCGGGATGGGCTGTCTCCGTCCCACTCCTCCCAGTGGAGAAGCCGGACGGGTGGATTTCCCCCGGGATTTAAAGAACCTCGGGCTCCGTGGGGCCACTCAGAGTGGATTTGGGCCAGTTCTGGCCTTTAGCAGGGAGGAGTCTGTCTGTCCTGTGTGTCCTGGGCTCCGGAGGGCAACCCCACTCCCCAACCTCCCAGCTTTTAGCCCCATTTCCTAAGTAGCCCCAAGGCAGCAGGTCAGGGGTGGGGAATCTCTCAAGGCAGGCTGGTTGGTTCAGTTCAGCTGATGGAAGGTCCTGGGGTACCTTGGGGTCCTCCAGCTGCTATGGGAACAGCCGGCGGGATTGTGGGGTGTCACGGTGTTGTGCCATCGCCCTCTGCGAGACAATAGAGAATCCCCAGAGCTACGGGGTGGAGGGGCTGCTCCCAAAGAGAGGAGCAAGGCTGGAAATACATAGGAGCTGTTTTGGGGGTGCCCTACCACCCTCCCCACCTTCTCCCCTGCCCCCCCCCCACCCCGTATCGTCTGTCTCATCCAGCATCCTCCACCCTGTTCCCCACTGCGGGCTTGGGGTGCAGAGAGCGGCTGCCCCATCCCCACGACACCCCACATCACCCAGCCTTTGGGGGACCCTCGAAGGACCGGCATCGCCCCGGCTCCCTCGAGCACCCGCATCCCCCCGGTTCCCCCCGACGGCAGCGGATGCTCCCATTGAAAGAAGCGGGTCATTGTGCCCCCCCTCCCCTCGGGGCCCTGCCAAGAGAGGCAGCAGCCCGCGGCTCAGAATAGCCCTTTTCACGGAGGACATCCTGCGGACGAACAATGTTCCCGCTCTTGCCATCGTGGCAACGCTGCCGTCGTCGCCGGTGCTGGCCGGGGCGTCCCCCACCCCTTCGGCTCAAAATAGCCCCTTCTGGGGCGCTAGCTGGAAATGCCAACGGGCCGCGTGGGCTCGCGAACCCTATTTTGGGGGGTTGGCTCCTCCGCCTCCTCTTGCCCCGGCAGAGCGGTCGGCGCCGGTTCCATCTTCGGGCGGTGCTGGCCCTCGACGGGTGGCGGAGCCGTGGTGCCGGCGGCTGGCGTCGCCCCGGGGCTTCTGTCAGCTGGGTGGGGGGGTCTCTTCCCGACCCTTCCCAGCGCGGGCAGGAGCGGCTGCGCTGTCGGGGCCGGGTCCTGCACAAGCCGGGGCTCGTCGTCCCGACCAGCATCAAAGCCAGCCCCTGTGGCTCGTCCACCCCGTCTGGCTGCTGGCCCAGCACCCCGAGACGTAGGGCTGGGGGACCGCCGGCTCTTCCAGTTCAGCCTCCCCCGTTCCACCCGGTCCGCGCCGTCTCCCAGTGCGGGCTGGGCGCCCCGCTCAGCACCGACGGGAGCCACTGGTTGGGGTGACAAGTCCTTCGCAGGACTCCCCCCACCTTGTAGGAACAAACGGGGGGTCAAACCTGCCTGAAAGATGAGAGCCCCACAGGCGGAGCCTCCTGGCAATCCCGCAGGTGAGCTCCCATCGACGGGAATCCCGTAGGGGGGTGGCTCCGGGGCTCCCAGAGAGCCGTCCACGAGGCCACCCTGCGGCTTGTGGGACCGTCCCGAGCGCGGCGGCGGAGCCGGGAGGAAGCGGGGAGCAGCGGCAGGAGCCGGGGTGCTGAGTCACGGCCGGGGCTGGCGGCGCTGATAGACGGGGGGGCCCTGCCGGAGGGCCCGTCGGGGCGGCGGGCGAAGGCGGCCGCGGGGCCGGGGTGGCGGCTTCTGAGAAGCCGGGGGGCAGATAGGATCAGCCCCGCCCCGGCCGGGCCGCGAGGGCAGCGCCTGGGCACCGATAGGGCTCTGCCGGCCCGGCTATCGCCCGCCCCGCTGCTCGCCGGCTGCGCCGGGCCCGTTCCCTGCCGCCCGGCCCCTCCGCGTCGAGGTGGAGACCTTGGAAATCCTAGCGCTGAGAACTGCAAGCTTTTCCGTTCCTCATTCCTTACGTTTA
>VXBP01003975.1:69481-134749 GCA_013400115.1 Rhinopomastus cyanomelas
GAGGATGAAGAGTGGGATGAGCTGTGGAGCAAACCCCACGAGGATGAAGAGTGGGATGAGCTGTGGAGCAAACCCCATGAGGATGAACCTTAACCCCACGAGGATGAAGAGGGGGATGAGCTGTGGAGGAAAGAGCCAGGGCCACGTGCTGGGATGATCTACAGGACAACATCCTCAAGGATGAGGGTTGGGTCCGAACACCCTGGAATCCCCCAAAGGACCAGCACTGGGATTAGAGATCCCTGAGGATGAACGTGGAGATGACCCTCAGTGCAGACACCTTGGACGCTCCAGCAGGACCCTTGGGGTGTCTCCAGCCTCGTGGGACCCCCCCTCCTCACCCCGTTCAGTGGGATGTTTGTTCTTTTCCCAGTGGGATGGGGCTGAATCTCTGCTCTCCTGGGCAATGTGCTGTGGCTGTGCCACTGCCATCATCACCGTGTCATCGCCACCATCATCATCACTGCATCCCTGGCATCATCACTCTGTCCTGGGGAGACCACAGCTGGAATCTTGTGTCCGGCTGTGGGTCCTTCAGCTCCAGAAGGACCCAGAGCTGCTGGAGAGAGCCCAGGGCAGAGCCACAGGGGTGATGGAGGGAGGGGAGCATCTCCCTGCTGAGGAGAGGCTGAGGGAGCTGGGGCTGGAGAAGAGGAGCCTGAGGGGGGACCCCATGGGTGTTGGTCAGTGTGTGAAGGGTGGGTGTGAGGAGGATGGAGCCAGGCTCTGCTCAGGGGCACCCAGTGACAGGACAGGGGGCAGCGGGTGTGAGCTGGAGCAGAGGAGGTTCCCCATCAGTGTGAGAAGGACCTTGTTCATGGTGAGGGTGCCAGAGCCCTGGCAGGGGCTGCCCAGGGGGGTTGTGGAGTCTCCTTCTCTGGAGACATTTCCAACCCTCCTGGGCTGTTCCTGTGGGACTGGATCTGGGGGATCCTGCTGGGGGATCCCTTCTTTCTTCTCCCCTCCTTTCCTCTCCCCTTCTTCTTTCCTCTCCCCTTCTTCTTTCCTCTCCCCTTCTTCTTTCCTCTCCCCTTCTTCTTTCCTCTCCCCTTCTTCTTTCCTCTCCCCTTCTTCTTTCTCCCCTCCTGAACACCCCACTCCCGGCTGCCCAGTGCCGCAGCGCTGTCGGGGCACCCCTCTCTCGCAGGAGGACCCGGCTGGGTGCCTGCCGCTGCACCCAACGTGCCGTCGGGGTTACTGAGAAAGGGATTTCTCGGTAGCGGCCGCCATCGGCTGGGGCATCTTGCGGTGCTTCGGGGAGGAGGAGGAGGCGGAGGAGGAGGAGGCGGAGGGGGAGGAGGAGGGGGAGGCACGGTGCCTGCGGCAGGCGCTTCTCCGAAGCCCGACGGGCTCTTATCGCTCTGCCGCATCATTTCCTTCTCCCTTCGCCGGCCGCCGCCGCTCTCCCACCCCCGGTCCTCCCCGGGTGCCTTCGCCTTTCCTGGAATTCCCCGCTTTCCCTGGAACACGGGCGGCCCAGCCCTGTTTTATCGGGGTGCGCAGCGCCGAGCCCCGACGTGCCGGGCGTCACGACCCGCGTGGGGCGAGGAGGGGGACCGCGACGGGACCCGCCAAACCCCGGCACCTTCCGCTGCAGGATTTGGGGTGGGCTGTGGGGTCGTGCATCCAGAAAACCCACGAACACGACCCCCCCCCCCACTTCTTGATCGAGGGCTGGCGGTGCCGCCGAGAGCCCCAGTGGCTCTGATTGCGGCTGCAATCAGTGTCGCCGTCGGGGCTGGCTGCGAGGTTGCCCGCGGGCCGCCCCACAGCGCCAGCCCCGCTGGGCGAGTGACTTCTAAGAACTTTCGTCTCAGCGCAGCTCGCGGCCGATAAGGGCTGGTCCCTCTCACGCTGCGTTTCCGGCCCCAGAGAACAGCGAGTCCTCGGGTGAGAGTGGGGAGGGAGGGAGGGAGGGAGGAGGCAGAAGGGGGGGTGGAAAAAAAACCACCCCACCCCCCCCAACAAAACGATCGACTATGGTCGGGTTGGGCGACTTGGGGGTGGTTTCATTGTGGTCAGCTCGGTGAAGCACCCCGGTGGATTGGGGCGGGTGCTCAGCCCGTGGGGTGCTGAAGCCCCAAAACCCAGTCAGGCCAGCCCAGTTTGAGTACTGGGCCCACTGGGGTTCGCAGGGTTGCGTGGGGGGAGCCGCACGCTTGATGTGGCGGTGGGGGTGGACGGGTGGTCTCCATCACCCAGCGCTGGCACAGGGCGGGTGTTTAGTAGCCAGGAGGGTGGTGGGCGCTATGGGTGGCGGTGACCAGTACGCTACTGGTGCAGAGGAACCGAAAGCTGCTGGGAGGGGTATTATTAGCCCTTGTGGAAGTGTTTGCTCAGCGGCCGGTCATGTGCCGGCCCCACGGGGAGCTCCCAGTCTGGCACTGGTGACCCCTGTACCCAGTGAGGGGGGGATTCCCCATCCCACCCGCACTGGCACAGCCCCGCACACTGGGGCCGTGCTGGGAGCCCTCTGCTCTTCCACCCAGCCCTTCACTGGTGGGTCCTTGTGGGTCACCACGATGGGTCCCTGCTCCTCTTCTGAAGGATCTTTTGGGGTCACCGCGATGGGTCCCTGCTCCTCTTCTGAAGGATCTTTTGGGGTCACCGCGATGGGTCCCTGCTCCTTCGCTGACGGATCCTGTCCCCTCCGCAGGGCTCCAAGCCGAGGCTCCAGGCTGCCTGCTCGGCGCTCCGGGAGGTGCGGAGATGCACCCGCCTCGAGATGCCCGACAACCTCCACACCTTCGTCCTCAAGGTAGGGACCCCCCCACCCCGATGCCAAGGGGGTCCGAAGCCAAACCCGAGCCCTTTCCCACCCTGCCTGAAGCTCCGGCACCAGGTTTTGGTTCTTCTTCCCAGCCCGGGGAGGAGGATGCAGCTCCCGGGGTGGGGGGATGCCCTTGCCCTGCCCCGGCTGGGTGGGAAGAGGGGGAACGTCCTGTCTCTCTCTGAAGCTTCCCCCCCCCCCACCATGTCCCACTTCGGTGCCCCCCAGGTCACCAACGCACCCGACGTCGTGTTCGAGGCAGCGGACGAGCAGCAGCTCGGCTCCTGGACGGCTGAGATCCGCGAATGCTCACGCTGGGGGTAAGAGCCTTGGTGGGGGGGGTGGCCCTGAGACCCCCAGCACCATCCCAGTCCCCCCCACACCCCCTCCCTGCTCAGCCCAGCACCGTCTGTCCCCAGCAGGTCTGACCTGGGTGACCCAGAGCTCCTGGCATCCCAACACCCTGACCCCTCGGCCACCAGCCCGACGGCCAGCCCCGACCCCCTGAGCCAAGGTGAGCGAGCGCCGGGGACACCCTGGGGGTACGAGGAGCAGGGTGCTGGGGGGGCACCCCTGGGCGGGCTGATGGGCCGGCCAAGGTGGAGCCCAGTCGGGGCGCTGGGCTGGGGCGCCGGGCACGGCTTCCCCGTGTCTCCGGGGTGCTGACGGCTGTGCCCGGCAGGGGTGGCGCCGCCGGGGGTCCCAGGGGAGCCAGCGGGGCCGAAGGTGGAGCAGTTCCTCTCGTCCTGCCCCTGGTTCCACGGGCCCATCTCCCGCGTGAAGGCGGCGCAGCTGGTGCAACTGGGAGGACTGGAGGGCCACGGCGTGTTCCTGGTGCGGCAGAGCGAGACGCGGCGCGGCGAGTACGTCCTCACCTTCAACTTCCAGGGCAGAGCCAAGGTACCGGTGGCGTCTGGGGCCGGGCTGGGGGGGCGCGACCCCACAGGAACCCCCCACCACCCCGTTTCGAGCAGCCTCAACGCAGTCCCAGCCCCGGGGAGATGCCCTCCTTGCCCCGGTGCTCGCAGCGGGGCCGGTGGCCCCGTGAGCCCACGTAGCCCAGTGGTCTCCAGCCGGGGTGGGGAGCGGAGTAACGGGGTCCGTGCTCCTCCCCGCAGCACCTGCGGCTGGCGCTGAGCGAGCGGGGCCAGTGCCGCGTCCAGCACCTCCGCTTCCCTTCCATCGTGGAGATGCTGCAGCACTTCCACCGCTACCCCATCCCGCTGGAGTGCGGGACGACCTGCGACGTCCGTCTGTCCAGCTACGTCGTCGTCCTGCCCCAAGGTAGGGGGCGGTGGGGAGGGTCCCGCCGCGGTGGGGTGGGCACAGGGGGGTTGGGGGGGATGAGGCANTGATGATCCTGAAGGTCTTTTCCGCCCCGGGTGATTCTAGGATTCTGTGGGGTGGGTGTGGGGTGAGACCACGAGGCAGGAGCATCCCGCTGACCGGCCAGCTCTGCCCTCCACCCGCAGCTCCCGGCTCCGGCAGCACCGTCCCTCTCCCCTCGCCCGTTCCCAGCTGGGACCCCGAGCTCAGCACCGCCGCTCCCAGCTCCTCCATCGGCCCCGACGACCCCTCCCCGGCCCAAAACCCGGAGCAGATCTTCCACCCGGTGCCTCCGCCAGCCGAGCCGGCGCCGAGCCTGCGCCCAGCCCGGGCAGCAGCCGCCGCTCCCGGCCTCCGGCACCGCGACTCGGACTACGAGGCAGAAGCCCCCGGCCGGGGCCACCTCCGAGCCATCGACAACCAGTACACCCCGCTGTGACGGGCCACCGGGACGCACTCTGGGGCTGGAGAGACCCCCCCGGGGGATCCCCAGCGAGGGACCGAATGGACTCGAGCGTCTTCCTTCTGGTTAGGGATGATTCTTGTGCCTTATCGCCCGTCTGGTGTAAGGAGGGGGGTCGTCGCTTCACTGCGGTACGGGGGTGCCCCCCTCTCTGTTTGGCCTGTTCAAGGGCCCTTTAATAGCTCCTTTCTAGAGGGTTTTTGGGTTGATCCTCAAAGCTTTCTCGTCACTGTTTACACCCCCCGACCCCCAGCCCCAGGCTGCGAAGGAGACACCTCCCTGGTTTTTCTTGCCCTAGACCCCAAGAAATGAGACCGAGGAAACCAAAACCACAGGGGAAAAGAGAGAAGGATCCTAAACTCATCCCCCTGCTGCTGCTGCTGCTGCTGCAAACCCCGTTGCCCCAGCCCGCACCTGCCAAACCCTCCGGCGAAGCCCAACCTGCCGGCGCCGGGTGGAGGCACCGATCGCGATGGGAGGTCGGGATTGATGGGGCTTTGGCTTCTTTATCTCAGATAAGGGAGACACGGGCTCTTCTTGCTCTGCTCTGCGGAGTCACGGGGCTCCCGGCGGCAGCCCCAGCGAGACTTAACCGCGTTAGCCCTGGCGACTCACCGGCGAACACCGGCCGTCGCTGGCTAGACGGGAGCTGACCGGGTGAGCGGCAGCGAACGGCTCCTCTTGGGGACGAGGGGGGGGTTTTACCCCATTGATGGGGACCCTTAACCCCATTGACTGAAGTGTTTTACCCCCCATCAACAGAGGGCTTTGACCCCACAGAAAGAGGCACTTTAACCCCGTCGGAGGGGTTGTTTTACCCCATGGATTGAGACCCTTAACCCCACTGACTGAAGTATTTTAACCCCATCGACAGAGGGCTTTGACCCCACAGATGGAGGCGCTTTAACCCCATCGGAGGGGTTGTTTTACCCCATTGATTGAGACCCTTAACCCCACTGATCGAGACCTTTCCCCCCACCCCCGTCAATGGAGGCTTTTTTACCCCATTGACTGAGGTAGTTTAACCCCACTGATGGAGGGTTTCTGACCCCATTAACAGAGGTTTTTTTAACCCCATCGAAGGAGCCCTTTTACCCAATTAACGGGGCTCATTTACCCCATTGATTAAGTCACTTTACCCCCGTGAAGGAGCTCTTGAACCCCATTGATGGAGGTTATTTTACCCCACTGACGCGGGGCTATTCCATCCCAGTGATGAAGAACCTTCTGCCCCACTGCTGGGGTTATTTTATCCCAACACAGAAGTTCCTTTACCCCAATACTAATTTTACCCCAGAAACCGACCCATTCCAGACCCAAACGTCCCCCCCAAACCCACTTGATCCCCTACACCAGCGCAGGCAGCCGCCCGCCCCACTCCTTCCCCTAAAAACCACTTGTGGGGCCGAGAGGGTGGTGATGCCCACAGGCAGGCAAAGCCTCCTGCAGCAGAGGGGAAGGGGGGATCCCTCCGAGCCTGGCTGTGCCCCAAGCTCCGCCGCTGGCTTCCCCGAGAGCGGAACCGCTGCTGCTATTTTAAGGATAAGGAAGGGGCTGGAGCCGTTGCGACAGGCGGGGGGGGGGATGTTCGCTGCCTGCTCCCACTTCCAGATTTCTCAGAGGGGTTCTGGGGTTTCGGATGTCAAACCGGGGCTGGAAATGACCTGGAGGAAGCGCTCGGGGGTTTTTCTTTTCCCTCGAGCGGGAAGGTTGAGGGTTTAACCCGAAGGGGAGAAGGAGGTTCAAAACCAGCCCCTCGGTGCAGGGCTGAGCCCGGGGGGGAGGTTCTGCAGCCACCCAGCCCCCTCCAGGCTGGGTTTTGCCCTTAAGCCGGGCTGGGGGCTTAGCCTGAGGAGCTCTGCTCTGCTCTGGGGCCGGGATTGAAGGATCGCAGGGCTGGACTAGGATGTTCGGATGCAGGAGCCAACGGACGGGTCCAACGAGCCGGAGCTGGGGAGCACCGCTGAGGTCAAACCTGGTTCGGAGAGTCCAAGCAGAAGGCTGGGAGAAAGCAGAGCCTCTCGCTAGCAAACCCACAGAGGATTTGCTCGTTGTGCCTCCCCAGGCTGTGTTTGCACATCCAGAGCCCTTGCATGGTTTTTTTTGGGGGGGTTCAGTGTTTCCCTGACGTTCAGCAGAGCCCATCGCGCAGCCCCGGAGCTGCCAGAGCCAGAGGAACAAAGGCAGCCCTGTCCTTGGCTGCAGCTCCCGGGCTGCACCCGCACCCCTTTCCCTCCGCGGAGCAGCACAAAGGCTGTGCCAGGCTCCCTCCACCACGGCCCTGTGGTGCTAGGGACGAAGGGGGACCAGGCTCCATCGCCCGGGGAAGAGCTGTCGGCTTCTGGGAGGAGGGAAGAGCCGCTGGACAGCTGCGTGCTGAGGGCACCTCCGGGCAGTCAGGGAAGGAGCCTTTCCTAAAGCCAAAACAAAGTCGGACGTGGCCTCCAGCTGCTGCCTTGGCCCTGGAGAGCCCCCCTCCGGGGGCTGTTAGGGAGGGAAATCCCATCGCAGCTCCCCAGGACACTGCGGGGAGCAATGGAAGCGCAAAGCAGGCAGCAGCTTCCCTCTGGGACAGCGCGGGGGCTGAGACTTGGGTCGAGCCAGAGCTCCCCGCCGTCGGGAGGCAGAAGCCGCTCTGCTCTGCCCTCGAGCAGGGTCCGGCGCCCCGAGGTGGGTGGAAGGATCGTCTCGGCTGCACGGAGGAGCCCTCCTTGCCCAGCGGGTCTGCCGAAGGACTCTCCCCCTAAGTTATTCGCCAAGGATGCGATTTCACCGCGACACCGAGTCGCAGTGAGAATAAACCTGCTCTGTCAGAAGCCGGTGTCGGAACCGCTGCTCGCTCGGAGTGTTGATTCTGGGAGGCGGAGGAGCCGCCCGCAGCCACGGGGCGAGCGGCAGCGCCGGTCTCGGGCCCCCTGCGGCTGCCGGCGCTGGTGGGGGTCGGCTGCGTCTCCTCTGGCTGCTGACCTGGAAGGGCTGAGACCAGAGCCACCGGGGGCTTTGCGCTCCCCAGGCCGCGGTTTAGTGGCCCTGTTCCTCGCCGAGGGC
Source organism: Rhinopomastus cyanomelas (assembly GCA_013400115.1). Lineage (NCBI taxonomy): Eukaryota > Metazoa > Chordata > Aves > Bucerotiformes > Rhinopomastidae > Rhinopomastus > Rhinopomastus cyanomelas. Next base: position 77,089 of record VXBP01003975.1, read on the forward strand.
TGCTTGCCCCGAGCTGCTCCCTCTCCAGCACCGCGGCAGCTCCGTTAGTTCTACCATCCGCAGCCTCAAGGGCCCCTGGTGCCACCAGACAGAGCAGAGCAGGGCGGTGCCATCAGGGCACAAGAAACAGATGCCAGCCTGGTCCCCAAGTGCCCTGGTGTGTGACAGCCCTGTGAGTCCAACAGGGAGGGTTCAGGTCGGTGGGGAAGCTCACCTGGCACCAAGCACCTGCTCCTGATGGATTTGGGTTGGTGGGGGAGCTTACCTGATGCTAAGCACCAGCCCCCAAAGGCATTGGGTTGGTGGGGGAGCTTATGTGATGCTAGGCACCTTCTCCTGAAGGATCTGAATTGGGGGGAAGCTTACCTGGTGCTAAACACCCACTCCCGAAGGATTGGGGTTGCTGGGGGAGCTTAACCTGGTGCTAAGCACCCTCTCCAGAAGAACTTGGGTTGGTGGGGGAAGCTTACCTGGCCCTAAGCACCTGCTCCCTGAAGACTGGGGTTGGTGGGGAGCTCACCTGGTGCTAAGGATCCACTCCTGAATCCCAGAACATGAGGGACAGGAAGGGACCTGGAGAGATCATCCAGTCCCATCCCCCTGCCACAGCAGGATCCCCCAGATCCAGTCCCACAGGAACAGCCCAGGAGGGTTTGAAATGTCTCCAGAGAAGGAGACTCCACAACCCCCTGGGCAGCCCCTGCCAGGGCTCTGGCACCCTCACCATGAACAAGGTCCTTCTCACACTGATGGGGGACCTCCTCTGCTCCAGCTCACACCCGCTGCCCCCTGTCCTGTCACTGGGTGCCCCTGAGCAGAGCTTGGCTCCATCCTCCTCACACCCACCCTTCACACACTGACCAACACCCATGGGGTCACCCCTCAGGCTCCTCTTCTCCAGCCCCAGCTCCCTCAGCCTCTCCTCAGCAGGGAGATGCTCCCCTCCCTCCATCACCCCTGTGGCTCTAAAGGCTTTGGGTTGGTGCTGGAGCTTACCTGGCACTAAGCACCCATTCCTGAAGCATTTGGGTTGGTGGGGGAAGCTTACCTGGCACTAAGCACCTGCTCCCTAAAGACCTGGCTTGGTGGGGTGCTCACCTGGTGCTACTCCATCCTGAAGGATTTGGGTTGCTGAAGGAGCTTTACCCAGTGATAAACACCTTCTCCTGAAGGCTTTGGGTCGGTGGGGGATCTCACCTGGTGCTAAACACACTCTCCACAAGGCTTTGGGTGGGTGGGGGAGCTCACCTGGCGCTAAACACCTTCTCCTGAAGGATCTGGGTTGGTGGGGGAGCTCACCTGGTGCATCCGCGGCGGAAACGGGAGAGCTGGGAGAGCAAAAGCAGAGCCAAGCTAGCGGCAAAACAAAAGACAACGAGAGTCAACGTCCAGAAGTCAGTTTTTAAAACTTTTTTTATTTTTTAATTTTTTTTTAAGTTTTTATTTTATATTATCTACAAAGTAAAAGTTTTCTTAACTTAAAAGTTACATCACTGTCTCCCGATAGTGATTCTCTCATCAAACGTGATTTATAAATAAGAATCCATCAGTTTGACGATTAGAATTTTTTATATCTTTTTTTTTTTGTGGTTTTTTTTTTTGTTTTGTTTTGTTTTGTAACTGAACCTGTCGGGTCGGGTTTTTCTTTTTGTCTGTTTTCAAGTTTAAGCTTCTAGAAGCAAAAGGGAATCTCCGAGTCTTGATTTGTTTTTGGTGGGGTTTGGGTTTGTTTGTTTTAAAGTGAGAGCAGCAGCAAGAATCGCTCTTGTCGCTCCTGATGAGTTCGGAAGGTTTGGAGGGTCATTTAGAAAATAAATAGACTTCCAGTTTTGGGTCCTTTTCGGCCAAAAAACGACAAGGGAAAAAAGAGAAGAAAAAACCAACCACAAGGAGCAGAGAGTCGGGGGTGGGGGGCACTTGCAGGACTCGGCGCGCGGGGATCGTGGAAGCAGAGCCCACGCGCTCCGGGCTCCGGGTCGCTCCCGCAGGAACTGTTAGCAATTCCTGGCAGACGGTCACAGAGGAAAGAAACAAACATCTTTGTGTTTTCTTTTCTTTTTTCCTCTTTCCTTGGGTTTTGGGTAATTTTGTGTGTGTGTGTGTGTGTGTGGGTGGGTGGGCGTGGTTTTTTTTTTTTTTAAAACAAAAATAAAAGGAAATTCTAGGTTTTTTGTGTTTTGTTTTCTGTGCTTCCAGTTGGCAGAAGCAGGAGGAGGAGGGTATTTGGCCTACAAAAGGTATCCAGCCTTTCAGTTACTCCAGATGAGCCTTACAACTGCTGTTGGTGGTGGGCTTGTACTGTAAAAAAAAAGTTCAAATGTAAACAATAAATTGGCAAGCCACACAACAGTTTTCGCTAGTCAAGTGGTCGCGGGACTACTGAGCTCAACTTCGTTCGGGTTTAGTGGTTTCTGTTCGTTTTTCCTCTCATTTTCCTTTTTTTTTGGCTTTCATTTTTCGAGAACAAAACAAAACCCTGCTGTTTACAGAGCCAAGATGTCCTTTGGGACGGGGTGCTGGGGTGGGGGGGCTGGTTTGTGGCCTTTCCCTGACCTAGAGCCCCCCTCTCTGAAAGCAGCCTCACACACATCCCCCAAGAAGGAAACATCATCATCATCATCATCATGTTAACTACGTGACTACAAAGGGTTGAGGGGAAAGAGTTAAATGAAGGAACCTTGGGAGGGTTAACTAAAGGGATGGTTAATGAAACAAAGGAACCTCGAGAGGGTTAATGAAACAAAGGAACCTCCAGAGGGTTAATGAAACAAAGGAACTTCGGGAGGGGGAATGGAACAAGGAACCTCGGGATGGGTAAAGCAGGAAGAAGTTACACAGCACCTACAACCCCCCCCAACCCGGCCCCCACCCCAGAAAGTGAAGCTGTTACTCTGAGTTAAAGAGGAGCTTTTTGGGGTCACCCCAGGCACTGCAAAGCTAGTGGCCCTGACACAACACTTTGGGCTCCTCCACGCCCACCCCCCCTCCACATCCCCTCCCAGCCCTCCCCACTCCCCCAGGATCATTATCAAAACAGGTCAAGACAGAGCAGCCACCCCCCCGCGGCCAAACGGTGGCCAAGCCTGGCACACGCACCGTCTCATCAGCGTGAGCAGTGGCTACCTGGGGTCTCTGCTTCCGCTAGGGAGAAGCGAAACCCCCCACCCCGGCTGTTGCTAACTGAGCTACCCCTCCTCACACACGGGAGGGGAGGGCTGGGAGCGCAGCGCAGGAGCCTGGCCGCTCTGCGGGGACATCCTCGGTCGGGCTCTGGGTCTGTCTCTGTCTCTTTTTAAAAAGATGGGCTCGTTCTCGGCATTTCCTCTCCCCAACACCTCTGGCTCACAAAACAGTTCTCCTGGCTACCAGGACCTGGCTCAAGTTACGGTGCAGGTCTCCCCGGCACACACTCCTCACCTGAAGGGTGCGTCATATAGGGGAAATGTGTTGTTGTCGAGACTGGAATGGGCTGTAGTGCACTTTGAGCGATGGCGGCTTGGGGACCACCAGGTGGCTGTGTCGTCATTAGCATCATTGGAGCATGGGCAGTTGGGTGAGAAGGAACCATTCCTGACTGTACATGAGCCTGAAACAAAGAGCTCTTTAGTATAATGGTCACAAGGAGGCATCAACTCCTGGCCACATGACTGTCCAAAGTTTGCGTCCAGCCGTACCAGAGATTTACTCCGTTTTTTTAACTAGATCAGCTCTAGGGATTAAGGCAGAGATCGAAACACAAAAATAACTAAAAGAAAAGGAGGGGGGGAAAAAAAACAAAAAGGAAAAATAAACCAACAAAAAAAAAATTATTAAAATCAAAACGAGAGGGTTCAGGTCCTTAACCGCTGGCTCCGAGTCACACTCGCGGCGTTAGCCGGGTCGGAGGGAACCGCCGGCGTTTCAACAGTGGGGCAGTAAAAAAAAAAAAATCATCAGATAAAGCATCTCAGCAATAAAATCCTCAAATCATGGCTGTTAGTAACCTAGAGGGGAGCAGGCGCCCGGCGCGCTTGGCCCCGGCTCCCTGCCCTGGAAACCCCGCTCGCTGCCCCGCGGCTGGGCCCAGCGGTCGCTCGGGGCGAGCTCATCCCTCTGCGCCGGCAGGTCAGCTCTGCTCCGCTCCCAGCTGAAGGTCCTCGTGTGATCTAAGCAACCAGAGTTAATCTCAGCGGAAAGAGGAGATTAATCAGCGCGAGGGCCGGTCAGCTGCTGGCAACCGAGTTCAGGAACTTGCCGGGGCGGGTGCTCAGAGCGCTTCGCGCCGCTCCAGGGACCACTGCGGGACCGGGGTGGCCTCTTGGTTTCACAAGCTAACGGCTTAAAAGCACAAGATGTTAGGGAACTCTCTGAGCTCTCAGCGAGGCCTCTCTGGACAACAAAAACGGGGTCGGGGTGGGGGAACAGCCTCGGTTAAAAACAACAACATCTAGGGCTTGCTTTGTCCTTCTACCATCTCCCACATCACCAGAGCAACTCGGGTGCAGGAACTGCAGCCTCACAAGGGTTCACATGCCAGTAAAGACAGATAGCAGATAGTGGCTACGATTTTATTTCTTAAAGACAAAAGGGTTAACTTGACTCATCACAGACATTCCTCAAACTCTTTATCAGACTGTTATTAGTAGCACTCAGAGAAGCCTTTAAAGGCAGGAACTGCAATTCGAATCTCACTCTTGGCTCTAAAAAAAGGCTTCGGAGATAAGGCTGTGGAACACAAATACCTTTTGGGACCAGCACCACGGTTACTTTCCTTTGATTACCGCGCTGTCGGAGCGGCCGTCGGCGCCGCAGCTGGATTCAACACACACGCTGGAGAGAAAGATTCCTGCTGCGGCTCTGGCAAACTGGGAGCTGACAGCGCTCCGCAATGGGTTCTGGAGCGGCGGGGGCTTCTCTCAAACGAGCCTCTAACAGCTCGGGGTTCATCTGATCGCCTAAAGGGAACGTGCAGCCGGTCCCCTGCGCCAACACTCTCTCGCTGGGAACGAGGCTGCCAGGGAGCTGTCGCGTCCCAGCGAACGCAGGGACCGGCAGGGGCCTTTAAAACGTCTTACGGAGCTGCAGTGACTCCTTCATCGGGTGTTCTGGAGGGAACGACTTCACGCGCAGAAGTCGGTTAGTTTGGTATAAACCCGGTGGGTTAGAGGCTGGAGCTGTCGTCCTAAAAAAGGGGCTAGTTCAGCGCAGAGGAGGCTGCGGGAGGTCCAAAGGCAAGGGGAAGGCAGGCTTCGCCTGTGACAGCCCCTGCCTGGCAGCCTGCAGCGGGCTTGGTCTAGCGAGGCCGGCCGAGTCGAGTGCTTGGCACACGGAAAGGAAGGCAGCGGTCGGCGGGGCCCGGCAGCGGCGTGGGCAGCGCAGACCGGGTCAGGTTTTACCTCCACACTCACGCACGCCCCCATCCCTGTCTCTGACCCAGGAGCTGGTGGCAAGGGCTGGGCGGGAGGCGTCCTGAGCAGCTCCACGCCAGGGCCACCACAAGCAGAGCGGAGCGGAGCGAGCAGCTGGCTCCTGGCAGAAAGCAGAGCCTGGGGAGCAGAGGGCAGGATGCCGGGGCGCTGTCTGCTTTGGCCATCGCCTCCTGAGCCTCCCCGCAGCACAGAAGCAGAGCAATTAAAACGCCTAACAGAATTATAAAGCTAAAAAACTCAACATCAGTAAAACAAGTCCTAAAGAACTAAGAATGAATGGACTTAACTGAGCGGCCCAGGGACCTCGGCCAAGATTTTATCAGGAATCTGCAAGGGGACTGGGCACCTACTGAAGACCGACCTTCCCAGGTAGAAGTCGGTCAGGATATCCCAAACTCTTTGTTAACCTGCATGAGAAGGCGAAAGCCAGACCCCGAGGTACTTGGTCTGAAGAAAAAACTGTGTGGGGAGATCACTTGGTAACTGTCTGTTCCCCGACGAAGCCAACTGAATCCAGGAGGATTCAGCAAACCTCAGGAAGCCGTCGTGACGCCGCTTGACGCAGAGCTCTTGGCTAAGCGGTCACGCGCTCGCCTTCCCCAAGCCCTTGTTTGTGCTGGTGAGCTGACCACAAGGGACGGGGTGTTTGGAGAAGTGGGTTTCTCATCCTGGAGCAGGGGCTGGTGTTAAGTCGCCCGAGTGGTTGGGCTGGAACGGCCCAGGCACTCTCACAGCCCAGCTTCTCTCCCAGCAAGGGCTGCCCTGCAGCCAGCTGAAGTGCATCTCTCACCTCCCTGCCTCCCTAGGGGTCCTGTGCGACACCCTTTGCTGGGATGGATCTGACTGCGGTGCGGAGCCTCAAACTGCCACTCAGAGCAGCAACTCAGCCCTCCTCCACTGAGCTCTCACCTCCAGCCCTTCTGTAGGCCAGCTCTTCCTGGGATCGTGCAGGGAAACCTGAGCAGTGAACTGAGCCTCAAAAAAGAGGGGAGGGGAAGGGGAGGCACACTTCAGCTGAATCAGGTCCCCGGTCTGGTCTGCTGCACGGCCCAAGGGTTCTGTGAGCGGAAGGGTGGGGGCAGGACAAGGCTGGGAGCTGGGAACTGGGAAGAGAGCTCAATTTCATCCAGCAGCAGTGCCAGCTTAGGATGTCTTCGTTAAAACTACGGTGGCAGACGTGCTGGGTGTTGGAAGCTGAGGTCCAAATCTCTTGTAAAACTCTAAACCAAAGGCAATGCACAGAACAGAAACCTAAAGAACACACCAGGGAGTCTGTGCTGAGAGGTGACAGAATGGAAATCACTTCAGCAGGCCCGACTGTCCTAACTTTGTGGCATTAAGACATTTAGTCTTGAAGGTTGTTAAACTGTGTTTACCTGGGGGACATGGGCCATGTGTGGCGGATTGGTATATGCAGGTTGAACATGGGAGGGATGAATGGTGAAGACTGTTTGTTGTGCTGTAGGAAAACTATTTTGTGGAGACTGCGTGTTGGAGCCTGGCGTCATGGAAGGTGGGGTTGGAGCTAGACCTGCGTGGTAAATTGCCGACTGCTGCTGCGGGTTTGCCAGGTGGAGGGCCTGAGCAGCCTGGTGCTGATGGTGCTGCAACAACACAAAAAGAGAGGAGAGAAGATCATTTAGGTTGTGGGCGAGAAGAGAGGAAGGTTTATCCCGTAAACTAGCGGTCAGAGGTCTGCTCTCTTCTTAGTGGGACATCTAAGGGTCATCTGTGGTCATGAGGAAACTCCTTCAGTTCCACCAGGCTCATGTGCTCCCTGCACTACAGTCTGCAAAGTAGAACCCAACCTGCCAGGTGAAACCAGGGAATCACTCTGGTTGGAAAAGACCTCTGGGATCATCAAGTGCAACCACCTACCCTACCTTACAAGTTCACCCCTAAACCATGCCCCTCAACACACCTCATCCAAATCATCTTTAAGCTGCAACCACGGAGCTGGCTGTAGCTCCTCGTCACCGTCAGCAGCCCACAAAGCTATCGCCAGGGGGTAACCACGGTGTGCAGCTCTGTCGTGACACCTGTGGTTTGGTTTCAGCTGCTGTTCTTCAACAACATACAGTCAAACAGCACTGATCTGCCATCTCCAGCTTTAACTCCCCTCATTTGAAAACAATCACACGATCATCATGACTGGAAAGGACTTCTAGGACCATGCAGTCCTCATCCCAACATCTCCCTAACCCCTGGTCCGTGGCCTCGAACGGTCTGTCTGCTCGATGAGCCTTCCTTCATTGTAACATGGAAGCAAGCTTTACCTCCCACCCTGGCAAGATGGAGAAGTCAATGGCTGGACTCTGATAGGGTCCTGTAAATGTAGGTTCCTTGTGAAGGAACTTAAGGAAGTTAAGTTCCTAAGTCCCCTTTTCCTTAGTAAGGAAAAGGGATCGCCCCAGGTTTCCCTGTTAGCTCAGCTACCTGTGACATGAACCTTCCACCTCTGAGCCCCAGCTGCTGCAAGCAGGGAAAGATTAAATTATACAGATCTACTGCCTTCCTTCCACAAAAATGAGGGGGATCTAGACCAGTCCTGCGTGAGATTTGTCACAGGCAGCTCATAAAATCACTCACGTTGCAAAAGGCCCTTGAGATCATCGAGTCCAACCACCAACCCTACTCTACAAGGTCACCCCTAAACCACAGCTCACAACACCACTTCTGAGTGACTTTTAAACACATCCAGGGATGGGGACTCAACCACCACCCCGGGCAGTGCAGTCCAGTGCCTGAGCACTCTCTCTGAGAAGAATTTCCTCCTGATGGCCAGTCTAACCCTTCCCTGTTGAATCAGACTCATTAGGGATCGGAAGGGACCTCGAAAGATCATCTAGTCCAATCCCCCTTCCTTCTGCTTCTAATGCTCTATGACAACAGACCAGCACCAACATGTCTACAAGGTCCCTTCAGGTAACTGTAGAGAGCCATGAGGTCTCCCCTCAGCCTCCTCTTCCTCAGACTGAACAGCCCCACCTCTCTCATCTCTCCTTCAGTTCTCCCCCAGCTCACAAAGCAACGGATCACCGTCGAGCGGGTTCGATACCACTCAAAGACACTGAAGTTCTGTTACCTGCACGGGGCTAGGAGCTGGGTGGCTTCCAGCATGTTGGCTTTGCTGCTGGCCAGTTGGTGTGGCAGAAGGCTGAGGATGCGGAGGATGCGGATGCAGGGTAGCATTAGGGTGGGCATACTGCTGAGCAAGTGAGCCAGTGGAAACTAGGATGAAAAAGAAGGGCATTTACCAACAGATAAGACAAGGAGTCACCACCTGCACTTGAAGGTTTCCCTGTGCCTCAAACACTGCAAGTACAGAGCCCTCCCCCTTCTAAAAAAGCCAACGAAACATCATTGTCTTGCAAATAGCCCAGGATCTTACCTTGCTTTTGTGCAGTTTGGGTTTGCAGGGAAGTCTACAAACAACCAGAATTAGTTCATCTCCCCTAGTTTGACCACCTAACAGACACTACACAGGCAAGAGAAGCAGCAGTTCATCCTTTGTTCTGTTTGAAATGGCAAATGCACAGAATCATCAGGGATTGGAAGGGATCATCCAGTCCCATCCCCCTGCCACAGCAGGATCACCTAGACCAAGTCCCACAGGAACACATCCAGGAGGGTCTTGAACATCTCCAGAGAAGGAGACTCCACAACCACCCTGGGCAGCCTGTTCCAGGGCTCTGTCACCCTCACTGGGAAGAAGGTCCTTCTCAGGTTGATGTGGAACCTCCTGTGTTCCAGCTTACACCCATTGCTCCTCGTCCTATCACTAGATGACACTGAGCAGAGCCTGGCTCCATCCTCCTGACACCCACCCCTCACATATTTATAGACATTAATGAGGTCACCCCTCAGTCTCCTCCAAGCTCAAGAGCCCCAGCTCCCTCATCCTCATTGCTCTGTGCTGGACCCTCTCCAGCAGCTCCACATCCCTCTTGTACTGAGGAGCCCACAACTGGACACAATACTACAGATGTGGTCTAACCAGGGCAGAGCAGACGGGGAGGAGACCCTCTCCTGATCTGCCAACCACCCCCGTTCTGATCCATCCCAGGATGCTGTTGGCCCTCTTGGCCACAAGAGCACACTGCTGGCTCATAGTCATCCTGCTGGCCACCAGGACCCCCAGCTCCCTTTCCCCTGCACTGCTCTCCAACAGCTCAGTCCCCAGCCTGTGCTGGTCCCTGGGGCTGTTCTTGCCCAGATGCCAGATGGGTTCAGAGGGCTGGTTGGTTTGGTTCTTCCCCCACTTCAAGCAGGTGGTAGGAGCTGTTTATTTCCACCATCCAGGACAGTTCTCTGGCCTCATAGCTGGCTCACCTCACCACGCTACGCTCCTGGACTACAGAGTGTGCTGAGCACCAGCACCGCTCTGTGAGCTGCCCAACGCTGCTGTCAAAGCTCACAGCCCCTCGAGACAGAAGCAAATAAGGTAGAAAACCCCAAAAAAGGGCAAAAGCCTGACAGAACACGGACATCTGCTACGGCCACTGCAGTCTCTAACAACAAAGATCAACGAGCCCCTCCCTGAGGGGTCCTGCTCTGCTGCACAACAGGTTAGGCTAAATGACGGGGGTTTGGGGGCTTTTTGACTTCTGAGAGAATCTAAGAGTGAAGGAAAAGCCACACTGACAGCAAGGCTTCCTTCAAACACAAAGCAAGACACGAAGAAGACAAAGACCCTCTGCTAATTCCACTCCATCTCCAGCCACAACCAGTCTGCAGGTCACCCCCACGCTCCTCCCACACCTGACGCCGTGTTCTGCTCACTGCCACCTTGCAGCTTGTCAAAACCAAACCAAGGCTGGTCCTGCTGACAGCAGCACTAAGACGACAAAACAATCAAAGGAAACGATCAAGCTGCTCCTGAAGCTTCCCTGCAGCTCTTCCTTGTCTGCTTTGGCACCTCTTTTGCTGCTCTGACTGCAGTCAATCACCCCTCGTAGGCTACGCACGGGGTGGCAGCTTTGCTAAGGGGGTCTGTATTCCATGGGGTGCCCACACCACACCTCCAGAGAGATGGGCTCTCTGATGCTGCTGTCTTGCCCCAGTGAACAATCCTGAAACACAGGGAGAAGCTCTATGGATTCACAGCCAGCAGGATGCCTCCTGAGAGTTCCACTGCGCTGGGGCTCACGAGTACTCAGGGGTGTGTAAGGGATGAAGGACGGGTGGAGAACGTGGGACAGAGCTGCAGCTGCATCAGAAAGCACAACACTGGTGAGCCAAGGGGAGTCTCCACGTCAGCAACCCTGCTGTGCTCCATCAGCTAGCCCTGACACACTAAGAGCTGGTGTAAATCCTTGCTGTCCTCCAGCCTGGCTTGCACGTACCGGTCCCAACGTGTCCCACGTCTCCAGAACACGCACAGACACCGTCGTTCTGCCCAGCTGCAATTCCTCTCCCCTACACAGGACACTACAAGTCATCTCCTTGAAGAGACTCCCCTGAAAGAACCACCTACCACATGTGACCACCTCCCACCCCGCTGGCTCAGGTAAGTGTTCACGAGGAAAGGGTCTAACGGCTGCGGTACGCGGGTGGAGCCCTGAACTCCCCCAGCCTGAGGTGACCCTAACGTACCGACACCAGCAGCACCGGTGGTTGAGGTGGGTCTGAAAGCACCTCCATGTTTTCTGTGCAGGCTCACAAAACCCCCACCACCTCTGGAACACAAAGGAGGTCTTTGTTTTGGGGGGGCTGTATCACTACTAAAGCGTGTCTTGCTGCAGCATCCCCACCAGAAAGGCTTCTCTTTGCCTTTCCAACAGCGACAGCTGCATGGAAACCAGCAGTGGAAGCACCGACTGCTCTTAGAGCATGAAGTTTATGGCTTCCTACAGCAGGAAAATGCCTCAGCCCTGTTATTATCCACACTCTGAAGGCGACCAGAAGTTATTATCTCTGTCAAAGTAAGAGAAATAAATGCAGTGAGGGGCTGAGTGTTTGCCAAAGGGCACCACACCAGAACCCTTCCTCGGCTCTCGTCCCGCTGCCTCGGCCGCAGAGCCGAGAATTCACTTCAGCTCCATCCGAGAGCTTTTAAAACCTGGATGAAAATTAATTCCTGGTTGTAAAAGCTACTCAAGGCTTCCCACATCCTGCTGCATTTACGTGAAGAGCCCCCTTGCACCATTTGGGCGACTCCTCTTTCATGTCTTTACGGCCCCGAGAAGAATGAACCGAGTTGTTCTGAAGCAGATCTATTACACAACAGAGCTTCACAATGAGGAATGAATCTTTGCTGAGGAAACCAGTTAAACCAAGGAGCAGAACCCTAAAGAACAGCTACAGGAGCAGGGAGAGCAGCTCTCCCACAACCCTTCATCCACAACTTTGCACTTTAACTCTCATTTTGAAGGATTTTTATTTGCCTGGCTTCTCCTCTCCCTCATTTTTTTTCTTTAATAAATTATGAGTTGGGTTAAAACCAGTTCAGATGCTGCTGCAAACTGGGTTTTAACAGCAATATTCAAAGTGCTCTTGAAGCAAACAATGCTCTCTGCACACAGACCCTGCATACAAACCAGGAAGGGTTCAGGGCGAGCGGCGGAGCGTCTGAGCTAGAGGGTCACGGGTCTCTGTTGGTTCAAAACCAGAGCTCAAACCTCAGCTCTAGAAACACAGAAGGGTTTTTTCACGTCGAGCGAGGGCATTTCAGAGCTGGTGACAGGCCAGGGGATCTAGGAGGCTTGGGAAACAGCCGTGAGAAATTCACCTGCTTCTGCACAGCTGAAGTCCCCCTACAGCCCTTTGCCTGTGGCTTTTCTGCCGGACCTTCTGCCTGCTCAGCACACAAACAAGAGAAGATGGGAGGTGAAAAAAAGAGAGGAAAAAATAAAACCACCAATTATCCAACATTTCTCCCCAACTGTCAGCACTCTGGACCCTTTCCAAAGCACCCTCTTGTATCGCAGAACGCGCTGAGAAAGCTCTAGGAAAGGACACAGCAGCTCCTTGCTCAGTCCCTGCACAACTGTGCTTTCTCTCAGCCTTTACGACACCGAGCAGAGCTCCCAGCCACCAGGTTAAACCCAGAGAGTGTCACTCTCTCCCTGGTAGGGACTTCCACGCTGCCAGTGGTGGTCACTGCTGGTCATGGCCCAGAGACACACTGAACAGCCTAATTTTCAAGACCTGAGCAGTGAGCAAACACCAACACGATCACCAGAGGCAGCAAGACGGTGAGGATAACGACACTGCAAAGACCTGAATGGCAGGAAGCAAAGAATGGAGGTGGAAACCTTTCAAGAAGCCACCTGGCACAGGTAGAGCAGACTTCACTCTACGAAGAGCATCAGGGATGAGCTCGTTCCAAGTTGTTTCAGTGCACCACGACACATGGAAGCAGGACAGGCTGGCATCCCACACCAGCAGAACCATCCCTGGGCAAGATCACAGGAGGTTTGTTGTGGGAGAGGTTTTTTTGGTGCCTCTCATGTCTGGAGGGGACTCAAGAAACCCCCCAGAAGAGCAGCTGGTGCAGGGCCTTGCAGGTAGACACAGCAATGACTCTCAGGACAGGAGCAAGTGTGGAAACACCCTGAACTGGAAGTCACAGAATCATGAGGGATTGGAAGGGACCTCGAAAGATCATCTAGTCCAACCCCTCTGCCACAGCAGAATCACCTTGACCAAGTCACACAGCAACACATCCAGGCAGGTCTTAAACATCTCCAGTGTCCTCCTCTCCCAGCTCTGGGGTGATGGCTACAGCTCATCCTGCAACAAGCACCCCCAAAAACCCAGCTTCCTTGATGATCTCTAGTGAACCCCAACATCCAAAGCAGCAGGTTTCGGTTACGGCCCCTCTGGATTAGCTGTTGTGTACTGAGAGAACAGAAAACACGGGCTCCTCTCCGGTGGCTCACACCTCTGGAGGTCTCCAGCAGCACCACCAAGGAGCCAGGTAGCAGAACTGATTGTGTGCATCTGCCAAGGCTGCTGGGTACCACCAACGAGCCCTCCTTCAGTCACTCTCATTAAAATAAAGACCAAGGACATGGTTCACAGCACTCCAGCAGCACCAAAGCTTCCTTCACCTCAGCTGCAGCTCAAGTGATTTCCTCCTGAGGGCTTCCAACTTCACCCACAGCTTTTTAAAGAGATGAAGCACAAGAGACTTCTCCTTTTGATTAATTTGCTGAGCTTTCACAAATCCCATCTGGGCCACGAAAGGAAAGGGATCAGGGGGTGGCTCCCCCCTGGTTTGGAGCAGAGGCTCTCCTTGCTTCTGGGTGCAGATGAAAAGACTGGCTAGGAAAAGTTCAGCAAACAGTCCACATGTAAAACACATCTGATGAAGAACAAATCAGCTTCCTGTAGCCACAGCAAATCTGTTCCACGGCTTCGTCACCAGCCTCAGCAAGGAACCTTCCTGCGTTTTCCACGTCCCCTCTTGCCACGTGCACTGAGCCTCTTCTCGTCCTTCTGGAAGGGTTTTTTTCCCTATAGTTTATTTTTTTTTTTCCTATTTTTTGTTTGGGTTTTTTTTAAAGATTGTAGAACCATGCAAAAGATTGTCACTTCCTTCAGCACTATGAGAGCTGGTTACTTCAGTTGGACAAAATGAGCAGAGAGGAAGCAACCCAAGTCTCAAGCAAGGTCTCCTTCTGAACCCAGACACTGAGGTCCTTGGGTTCTTTCCTTAACACAGAAAGAAGCTTTCAAGGCAACTCATGGTCTGTTGCAGTCACAGAATCACTGAGCATGAGGGATTGAAGGGACCTTGAAAGATCATCTAGTCCAATCCCTGTGCCAGAGCAGGATCAACTGCATCACTGAGCATGAGGGATTGAAGGGACCTCAAAAGATCACAGAATCATGAGGGATTGGAAGGGACCTTGAAAGATCATCTAGTCCAATCCCCCTGCCACAGCAGGATCAGCTGCTATGAACTGCATCACTGAGCATGAGGGATTGAAGGGACCTCAAAAGATCTAGTCCAATCCCCCTGCCAGAGGAGCGTCACCTAGACCAAGTCACACAGGAACACATCCAGGTGGGTTTGAAATGTCTCAGCCCACTGTAATAAGGAGGTTAAAAGGCAACTGAACCAGAAAGTGGCCCCTTGGCTTTTTGGCTCTACCACTGTCATAACAGTTCCAAGTGCTTCACTCTCAGTCCCTGGAGAATCCTCTGGGGTTTCTGTTATATCCGCTACCAGGGGAATAGAATTTACTGCTGCGACAGAAGCCAGATAGAGACAACACCAGACCAGTAAAACACAGGCAGGAGGGAGGGGGAAAAGAGGGGGAGGAGAACGGGGACAGGAGTGAGAGCACAGAAAAACAGGAAATGCAGCTGCATAAAACCAAGGCCTGGCTGGCTTCAAGTGCAGTTTCACTTTAAACACAGAAGAGAAGTTTCTTCAGAGGACTCCAGTCACCTTGAAGACACTGGCAGTGCAGCTACAGGGGAGAGCTAACACCAGTTCACTGTCACTGGAACGAGCAGTCCACCCTCTGCTCCACACAAGCCCATTTTCTCCTAGCAGCACAAGCTGAGGTCTTTGACCAAGTGGTCAAAGCACGGCCAGCAAACTCCACCAGCCTGGGGGGCAGCCCCCAGAGCCGACACCTCCGAGACAGACGGTGCGTTCAGCGTGAGGCTTCAGCGGGGCTACAAGGACAACTTGGGGGCAGTCACACAGGTGTGTGCACGGCTCTGCCTCAGCAGAGCACCTTCTCTTGCCAAGGACATCTAAGTGGCTCCTGCTCCAGAAGCTCAAGCGTGTAAAAGCTGCTTTTATCATCTCACTGGTAGATGGGGAAGAGTTGCTTCAACACTGTCCTTCCCAACTGTGTCTTGAGGGGGAAAACCCAACGATTTAAACACTGCTCCATCACACGTTTAGAAGCTCAGCTGCTCTGCTCCTCTCCAGCTCCTGGCAACAGCGGATTGTGAAACAGGAGCAGGACCAGCAAGCAAATCCCACAGGTGCAGAAATATCCCATGAGACAGCATCAGGCAAAGACACTTCTCTTTCAGTTCTCTTCTTCCAAGCTGAAGAGCGCTTATCACCAAGGGGAGTGTTGGATTCCGCTATCTCCTCGCGAGACGGGAAGGAAAACGAACCCCAAAGTTGGCTTTTGAGGCAGCAGGGAAAAATGAGGTGAATTTGGCACGCATTACGAGGGAAAGGGCAGGTGGCCCATGGAATCCTGACACCAAGGGGCTTGGGGAGGGAAAATCGATTTAAGAATAAACACTTTTCCAGGCAGCAATTTCAAAGAGCCAAATAGAAGCCTAAAGATCCCAAAACACAGACTGGAAGTTACAGATGCTTTGTCGTGGTCGCTCCACAGGAACTGTTCCTGCACGTTGTTCTCCAGGAGCAGCCTAGACTGAGCACCTGAGGGGTTCCTATGTTTTCATCTACCAACAAACACAGCCTGAATGAGCCCCTTAGGGAAGGACGTGCTGTGAGGAGCCACAAGCTGTCAAAGCAAGGTCTTCAAGTACTTGGCCAACAGAAGACTTGCAAAAATCTGAGCTAAGTCATTGCTGCACAGCATCAGAAGTCGTTCTGTGTGCAGCTCACCATACATTTTGCTAGGTTAAGGGTGTGTTTGAGCCAGTTTGAGTTCCCTAGGCAATGAACACACCCCAAAAAAGGTCTCGTACGGAGTTTGTGATCCACTTGGGCCGGATGGTTTCAGTAACAAGAATTTCAAGCACTTGACCGTTCAGCTGGGAAGGCAGAAGGACGTTCAGAAGAGTCACCAAGTAGCTACTTGTAAGAATAGGGGAGGACATGCAATTTCTGTTCAATCAGGTGTAAAGTAACATTGAATCCCACGGTAGGAAAGAGTCCTCAAGTTTGACCCAAGGTAGCTGTTTGCACCGGCAGGCAGGCACGCACCTACAACAGACAAGCTGCAAAACCAACATCAAACGAGATCTAACAGTTGTAAGTTAAGAGTATCAGTGGAAAAAACCAACTACAGAGGTATCTGATCGAAGCCAGCCAAGGGAACGGTCAAGGGCTCGTACTTGGACGCTGCAGAACCCACTGGTGAGAGAAGATGAGGATGGTGCACAGTGGGGGAAACTGCTAGGAGTCACATGCAACCATTCTGAACCCAATCTTAGATTATCTCATGTTTGGTTTTATTTTAATTAGGATTTGAGAGGAGAGTTTTCACCAAATAAAGGTCTGGAAGCCTTTTGATGCTTCACTTGATTGGAATTCTATTTAATCTAATGAAAAAGCAAACAAACCATCTGTTTACACAGACAGCTCCAGCCCAAGAGTTGAAAAGATCAAAGTAATACAATTAGCAAGGACCTGTGAGAGAAGGACTTAATCTCTACCAGTAACTTCATCTCAGCTGCAGCACAAGCGAGCGGAAACATTCTTCCTCCTAGCGTCAAGAAGGGTTTTCATCTCTCTCCAGTTTTGTTTCTCAGCTACGTTACCCCAAACCACCTCAGAGATCTGCCTGGGTGTTTTCAGATGGGTAAGACACAGGCTTCTCTTGAAACAAATCAGAGTTAACTTCACACTAAATCAGAATTGATTCCTCAGCCTCGGTAACGTTCTGCGGGACGCACCGTGAGGCTTCCACCAAGTAGCACCGGAAAACATACAAAGATGTCTAAAGGTACAGAAAATCTTTTTTATTAGAATCTAAAGTCAGTAATATACGTGACCCAACCAAAGTCTTCCTCAGATGCTGTAACAGGTATCGAAAGGCCCCGTTTGCAAGGGACCATCTGCTGTTTTGACATCTGTTTTACGGCAGTTTCCAAGCCTTCTAGCAACCTTGATTCTCCAAAATGTCTTTGGAGAGCTCGTTTTGCAGGGAGGGGAGGGCTGCTCTGTAAAAACCTGACCTGGGCATGAGCTGACAGCACACTGATCAACGCTGGGAGAAGGTCTTTCGCGTTTGTACGCGGTAACAAGGCAACCCCCAGTTTCAGCACTTCACTCCTAAGTGAAACGTGCCCGGAGGACCGGTGATGCGGGAGGCTACCGGGCAGAGCGACACGCGAGCTGTTTGCAGAGACTCTGGACTTACCAAAAAGGAAAGTCTAAAAAGGAAAGGTAAGCGACACAGGTTTTATTTTGCTTCGACAGCGGTGTTAATCGTGACGCCGGCAGTTACCACAGACAGCATTTCACTAGTCAGCAGGACTAAAGCCAAGTCTGGCGAGTGAGCTCGCAGCCTTTGCACATCCAACAAGTTCTAAATTCTCATCAAGGTAAGAAAAAACAACAGCCCCCAACAATCAGGGGATGTTGTGTCAAAGAAGCATCAAGAGAACTCGAGCCAACTTCGTTCACAGCAGACATTCTTTAGCAGCTCCCAGGTTGACAAGTCATCTCGGTCACTGGCATCCTACTGCAACCAGCACACTTGAGTTGGCCACTTAACCAGGTGGGGTTTTGGTTTGGTTTCTCAACGCTCTGCTCATCAGCTTAAGAAATATCAACCCCTTGGTCTGGTTTGGTTTGACTGGAGGAATGGGAACGATACGCACACGGCGGAAGCGTTTGAGACTACAGCCCCGCGCGAGGTCACCCGCTTTAGAAAGTCACATAGAACACAAAACGTTTCCTACCATACATAGCATGCGTCTGCTCATGCGCACCGTACTGTGTTGCAGAAGAGGATACTAAACCAGGCTGTGCGTGTGTCGGTGGTGCCATCATCCTAGCGTTGCCCTGTATTACAGGGCTATAAACATGAGGATGCTGCAAGGCAACAGAGAGAAGAAAACGGGCGGTTAGCTGGAGGATTAGCACGAAGGAACTGGTGTTGTCTCAGCGGGAGTCGGGGTTGTGGAAGCAGTCAGGAGCTTGGCTACATGGGGTGAGGGAGCTGGGGGGGTTCGAGCTCCAGGGGAGACCTTAGAGCAGCTTTCAGTATCTGAAGGGGCTCCAGGAAAGCTGGGGAGGAACTTTTTTGTGAGGGATTCTAGCGACAGGACAAGGGGGCTGGGTTCACACTACAAGAGGGGAGATGGAGATGAGGGTGGTTGTGGAGTCTCCTTCACTGGAGATGTTTAAGACCCTCCTGGATGTGTTCCTGTGTGACTTGGTCTGGGTGATCCTGCTGTGGCAGGGGGATTGGACTAGATGACCTCTCAAGGTCCCTTCCAATCCCTAGTGATTCTATGAGATCTGAAGGAGAAATCCCTCCCTGTGGGGGTGCTGAGGCCCTGGAACAGGCTTGCCCAGGGAGGTTGTGGCTGCTCATCCCTGGAAGCGTCCAAGGGCAGGCTGGATGGGGCTGTGGGCAACCTGCTCTGGTGAGAAGCAAGGGGTTGGTACTGGGTGAGCTCTGAGCTCCCTCCCAGTCCAACCCATCTTGTGGAGTGGATGCACCACGGATATTCCTGTAAATCTACAAAGGGCTGGGAAGCCTAAGAGCTCCTCACTGCACACTGCTGACTTGCTGAGCAGAGTGGCCCAGGCGGGCAACCAAGGGCAGGTGACAATCTCCAGCATCATTTTCAACCCAAACCATTCCGCGATTTCACACTGTCACCTAAAAATGTAAGGATATTGGTCTAGGTGGTCCTGCTGTGGCAGGGGGATTGGACAAGATGATTTTTTGAGGTCACTTCCAATCCCTAATGATTCTAGGAGTCCCTGCAGGGGGCTAGAAGCTGGCCAGACGCACCAGCACGTCCCATTTTGCCAGTCCAGTAACACAGTGCACTTAGGGATGTACTTATGTATTTATCATACAACAGATTTATATATAAAAGCCTTTGAAGTCAGAGAAGTACACACCAAGTAGTTTATTTTTAGAACACGTAACTGGGAGATGGCTTGGCCATGACCTGAGAGGAATTCTTCAAAAGGTAGCATGGCTACTAAATGCCAACTTCTAAACTGACCTTAAAGTTTCTCACGGGCTGTGAAGCACATTGCAACTCACAGAAACTGTCTGGTGACTGCCTGTGATTGGAGACAACAGGGTACTTAGGCCTGAGCCACTGAACTGGGGCTGTGTAGCATGGAGAAAAGGAGGCTGAGGGGAGACCTTATCACTCTCTACAAGGAGCAAGGAGGGGGGAGTCCAGTCTCAGAGGGAATGGCTGCAGGTTGCACCAGGGGAGGTTNGGTCCAGTCTCTTCTCCCTGGTGCCCAGCGACAGGACCAGAGGGAATGGCTGCAGGTTGCACCAGGGGAGGTTTAGGCTGGATGTCAGGAAGAATTCCTTCATCCAAAGAGTTATCAACCACTGGTGCAGCGATGGAGTGTCCATCCCCAGAGAGACTAAACTGGTGCTTAGGGACAGGGTTTAGGGGTGACCTGGCAGTGCTGGGTCAAAGGTTGGCCTCGATGACCTTTAAAGGTCTCCTCCAACCAGACAGACTGTTGGGTTCTACAAATTGTTTGTGGGACCAAGGACACCAGGAGGAGGACTCTTACCTGAGATTGGTAGTGTGGCACATGCTGCACAAGAGGCTGATTAGGAAACTGTTGGGGACTATACGCAACGTATTGTGTTGAGTAAGCAGGTGGTGTAGCTACAATTGGAGGGCCTGCTGCCGAGGCAGGATGCATCATGGTGCTCTGGTGATGTTGGTCTTGCCGCTGCTGTGGCATATTTGGTACTACAAAGCAAAGAGTGCGTCGCGTTAGAAACACCGGACGAAGAACGACGAGCTTCCTGAAAGGCTTTACGTTACAGCATCGCAGTAACCGAGCGGAATATCCTCAGGCCTCACCTTTAACCACATCCTAGAGCTCTAGCAAAAAGGGGAACAGGGCAAAAAGGATTTCCTCCAAGTTTTCATCGCTGCCTTTGCGCTGCGTACACAGCCACAAAGCCAGCCCTGCTTTTTTTGTGAAGGAGGCAAGGCAGACGGAGAGAAGGAGGGATGAGAATCGGTAACAGAAGACAAAGGTTATATCAGGATACCTACATTAATCAAATTGGATCCTGCCTCCCTTCAAAAGGCTTAATTCACCCTCTATGGGAACTACTCAGCAGCTGTTCCCTCAAGTGGAAAGCCAAGTCAGTTAAAATTCCTCGTGCTTATGGCTGAGGAGAGCAGAATAAAGGTCTCCACGCAGCCGCGATGCGAGCTGTTCGCATCTTGCGAGCTCTGCGCTATCCCTGAGGCTAACAGAAAGCAACTCTGAGGTCACAGCCAACACTGAAGGGGCCAAGCCAACCTAGAAAAAGGAGCAGGGACAGTCACAGGAAAGGTTAAGAGAGCAGAGCACTCGAGTGTGGGACTACCTGAACCATCCTGCTTCGACAACCAACTGAACCACCGAGCAAAGCACCTGGAACAATCGAATTCAGTCTGCTGAGTGACAGGGCAGGAGAGCCCAAGGGGAGCTCCAGTGAGAACCAGCTCGCTCACTTCTTCTTCACTTACAACTTCTGGGGTTAGAGCAACCAACAGCTGCACCAACCCCAGCACCTGTCACCTCCACCGCAGTGCAGACAGACCCCTCAGAGGGAGGAAAGGGAGGGAAACACTGAAGAAGTCAGTAAATTCACTCAGTGATGACTCTACACCCCAATCAACAACAGACAAAGTAAATACAGGATGTAACTGGAGCGGTGTGAAGGCCCTGGGCTTTAACCCTTGCAGCTCCTTCAGGACCGTGCTGCACACAGATGATGATGGAAATTAAAGGAGGAATTCTGAACTCTGCTTTCTCAGCCACATACTCCTGATTAAAACTGCCTCAACCAACGTGTCAGGGCACAGCCTGCTGTAAAACAGAAGTACATTGCAGGTTTTTGTCTTCCCTGCCTTCATAAAGGCTACTTGTTGATCTCTGAACAGCAGAACCGCTCTTCTCAACCATCTCCTCCGCCAGCGACTGGAGCTGCAGCACTGGAACCACTCAGCACGAAGCACCGCAGCAGAGCTGCGAGAAAGCCACGCGCTGTGGAGAACGGCCTGACCCACCACGGGAAAAACAAGACCAGCATTTTTCTGCCCCTCCGCTGTGCTGCCCAGAAGGGAGCCCCTCGTGCCACAGCCACAGGTGTCACTGGTGAAAAACACAGCATTGTTCGTCCAGCTGGTCAGTGACTGGTGCAGAAGGAATGCAAAAGGCAAACTGGCACCAGCAGCAAGTTCTTTCTATTCTTTCTGAGGAAGCAATTGCTGGCAAAAAACTCTTCTCTAGTAAAGCATCATTCAGGGTTCTACGGGGAACCAGTGGAGACAACCAGTACAGAGAACTCCCTTTAAACAAACCCACAAACACTGGTGACACCTACGAGACCATCGGCTCACGCTAACATTCCCAGTAAGAGAGATGTCTTCAAACCAGACTCCAAACCGAGCACCGCCCCGCTACTCAGACTGATCCTCTGGCTGAACGAGCTTACCTAGAGCCCTTCCACCTACTGCCCTTCATCACAAACAGCAGTTGGATGCAAATCCACACAGACTACGGGACTACACACACATCTGTCACTGATTCATGCTGCATGCAGACTAAGAACCAAACAGGCAGTATTATTCTCACCTTTACCTGCTCTATATGTCTTGGCTTGGTTCACTGGCATGGGCGTCATGGGAATAGGATACAGAGGCTGCAAGAGAAGGAGGAGGTGAAGCTGTAACATTCCTCTAGTCAGTGGGTGCTGGGGTGGGAGCCCCGCTCAGCTTTGATGTGTTTTACTCTGTTATGTTACAGGGTTTAGTGAACTCTGCTTAACCTATGATATTTTCTGGGATCACTGTGATTAAGGGCTGCGAGTACAAACAGCTAAACCCATGTGGTTTGCAACAGCCAGTCAAGTAACACTGCTGCTGCTACTTGGAAACCCAAGTAATCCCCCTACAGCGACCAGAAACTTGCGGGATGTGGCAGGAAGCGATGGACGGGGAAGCAGTTACTTAAAGCTTGAGAGTGAGACTGTGCTTGGAGGGCTGGGGAGGGAGTCTGAACAGACTGACAGTGAATCTCAGTACAAGCTGCTGGAATCTGCATGTGGGGATAACAGAACAAGGAGTTTAGGGAGCACTGGGAAGAGTCAGTACTTCACGCAGCTCAAACGCACCAGCAGTGCGGTCGTGGCCGTATTTAAGAGAGCAACACAAGTGGTGCCACTTCCGTGTTTGAACTGAGACCTCCCAAGGCTCACTGAGAGCCACCTGAGAAGCGCTGACACGTCTGCAGCACGTGCTGCCCTTTACCTGCACGCCTGGACTCACTGGAACCGGGTACATCATATTTGGTGCAAAACAAACAGGCTGAGTGTACACTGGGGTTGGCTGCTGATGACCCACCATAGAAGGGCTGGGCTGAGCTTGCGGACGAGGGGAGGTTGGTGTAGTAGAAGGTTTCGGCTACAAACAGAGTTCAGCAAGGCAGATGCATAAATTAGCTTGATTATCCTCCAAGGAAAAGGTCTACTCATAAACATCTACTCAGAGGCAAAGGATGTACAAACAGCTGTCAAATCACTTACTTGAGCAAAAGATCGAGGGTTAAACTCCTTTGCATTAGGGTTCAGGGTTGATTTTCTAACTTGCCTAAACACAAAGAACAAGAAGTTAAGGTTCTGCACACACATCTGCAAGATTTCCTAACAATTACAAACGGAAAGAGATCAAATTTCCATCTGTGAGTCAGATTGTTGAGAACTCAACCAACACATGGCATGCAAAAAGCAACTCCTGCTATATTTATCCAGAAAAATAAAGTTCTCCTGCTGTTGATACTGCAGCTCCCATGAGCCAGGGCAGCAGTTAAATAAGCATTTAGGTATGAACTAGGCATCACCACGAGCGGAGCTCTGCGGGCAGCTCTGCCACCACCTCCTGAGCTGACTCTCAGGAGTCCCTTCACTTTTCTCTCTAGAGCAGCACTTACAAACAGCGAGAGACCACGCATTCAGAACAGCTTTTTCTACGCTAATGACAGATGTGCTTGTTCCAGAAAGTGTCATTACTCACTCAGAAGTATCTTTCTTGTCCTCTTTATCCTCTTTATCTTGTTTACTTGCAGGCCCAGATGTCTGTACACCTTGTGAAGTGACCTCAGGCCCTCGCTTTTGCTCAGAGCTATTACTTATTGAAGGAGAAATACTTGGACTATTAGGTTTGCTACTGCCACCGTTCGAGTTAGTATTACTGCCAGTTTCTATGATAGATTCTTTAGGGGTTGAGTCTGTCTTTTCTTTCACTACATCTCTTGATTTTTCACCTTCTCTGGTTTTGTTTAGCAGCTGATCCACTGCATCTGAAGAAGAACTGGACTGTAACTGAAAAAAAACAAACCCAAAGCCAAGGAATATCGTCAGTAAATTGATAGATGCAGCTAGGAAGAGATGCTAATCCACATCTCACACACACACACACAGAGAGTAAAATACAGTCCCACAGGCCTCAATCATCTGGCAATGACCTTTTAAAACACACATTTCCATTTCTAGTGGAACAGAAATCTACGAACACTGACAATGTTTTAAAGCTACACTGTGAAAGGAGCTATTCAGCGACTCAGCTGACCTATACGTTGATTAGCAAGTGACAGAACAGCTCAAGACAACCCTCTGGACTCATCCCCCAGCGTGATTTAACACTTGAAAAGCTAACCTGATTTAATAAACCAAGGAATCAGCAATACAAATCCTTCCCCTCTGCTCAGCCAAAGGTTTTATTTAACAGTGAAACAGCTCTCCTCTATGGGGCATGAACAAGGTAATTACTTGTACCTAATGATCAAACAGGCTTCAAGTCCTATTGCAGTGAGACCACTCAATATGTGACTTTACATCTATTAGGCAACTGTAGAAGCAAGAGTCACCACTGATTTGATTCCATCTAGCAGGAATTCTTATAGACATTTTCATAAATTAAGCATGAGTATCACAGACATTAGGGACTTGACAGGATCTCAAAAGATCATCCAGTCCAGTCCCCCTGCCACAGCAGGATCACCTAGATCCAGTCCCACAGGAACAGCCCAGGAGGGTTGGAAATGTCTCCAGAGAAGGAGACCCCACAACCCACACTGGGCAGCCCTTGCCAGGGCTCTGGCACCCTCACCATGAACAAGGTCCTTCTCACACTGATAGGGAACCTCCTCTGCTCCAGCTCACACCCGCTGCCCCCTGTCCTGTCACTGGGTGCCCCTGAGCAGAGCCTGGCTCCATCCTCTCTGTGTTTATCAACATTGATGGGGTCACCCCTCAGGCTCCTTTTTCCCCAGCTCAAGAGCTCCCTCAGCCTTTCCTCTTAAGGGAGATGTTAGAAGAGACCACAGGACCATCCAGTTCCAATTCCCCTACCAGCCCACCCTCCTGCTAACAGCTCGTTAAACCCATCTGGCTGCAGATCAGCACCACAAACACACAGAGACACTTACCCTAAAGTCATTCTTAAATTTCTTTAAATCATCAATCTGTTTTCTATGTTCTGAAACAATTGGAGATACACCTGACAAAGAGAAGACCAACACTGTCCAAACATTTCTAATACAAGTTTGCATCGTGACCCTTACATTTATCAACTGGAAAACAAGAAAGTTGACGGAGCTGAGAATGAAATAGAGTGGAATCATTTGATGTGTCCTTCAGCAGAATCCCATGAACTACAAGCAGGAGCACACTGAACTCCTCTGTGAAAGAATGCTGTTACATAACTGACTTCTCTGTAGTTCTAGCGCATCACACCAAGACAGAAGCCCTGAGGTGCAGGGACTGCAGAGCCTGGCTGAACACAAGGAGCAGCCAGTAAAAAAACCCTCCCCACACACTGATGGCAGCGCGATCACAGGTGAAACAGCCAGTGAGATCCACAGTTTTTGGAGAATGGAATGAATGAGCAGTGATGCAGAGAAAGCCAAGGTTAGGGCATAATGGGAAGAAGGAGGGTTAGACAAAACTGCTGGTCATGATGCTCAGAAGAACTGTGAGCACAGCTCACTGGTCCTAAGAGAGCTAAAACCAGCTTTGTGAGCAGGGGGAAAGAGCCCAACCAGTTAACACAGCAGCAGGGTTTAGTGTAAGGAGACAAAGCTTTTGATACAAACCTTTGTTTTCAGGTTTAGGAAAACTAGGAGAAGTCTCACTTGGCTTTATATTCTCCTTGTTTCCAGCCGCAGAATTTTGCCTCTGGTCCTGAAGCCTAGTATCTTTAGCTGGAAAAGAAATGGTCACAGTTATTCTCTTATACATAGAGCCACAGAATGGCCAGGGATGGAAAAGAACTTAAAGATCACCCAGCTCCAACACCTCTGCACAGGCAGTGACATCTTCCCTGCAGCAGGTTACTCAGGGGCTCAGCCAACCTGGCCTTCAACACTGCCAGGGATGGGGCAACCACAACTGCCCTGGGCAACTTGTTCTCAGTTGCCTAAGAATTGGTTCCTCATGGCCGTCCTCCATCTCCCCTCTTCAAGCCTGGAACCCTTGTTCTCTCGCTAGGACCAGTGTCAAAAGCCCTCCCCTAGCTTTCCTGCAGCTCCCTTCAGAGGCTGGAAAGCTGATTCAGCCTGACCAAAGAGAGTCAGAAGACACTGAACAGTATCTGTACTCAGCACTGGTGAGACTGCACCTTGAGTACTGGGTCCAGTTTGGGGCACCTCAGTACAAGGGAGACATCGAGGGGCTGCAGTGAGGGCAGAGGAGGGCAACAAAGCTGGGGAAGGGCCTGGAGAATCAGTCTGATGAGGAGAGATGGAGAGAGCTGGGGCTGTTTAATGTGAGGAGGAGGAGGCTGAGGGCAGATCTCATCGCTCTCTACAACTGTCTGAAAGGACACTGTAGAGATGCTGGTGCTGGGCTCTGCTCACAGGTCATTAGTGACAGAAGCAGAGGGAAGGGCTTCAACCACAGAACATCAGGGATTGGAAGGGACCTTGAAAGATCATCTAGTCCAAATTCTTCATGGAGAGAGTAGTCAGTCCCTGGACTGTGTTGCCCAGGGTGGTGGTGGAGTCCCCATCCCTGGGTGTGTTTAAAAGTCACTTAGATGTAGTGTTGAGGGATGTGGTTTAGGGGTGACCTTGTGGAGTAGGGTTGATGGTTGGACGTGACGATCCCAAGAGTCTTTTCCAGCCTGAATGATTCTTGATTCTGTATTTATCTTACAAAGCAGAACCCCTAAAAGACACATGGTCTGCTACTCCGCTAGGGCCCCGGGGGGTTTATCTTCCCAGCTTCCCGACCCTACTGTCTTCAAGCCAAATGAAAAACCTCCCAGTCAAACCCATCCCTCTCATCACACTCAGAATCTTAAATAGGCTGAAGAAAAATCAAAAGAGAGCAAACGACGTTCAAACGTCCAAGCTCTCCACAGAGATTGCTAGAAAGGTTTGGGGGCTCTTGGACATCCAACTGCACCCTTGGCTGTCTGGGTTTACTTCTCTCCTTTGGCAAGGCTCAAAATATTCCTCAAAGTAAATGTCTTTAAATTAGTGGCCTGAGCTTGTCTGGATGGGCAAAGAGGAAGGGACTGCTCTTTTGGAGTCGGAACGGGATGATCCTGTGGTCCCTTCTAACCCAGACTGACTGTATGACTTGGTCTGGGTGATCCTGCTGTGGCAGGGGGGTTGGACTACAAGATCTTTCAAGGTCCCTTCCAATCCCTAATGATTCTGATTCTGTGATTCAGTTTGAAAAACAAAAGACTACTACAGAAAACCCTCAGCTAAATGAAACCTCTATTAGCTCACACTCCTTACAGGCCAAAAGAAGCAAAGCCCACAGACTCACCACCACAAAGCCTCTCTCCAACCTTAACACTAACATGTCAGACAAGGGGAAGTGGCCACACAGTAAAATTAAAACCATCAGAAGGTTTCCCCTTGCTTAGAGAGCGGCTCTGCTCTTGTACAGGACTGACTATGCCAAGGATCTAGGGGAAGGAGGCAGTGGGGGTAACTCACCTTCGCTGGAAGGGGTGACAGCTCTGTTGGATGCAGGGCTGGCAGGTGTAGGAGAGGCAGCTGGAACAGGCATGGCAACAGATTCAGTGGGGATAGTACCAGGCTGTGGCGAAGGCAGAGCTGGTCCCGTGGGAGTGCTGCTCTGCCTTGGAGACCTAGGCCTGTGTGTTTTAGGGGATAATCTCGGAACTAGAAACAAACAGGAAAAAACAGTTATAGGGCAAGTCTCCTCATCAGCTTGCTTATTTTTCAAAAGACGACTAACAACATGCTTTAAAACACTGAGTGGAGCCTTACATAGCAACTGGAAACCTGGCTACCTGGCAGCTACATCTCCCTAGCCCTCCACAACGCAGCGCTTCGGGTCAGTGGTGCCTCTATTTTCCTGCAGACCGTCCCCTAACGCATCATCTAGCACTGCCCTGTGGTCCCACCTTGAGCCTGCAGTACACTCCCCAGTAGCACCACTACAACAGCTCCCACTAACCCAGTTTCAGGCAGAACACAGGTGGTGGTCGAGGTCTCCGTACAGCAAAAACCACTTTCTCCAAGGGCTGAACAAAGCCGCCCAATTTTACGGCATTTTCTCCTCTGGAGGTTTGCCAGCTGGAATAAACCAACATAACCTCTCGAAAGAAGATTATCTGATGACCATTTGTGCCCCCCGTGTTACCGCAGCAGGGCCAGTTAGAGTTTTCAAAGAGTAAGCTGCACCTCCTGCTTCTCGCTCATCCCGCCGCGGCTAGTTAGCTGCTTTGTGTCACGTGCCACCTTTGAGCGAGCGAGGAGGAGCAGAGATTAAGTTGTTTAACAGCCCTACCTGGGTGTTAATTATAAAATGAGAGCTGGCAGGGAAGCTGAATCAGAGGTAATGCCAGAACACAGCAGTTTCCACCTTTTCCACAAGGCAACAGGTCTGGGGGGGGTCTAACTCACTGCTTCTCTCCGATAAATGCATCCCCGCTGCACTCCTCTAGAATTCTACCGCCGCTCAAAAGGACTAGACTTCAACCTGTCACTCGCCTGCCCTTCGATTCGAGAAGGAGCCCAGCTGCTGACAACTCTCTAGAACATGGCCCCAGCTGCAGCAGCTCAGCCCAGGGCCTGTGTCACAAGGCTGAGCTTTAAATCTGAAGCTGAATGTTTAACAAAGAAATGTTCGTTGGTTCAAGTGAAACAGAGACACTGACTCTCATCTGCTACCACGGTACTCGCACAGACGCAAACGACCTGCATAATGTTGAGAGGAAGACCTGATCCAACTCAAACCTGGGCCTTGTTCCATCCTCTCTTTAAGCACCAGCCTTCCTCTACCCAAACACCTCTATTCATAAACCACAACCCACTTTCACTGCCACCAACCACCGGGACGTAACAAACTCTTCTTGTCTCCTTCCACAACCTCCCTGAAAACGACTTCTTACAACAACTGCCTCCCGCATTTTCCTTCCCTTTCTCTGCCTCAGTCTCTCCGCAGTCAGGACGATGTTTGTACTTGAAGGACCAACTCACCAACTCTTTTCCTAAGCTCTCTGGGAACATCCTTCTCTCCCTCCACCCAGGCAAGCTGCGCTTGCGGAGCGGAGTGTACCGAGAGCCTCAATTGTTCTGCTTAGCATTCACACTCTAAAGTACCCCTGGCAAGCCATCTGCAATAAGCCAAGCTTTACCTACCCCCACTGACAACTGATGACCACGTCCCACCTGAAGGGCTGCCTCGGGCCACTGCAGTAGTAGATGCTTCCCCTGGTGCATTATGAGATACAAATTCTAAGCCACTTGAAATTGTACCCCTACCAGTAGAGACTCTGTGACCTCGAGGGTGCCGTTGTGCCTTAGGAGACATCCGTGGAGGCCCTGAGGAAAAGAAGACAACCCCAAACAATAAGTACTCCGCGTCCGTCACTGCCAGTTCCCAAACCTACTGCCCTGGTTTTTAAAACTGGATTGAATCTAGTAACTCAGTAACACAGTCAAGCAATTGAAAGGGACGTCGACTAGAACCTGGGATCCACGAGGCTAAGAAGGCCAAGCCATTGGTCCAGCCAGGCTGCCACCACACTCATCGCCTTGCTCTGACAGCCCATGGCCACTGGTGTTTAGAAGCTTTAGCAGACTTGAAACAGGTACTCAAGTCCTGGTTTGCAAATACTTGGATCCAAGCATCCACTAATGCTTGCTGCACGACAAGCCAAAGCGGTCAGTGGCCCAGCTCCCTCTGGACAAAGCACAGTCCCAGGCTATCAAATATTTTCCAGGAAAGAAGCAAATTTCCACCGCTTCTGTCAGGCGGTCAGCGAGACCAAGCACTTATTTACAGAGTAGTCACCGCTGGCTGGCCAATGCTCTTGGGGAATGGCAGCAGGGCACTCTGCCTGCAGCTGGTTCACAATTCAGTGACAAGTCAGCAGAACTGCAACTGAACGAGTTATTGTTATCCCAAGGTTCAAGTCATGCGTGTTTAACCAGCCAGAAGCTAGAGGCAGCAAGTGAACGCAGCGATTCTGAACTGCTTATAGAGCTGCAGCAGGACAGAGAACGCTCGAGTCTAAGCAGCAGCAGAGTTTCTACATCCTAACCAACATTTCCTTTACGAGATCAGCCTCAAAAGGAAACCAAAAAACCCCCCAACCCCGTGTATGAACAGAAGACAATGGGGCTGATTACAGCTCGTTTTTCACGTAGGTCAGTAATAAAAGTTCAGATAATGGCTGCTGGGTTGCAGATTAAAAGTCCTAAAATACCACGTACACCTCTTCTGGTTACATAAATCTCTAAATGTCAGCCTCTCCTCTACCCATGAATCTCAAGAACGCTTCCACCCCAGTGATACATGAGCAAGAGAACGCACTTTGCAGCCGTCCCCTCCGCGCAGCAGATAATTAACTGTTGCAGGCAGCGGCGGTTTGCTGCGTGCCCGACAAACCCATCGCGAGTGCTAGGAAAGGACCGAGTTTGCCTGCGGGTTTCTCAGTCTTTTCCTGCAGCTCTGATGGAACCAGCTGCAGCAGAGAGGCCGAGTTCCCAGTGAGGTCAGTGAAACCAGTTTGTGTTTTGCCAGGCTCACGTGGTACGGGCTCGGTTTTACGTTCGCTGCAACGAAACAATCTGAAGCGTGTTCCTGACTGGACCCTCAGAGGAATTTAGTTCAGGCTCACGGGTTCAGCTTTTCTCTGCGTATTAGGGACTGCTCTGGAGTTGTTCTGCCTCACTGCAGTGCGACCTCAAGTCTTCTACAGCCTTTGAAGCAGCTCATCCTATCCCATCCCTCAGTGCTCCTCTCTCAATACAGCTTTTTAAATTATTATTAGGGCGTTTTATGTCTTAAATTCTTTTACAAAAGGCAATTCAATCCTTTAGTTCAATTTAAGACTCTTGTTTTGGCGGAACAACTGAATTAAATGGTTTGATTGGGCTTTTTGGAGTCTTAACTCCTACTCCTGCAAGTGCCCTCTTCGAGTTATCGTGTTGCTGTTGGTTAAGACACTGAGCAGCGTTTCACAAAGCTGAGCTTATTTCAGACCAACTCGGGAAATTACACAGCTTTATTTTGTTTTTGTAAAGCTCTTCAAATTAAAAAAAAAAAACCAAAACCAAAAAACAAAAACAAAACAACAACAAAAAAAAAGGTTAATAGAAATAGTCTGATAAACTAAAGTTAAAACACAAATTATAGGTTAAGTAATGAAGAGGAAAAAACAATTTTGTAATTAAACTCACAAAGGAGTTAAACAAAGACAAACAAAAACATGAACAAATCGTGGTATTGTACCTTCTGAAGACATGCGTTTAGGCATAGTAGAGACAGGAGCTGGAGAACCATGAGCAGAGGGGTGAGACGGGGGCCTGGAGGGCCGCGAGGGGGGCCTGGAGGGCGGCCGTGTAGGGGTGGCTGCCCGAGGTGGAAGAGAGTTGGGACCTGACTGGTAGCGAGAAGGTGGGCGAGAGGAAGGAGATGGGCAAGGCGATGGCCAGGGAACACCTGACAGAACAAATGATATGAAGGAAAGTATAAAAACTAAAGAAAAATTATGGGGAAAAAGGTCAACAGAAAAAAAAAAGTAAAATATGACAAAATGATTTCTCATGTTTAACCCTTTGGGGATAGATCGCGTTCTAAGAAAATCGTCTTGGCAAGGGTGGCTCCTCCACCTCGGCTCCAATTTAACGCCTGAACGTCACAAACTCCCCAAAGGGTTAATTAGGATCTACAAATACTACTAAGGAATAGACAGCAAAGTTTGATCTGTTAGCCTCTCGTATATAATGCTCTACAGCACGCAGCACGCTCGACGACGGGGTCCTTCCACAGCTCCCGGAGGTTCTCAAACAGCCGTTCACATGTAACTACCGACTACACAAACCGCTACTTTCAAACCAAACGATGAGCAATAAGCAATTCTAGGAACTGTTATCTTTACAAAAAACAGCGGTGTTCAGTGTCTGAGTCCTGACATTTCTGCTTTTAGCACTTATCTGAAGGATTCAATGCCAGCTTTTCCCCTAGGACATAGGGCTCCTCGTTCTCCAAACGGAGAGATTGAATTCACAAGCCATTCTGAAGGTTTTGGGTAGGTGATGGTCGTTTGGCAGAGTGACAGAAACTTCCCTCTAGCACTAGGGATGAATTTGAAGGTTTGCATTGTTGGGGTAACGCTCGCTTGGACACCCTTCACCCAGCTGATTCTGTCTTTTACAAGGATGTTCTCACTTACCTTTCGATGCTTCTCGGGCTCCCCCTCCAGATAGAGGCACTGGAGTTATTATTTAGCTACGGTTTCATTTACCCACAGCAGTCTCATAAAGCAGCACTTTTGAGGTAGCAAGACAATGCCTCGAGGACAGGCTACAGCAGAAATCCATCTCCAGGAACAGTGTTTGGTTTATGAAACACCAATTCCTGCTACACAGTGCCCGGCGACGCCTCGTTACAAATACGGCCCACGAGTAGAGCAGAAAATATCAAACAGCAACTTGGAGAGAAGGTTTTTCGATTCCTTTTCCCCTAACACTCCTCTGGCTTTCCCAACCATGTTTTTGGGGGTGGTTTGGGTTTTTTTGTCCCCTCTAAATCACTGTAAAATCGACTACTCGCTTGATTCTTTTTCGTGGGAAACGGAATTGGTCTGTGAAGCAGAAAGGAAGAGGGAGCTTCCCCAGCTGCCTTTCACTAGGTGTCAGCACTGCGGCTCCTCCTCCTCCAGGCAGAGCGCAGCAGCACCAAGACCTCAAGCGTTTTTCCACCCTTGAAACCACAGGCTGCACCATCATCCAAGACAAAGGTGTGTGAGAAGGAAAAGGAACGGCGTTCGCGCTCCGCAAAGCTGCGTGCCGCGCGACCAGGCGCGCGTTCTGCTGGCGGCCAAGGCCCGGTCACCACCCCTGTGTTGGATGATGAACGCTCCCCTCGCTGCTCAAATACAGATCCTAAGAGCACACGGTGAGCAGTTCCAACAGAGTCAGGTCATTTTTTAGGCACACTCATTGAGACACCGGATACTTGCCTCCGTTAACTACTCTTTGATCCGCTCCCGAGTTAGGGCTGAACTCTGAAGTGTGGGATCCGGATCTCGAAATGGGTGGGCCTGATCCAGACTGGCCCATCCTCGGCGAGTTCTGTCTTCCGCTTCCCCAGGACAGGACGTCTCTGTTCCTCTGTCCAGGTGGAATGTATTTATTTTCTCTGCAAACACAGCGGACTTCGATCAGTGTCGAGGCAGAGCAATGCTGCAAAGCACCCGAACAAGTGCTCTGCTGATCTCTCCTGGCTTGCTCCGATCAAGCGAAAGGAAAAGTCTAAACACTATCAGATGCTGACCCAGCGTTCACCTCGTGAATTGGCTTTTGATACCGACCACAGAGTCCACTTTCTAGGAGCCCAGAGACACTGAGTGATTTAGTACTAGTGCCTGAAATTCTCCACGACACGCCGAAACCACTGCCCCTTCCTGTAATACGGTACGAATTCACCGCAGAGACATACCAGGAGGGGGAAGCGTGTTTCGCTGCAGAGATAATACAGGGCCAGGCAGAGGTGTACGAGGCAGCCCGAGCGCCAAGAACAGCACATGATTGTTTACACAAGGCTCCCAACCTCCCCAGCCCTGCTGCAAAAGCACCGTTTCAATCAGTAAATTGCTGCTGCGCCGACCTACGGACGTCGCTTAAATAAAAACACTGCTCACGGTGCTCGCAATTACCTAGTGTTCACACCATGTCCTTCTCGCTCGTTAGCGTTTCTCTGAACAGCAGTATATTTTTCTTCTTCTGTTCTTTCATCATTTTCCAAGGCAACCCGAGCTTTGTATTGGGCACTTGATTCAATTTCCTCTGCTAATTGAGTTGCTCTGGCTTCCCGTTTTAAAAACTCTTCGGAATTATCTCTTTCTAATGGCACCCTACGAGACAATGGAAAAGAATCTCTGAAATGCATTCAAGTAGCACAAAGGAGCTACAAAAATTACACAGCGTTCGTTTTGACCACGTCAGAGTCAGAAAACCCCCTTATTTTTCAGCCCACAGACCAGCTCTCTGGTTTAGCGTCAACAGTCCCGGCCTGGTTTGATGTTGTGTGCAAATTCGGTGTCATTTACCTGCCTAGAGAGCTGAGGTCAGGGTGTAGAGCTTTTCCATATGACTTGCAAAATCCCTGCCCTCCCCTAAAGGAACACTAGGGCTCAGAGAGTTGAGTAAATTAGTCATAAAAAACGTTAGGCTGTTGTTCAACAAGGAACCTGTCGGAGGGTCTTACGGCTCTAAGAGCCTTACTGCTGCGAGAGGCCAAGCTGGAATTTCTTCACCTCTTTACACATTCCCAGCAAGCACAGGAGACCCCGATCCTACTGGAATTAGTGCTAGATGCCTAGCCCCTGGGTAATTCCAGCCAGACAACTGCGGCTCTTCCTGCAATGAAGAGCTGCAGAAGGGGTGAATGCAACGCGTTGGAGCTCAGGGATAGAAACCAGGGAGTCATCTGCCCCAGCCTAGGACCTCACAACCATCCTGTCTCTCTGTGTTAGGTAACAAAAAGCACAGGCAGCTCACTTAGAGAAGCAGGAGTTCAACGAATGAGCAATGAAATAGTGAAGGAGGTGATCAGAGGTCAGGCCAGGGTGGGAAGGGACCTTAAAGACCACCCAGTTCCAACCCCCCTGCACAGGCAGGGACACCTTCACTAGGGGAGGTTACTCACACCCCAGCCAACCTGCCCTTCAGCACTACCAGGGATGGAGCAGCCACAACTGCCTTGGGCAACCTGCTCCTGCATCTCCACAATCTCACAGGAAAGAATGTTCTCCTAGTGTCCAACCTCAATCTCCCATCTTCAAGTTTGTCTTACGGACATCATGTCCAGCGCTTCCTTCTGCCCACGCCTGGGTTTGATTTTTGCCTGCTCTGATTTTCTTTCCAGGTTACATAAAGCACTTTGTGCTCTATCCCTGATTCTGAGTTCCATGGTTGTTTCATATGTCCTTAGTTTAGAGTCAACTACATACAAACCACCAGGAACGATGTGGAGGGGCTTGGATCACGGTGTGCTGGGCGTTACAGAATCACTTCTACGCTTCGTAACTTCAAAAAAGGATCAAGAAAGTAGGTGGAGGTAGAAGCCAAGTATGAAACAATATACGCAAGGTTACTCAAGTGTTGGTGGCAGAACAAGGAAACCAAGTGGCTCTGCCAAAGTCCAAGCCAGCAGTCGGCTACTGTATCACCAGATTCTCCCCTCACACACACTTGTAGCCAGTTGAGACATCTACTGGCCTTATCGACGGTAACTGCAAGAATATTGAATAAAAACTTATCCGACCGCTGTGGCTGAAACAAGACACATCAACAGTGTCCTGGGCTGCAGCAAAAGGAGCAGGGACAGTCGGTTGAGGGAGGGGATTCGTCCTCTCTACGCTGCCCCAGTGAGACCCCACCTGCAGTACTGGGCCCAGTTCTGGAGTCCCCAACATCAGGAGGACACACAACTCCTGGAAGGTGTCCAGAGGAGAGCAAGTCAAATGCTCAGAGGGCTGGAGCAGCTCCCCTCTGAAGACAGGCTGAGCAAGTTGGATTTGTTCAGTCTGGAGAAGAGGCTCCCAGGTAAACTCGGAGCAGCTTCCCAGTCTCTGAAAGGGGCTACAAGAGAGCTGGGGGAGGGCTTTTGACAGGGGTGGCAGCAAGAGGACAAGAGGAGAGGGTTCCAGACTTGAAGAGGGGAGATTGAGGTTGGACATGAGGAACCAGTTCTTTGCTGTGACGATGGGGAGTTGCTGGAGCAGGTTGCCCAGGGCAGCTGTGGCTGCCCCATACCTGGCAGCGTTGAAGGCCAGGTTGGCTGGGCCCTGAGGGACCTGCTCTAGGGGCGGTGTCCCTGCCTGTGCAGTGGTGTTGGAACTGGGTGATCTGAGGCCCCTTCCAACCCAAACCACGCTAGGATTCTATGATTCTAAGACAGGCATGAACACAAGGCCTTCTGACCCAAAGTCATGGGCCCCTGTGCTAAGTGTAAACACAAGAAAGGAGAACACACCACCCATCCTCATCTATTTGAAGTGGCTGGAAAAATAAAGAGGATGTATGGTGGCGACCCGAACAGGCAAAAGAATGATCGTACATCTTCTACTAGGGGAAAAAAGGCTGTTCAACAAAGGGGATGGGCAAGATGGTGAGGTGGGCAGAGAAGCTGGTACAGCCACTTGATCCCACCTTGCTAGAACACAAGCTGATACCTTTGTGCACTTTGACAAACTATAGCTGCTGAAGCTTAGCTCTGGGAAGAGAAAAATGACACCATAAATCCTTCACAGCGCTGCAGCCGCACAGATAAGCGCTTAGCTGCCCATCACCCACATGGGAGAATCAGGAGTTTCCCAGTTTAGCAGACTGGGATGCCAAGTGGAAACAATGGAGTAGGTCTCTGGTCATTTCAAGGCACCTTTGTGGTTTTAAACCTGCTTCTGTTGGCATCTACGAAGCAGAAAGATGGGAGACTACAGCTGCAAAGTACAGAAAGTACTCGGAGCAGCGAAGTCAAGGAGAGAACAGCCACCCCAGGATTCAAGCGTTAAGCTGATTATGATACTTTGATTATCACCCTGTTACAGGTTTAAACAAAACAGCAGAGATAAAACTGCTGAACCAGAGACCTGCAGACATAAAATACAAAACACTCCCTGCAATTCCTTCACATTCAAAAGTAAGTTTTTACCCTTTGGGGGTTAAAAGAGGGGGAAAGCATGAAAGCCATTTCACAACGGCCGCTGAACATCTGGAATTGGTTTGGTGTGCAGTTGGAGTTAACATCACAGCTGCAGATTGTTGGGAACAGGTCTGGGCAGCCAGAACAAGCTTTACGCTGCTGCCCAGGGAGGTTGTGGAGTCTCCTTCTCTGGAGATGTTTAAAACCCGCCTGGATGTGTTCCTGTGCAACTTGCTCTAGGTGATCCTGCTGTGGCAGGGGGACTGGACTGGATGATCTTCTGAGGTCCCTTCCAATCCCTAATGATTCTATATCCCCACTGTTGTTATACTGGAGGCAAAGCTTATCACGGAACTGGACAGGTCTGCTAAACAATTCTCAGCACACAACCACCCCATTCGCTCGCAGCAACGTTTCAATATCTAACTGTCTCCATGAAACTAGGATTTAGTCCCGCTGCTCCCCTAGGTTAAACACAAAGTACAGGTACAGCAGCTTTACCAAGGGCTCCTCTGCAGTGTGGTACTTCCCACAAGTTGGGGTAAGAACTAATCATTATGGGATGTCTAAGCCCAGAAACACACTGCAGTGGGAACACACTGCGCCCATTTAAGGGAACATGTACCGATTACTACATCTGAGTGTTCACAGAACGCTGGCAAAGCTTCTTAAGCACTGCTCATTCACTGCTTTTTTGGGTTTTTTTTTTTTACAGTGATTCTATTCCACAGCTTTAGGAAATTATGTGACATCACAGACGTTTGCCAACCCGAGGAGAACATGAAACGCAAATCTAAGAACAAAATAGTTCGGAACTTACGTATAAGAAGACAAACTGCTGTCATAAGTTGATACTACACCATAATTCTCTTCATTGTAACGAAACATGTCATTGGGATCCCATCCATTAGACTAGAAGAAAACGATGCTTGTTTTTCAAAATGACACTGGAAACACATCCCCTTCAAAATTA
The DNA here is from genome assembly GCA_013400115.1 of Rhinopomastus cyanomelas. NCBI lineage: Eukaryota > Metazoa > Chordata > Aves > Bucerotiformes > Rhinopomastidae > Rhinopomastus > Rhinopomastus cyanomelas. The sequence continues at coordinate 114,504 of VXBP01003975.1, forward strand.
AGGGCTGGTGGCAGAAGGTTCAAACCTTTTGCCCTTTATCCTGGGCTTATAAATGCACTGTCCAGATAACAAAGTTACTAAAGCTGAGCAGGGAGCGTTCGATGCGGGAGAATTTAGCTCCACAAGGCAGGTTTGTGGTCTGTTCTGTGCGTTTGTGGGGGGGTTTTCGATGGGTTTTTGCAGGAAACAGACACGGGAATGACTTTTCCTGAAAGTGCTCACTGACACTTCCAGAAACATCCCTTGCACGTGCTGAAAACTTCTTCAACACACCGCTGATGCGGTTAGGCGAGAGACAGACCCCGCCGACGTGCACGACTTCCCCGCTTTAGCAGAACTGCTGTGAGAGCACTCGAGCACAATGATCAATGTTTTGAATGGTTTATTAAGAGCACTGGCAGCATTAAGTGTTCTAGTCACAACACAGACACTAGATCTGACAGGGTAACTGGTCTGCCCCAAAGGTAAGGTGCTCCACAGCAGCACCATTAGAGTCTCTGCTAATCAGTAATCTTGTCTTTATCATGTTGTGGTCTGAATACCTTCCAGAAGAGGAGGTATATATATATGGGTGAATAAAAGCTGACTGCTATGATATATTAAGGAAACGTCATTTCAGAGCGGACTCTTCATCTAAGGACTCGTAATCTGCTGAGATTGTATCGAGGCTTATTAAATCACGGGTCAGGCTCCCATCAGTTCCTCTCATCTCTGCTCAGAAACAGTCAGCTAAGCACAATTTCATCGTAATTTCCAAATGCAGCGACAGTCGGACAGGAGCGCTCTGGTCAGAACGTAAATCACCGTGGTGTGCTGCTGAATTGGGAGTCCTTAATCAAAGCCCCGTGTCTCAGCCAGCCCACGAGGCAAAGCCTTCCCTCAGCAGCTGCCATTTGTCAATATTTGCTAAAGTGGCCTCTGAAATCCAGCTATTCTCATTCAAATTGCTAAGAAGTCCTGTGGCAGCTGCTCACAAAGGCAGAACGTGCACCCGTGCAGCACAGGCCAGTGATTTTGGTCCAAGTTCATTACTGCAGACTATCACAGACAAGAAAAAAAAGCATTACTTACAACATCTGTCTCTAAAGCCTCGAGCTCCTCGGCAGCGGTGGTCTCTCCTCCATCCCATGGTTCAAGATCCTTCTCCTTGTGTTCACCATTTACTTTAGCGCTGATGGCTGAGTCGGTAAAAGCATCTAGAGGGGAGTGGGGAGGGATGGGGGTGAAGTGAGTCTGGTTAAGTACAGGAGGACGTACGCACTAGCCTACGTGAGGAACAACCATACGCAGCCGGGTTACGAGCAGGTTAAACACCGTACCACCAGTCACCTTCTCTTGCAGATGCTGCAGTTAAGAGCAAGGTGCCTACCTCAGACTGAGGGTAACTGTGCCAGTGCAGACTAGCTTCTAGCATCAAACAGCAGCAACTGTTTGGTTATTTCAAAGTATTCGACACAGTATGTTTCTGAAAATAAAACCACCTGAGGATCCCCGTCCCTCTAGAAAACCCAAGTCTTCTCCAAGCAGCCCACACAGCCACACAGGAACAGATGACGGATATTCCAAACAGTCAGGAACACAACCTGATCCTGGGGGATTGGACTAGATGATCTCTCGAGGTCCCTTCTAATCCCTAATGATTCTAGGATCTATGATTCCCCAAATCAAAGAACATTAGGGATTGGAAGCGACCGTGAAAGATCATCTAGTCCAATCCTCCTGCCACAGCAGGATCACCTAGATCCAGTTGCACAGAACAGGGACTGGTGGGTTTTAAAAGTCTCTGGAGATAAAAGCTTCCCTTCTAGTATCCGAATTTCTTCTGTTTCCCCAGCTCCTCCACTCACCAGCACACTCACACACACCTCTGCTCCCTTTGCAGGGCAACTCATAGCGTCCTTCCTGCCAGAGCTTTTTGGAGCAGCAGCTTCCCCACATCACACAGAGAGACTCAGAAACAATCTCTCAACCACATATGATACTAAATAAGCAGCAAGGTTCTGCTACTGTTTATAGAAATGATAAAACTGTCTAAATACATAAGAAATACAGACCATAAGATGGTTTTGTTATGTTTCATTGAAGCCAGACTTAAGAAATAGTGCTGGGATATCAAAGGGCTGCAATAAAACGTACAAAGCCACTCATCAAGGAAGCTGAGCTCTGGTATTTGTAGGCATCTGGATCTCAGAGGTGCCACAGTCGAACAGGAGGAAATGTAAAAATTAAAATTAGCTTGTTATGAGCTTATAAAGAAATAAGGCTCAAATAAGCCTTCCACCCAAAATGTCGTGTTACCATTCTACGGGTAAAATAAAGAAGAAACATTCCAGACCGTTAGGAAAGATGAGCTCGAGCCACCAGGCAGTGCCAGATATGGAAGAACGTGGCTTAAATTAACTTTAAAAAAAATAATCTGAGAAAAAAAATGAACTTTAAAGCCAGCATGAAACAAATTCACCACATGGGAAGTTGGTCACTTGATGGCAGAGTTTTTAAAACACTCACTGAAGAGTTTTTGAAACGCTCACTGAAGAGTTTTTGAAAGAGAGACTGCTGATGCAGCCTGCTCTTCCTGCTTTAGCCAATTTCACAGGGAAATTCTGCACATATTGCTGTGAGGGGGTCATAAAAGTTAACTGTCTGTCTAGTACCACTCAGCACTAGCTCGTGAAACGCTTGCTGGACTCGCAGGCAAGGACCACGGCAACGATGGGCGAGCGATTCGGCGTTGTTAATAAGCGTCGGTGAGGTTACAGAAGAGCTATGACAGATAAGTTTACTAGCTGAGCACTCACTTCAAATCTGAAGGGATCAGTAGGATAAGAAGCCAAATGGAAGACCCCCAACGAGGCAGACTGCTGTTAGGGCTTGTGAAACAGCAAAACACCCACACCCACTGCCTAGTGAGGTGTCCCAAAGCCACAGCAGCAGGAGGTTAACGCTCTCAGCCAGATGATACTTCATCTCCTCACAGTGCCTTTAGTAGGAATCACCTGTAAGCTGTGGTGGGACTAGGTCATTGTATCACTGTCCCACCACTGTGTGCTGGTGCTCAACGTCAACCCTTGAGTGTGCTACTGCTCAGAGTAAGGAACAAAGTCAAGGTGAGGCTAGAAGCCACCCGCTGGTCTGTGGAGCTACACATGCACGTCTGACGGTGCCACAAAAGCGTGAGCAAAGGTATTAAGATCCTGTTATCTATCACAGTCACAAAAGGCAAGATGCAGGGACACAGAGTGGCTGCCAAAGAATTTACCTGTTTCTGAAGGAACTACAACAGGTATGGAGAAAGAGAGAAAAAAAAAAAGTGGGAAGACATCAGATAGAAATACATGAACTCAGGCAAAGCTTAAACTCTTTCAGTGTTTCCCCATTTCTCTTCACAAAACCAAAAAAGAACCCAAATAACCTACAGATTCCTAAGGTATGGGAAGAAAATGGCTCCTGGCTTGCCTTCATACAAATGGCTATTAAATTATAGCAGCTAAATATCTTCTGAAACTACATAGTATCACAGAATCATCTGGGTTGGGAAAGACCCTTGGGATCATCAAGTCCAACCATCAACCCTACTCTACAAGGTCACCTCTAAACCACAGCCCCCAACACTACATCTAAGTGACTTTTAAACTCAGCCAGGGATGGGGACTCAACCACCACCCTGGGCAGCCCAGTCCAGGGCCTGACCACTGTCTCTGGGAAGAATGAGATGATGGTCAGTCCAACCCTCCCCTGGTGGAGCTGGAAGCCCTTCCCTCTGCTTCTGTCGCTGTGTGAGCAGAGCCCAGCACCAACATCTCCACAGGGTCCTTTCAGATGGTTGTAGAGAGCGATGAGGGCTCCCCTCAGCCTCCTCAAACTAAACAGTCCCAACTTTCTCCATCTCTCCCCATCAGACTGATTCTCCAGGCCCTTCCCCATCTCTGCTCTGGCACCAGCACCTTGATGTCTCTCTTGCACTGAGGTGCCCCAAACTGGGCCCAGTACTCAAGGTGTGGCCTCCCCAGTGCTGAGCACAGGGGGACAGTCACCTCCCTACTCCTGCTGGGGACACAGTTTCTAACACAGTGGTAGTTCAGTAGGAACTAGAGAGCACATTTCACAGGCAGGCAAGAGCAAGGCCCTTGTATTTGGAAGCTCTACGCTTCCCTTATCAATACCCCACAGCAAACACTGCCAGAACCCAGACAGACCGGCTCTGCCTCTGTGCCAAACACATTAACTGGGTGTCTCATGTTTGATTCCCTCAGATTGGACATTTGCAAGTTCAAATGCAAGTTGGAAGCTGCTTGTGTCGCTGAGGAAAGTCTGAGATTGGCATCTAAGAGCACCGAGCACTCTCCTCCGATGAGATGGTGAGGAGTGATGGCAGCACCCGATGGAGGTAACCTGCTGTATTACAGGAGGGTGTGTCTCTAATTTCTATTAAATGACTTTAAACTCCATACACGACCGTGCCAGTTCGGATGCTGTGAATAAAATACCAGCTTAGCAAGACTCATCCAGTCAACCCACTAATTTTCTGATTTAAAAAGCCACACCAACACTCAGCAGAGCGCTGTTTAAAAAAGAACTATAATGGTACAGATGAACTGGGGGACAAAAGAGCCCAAGTCAAAACAAAAACTCCACTATCTAAGGAATGCTGCAGATCTGAGGAAGCTGTGTGCAGTCAACGCGAAGTTTCCCAGTAGAAACCAGTACAGGAAGCTGTGCTGTTCCGCGTTTCCCTCTCACTCCAGAATGAACATCACAAGTGAATCTGCAGCATTAGTGTGACATCCCCAGCTCAGAGGAAATGCAGAGTTAGAAGAAATCCAAGCTCCAAAGGCAGACAGTGGGGACTGTGAGCACTGAGGCAAAGTCTAAACACAGCACATGGGTTCCTCAAGGCACAGGTCGCTATTTGTCTGGAACAGGCACATGGGACACACTAGGATTAAAAGTGCTGCAAGTCAGACAAGACTTTACCAAAAATTAATCAGTAAAAAAACCTGAGAACCTATCTAAAAATAAAGTAATTCTAGAAATCATTGTTTCCAAAACAAAAAAAATCAACTGAAACATCAACTGCTGCTAAAAGGGCCAAAACAGACCCTTGTAGACAGAGTAACAACAGACCAGCGAGAGAGCGAGCAACAGATTCCCTCTCCATCCTCTGATGGGTCCAACCCTTTTCTTCCCCACAAGGCACCAAAATCTGCTCCTGACTCTGCTCCCAGTCCCAGCACCACGTGCAGGGAGAGGGTATCAAACCCTGGATGTGTTTAGGAGTCATGAACACCCGGAGCTTAGAGACAGGGTTTAGCAATGGCCTTGGGACAGCTGGGTCAGTGGCTGGACTCGATGATCTTGAAGGTCTCTTCCAACCCAAACAGTTCTATGGTTCTAAGATATTCACTGCCCAGGCTCAGCCTCCCCCTAGCTGGTGCCTCCTATCTCTGAGCTCTCTGAATGAGCAATTCATGTGATACCTCTGACATGGCCTAATGTTTAATCAATTCCCTTTCTACATGGTAAAGCCCAAGTTAAAGATCAAATGAGAACTGGTCAAACAGAGTACGAGCTGTAATACTCAGTTAGCCTCCACTGCCTCTGTACCTGCTTAACGTGACATCTCCCAAGGGTAAGAGTTGGGTACCAACCAAAGAAAAGTCTGCAAAGTGTGTGTGTGTGTGTGGGGGGGGGGAATCATTCCCAAGGACAATTCCATGCAGCAGAAATTCACATTAAATAAAGGCAAATTAAATACATTTGGAGAAAAACTCTGCTCAGGCAAATTCTTCGAGACTGTGCTATTAAAGGGGAAAAAATTTGCCAGGATAGAGCAATAAGAAGTCGAGGTTTAATTAATTTTGGTGTTTAACACGCTTGTTTTCGCAAACATATTTTTGAGCTACTAATGGTGAAGAGCACAACTATGCAATTAAGTGCAGCTCAGCTCCTCAAGCCCTATTAAACGAACCGGCGTCGAGTGCCAGAGGTGTTCCTGGAGCCGCGCGCTACGAGCTTTGATCAACTTCAGCGTGGCCCAAAGTCAAAGGAGGTTTCGTCCTAGAGGTTCCGCCAGTAAACTCACGTTTGTTGTGCAATTACTTACTAGTGATTTGAAACATTAAAACCAGTCAGCACCAGCTCTGCAGAGCCAACGTTTCCTTCCTTTGTTCCTAATGTGCCTACTGCTAGTCCCTTTGCAACACTTTCGCTGGAAGGATGCCACTTTGAGAGCTAATTCAAGGGGAAAAAAAATGGCCAATTCTCCGCCGCCTTTTTTCATTGGATTTGTGATTTTTTTTTTGCCTCAGAATGCAGCAGCGGTGCCAGCGAAACAATAAAAACGTCGTAGAAGCCTTTTACTTTAACAGCAGTTACCATGTTGAATTGTCTTGTCTTTAAAGAGAAGCCAAGAAGGCAACTCTGAAGAAGCCTTCCTCAAATTTGAAGCATATGCAAAGCAGCGGCGCTGGCTGACCTGCGGTCAGGGCTACAGGAAGCTCTGCAGGAGCTTGTTCTGTACAACACGGGAGAATTACACCCTCCTCCTTCAATCCAGCAGCTGGAAGACCTGGCCACTTCACCTTTGCCTCAGAAGATAAAGAAGAAAGATGTCTCGTGCTGTCTGAATGCAGATCACAGAATCACAGAGTCATTAGGGATTGGAAGGGACCTCGAAAGATCATCTAGTCCAATCCCCCTGCCCCAGCAGGATCACCCAGACCAAGTCACCCAGGAACACATCCAGGGTCCCTCAGCCTCTCCTCATAAGGGAGGTGCTCCACGTCCTCCATCATCCTTGCTGCCCTACGCTGGACTCTCCCCAGCAGCTCCAGAGCTCAGATGCAGCAGTCTGAAAGGGAGGACAATGGATAGAATACAATTGTGTTTCACTTTTCTGATGCATGTTTCATTCATCAGCCTGTGGCGCTGCAGAAAGCCCCAGCTCCACGCTGAGAGACACTCAGGTGACTCCTTGCTGTTCCTTCTGAAGCCTAACAGGAATCTACAGAAGCACAAAGGTCTACACCGACTGACAGAGGTGCAAGAGCCCAAGAAGAAGGGACAGATTTGTTTTGAGCAGTCAGAACGTCCCTATCTCTGTCAACTTGTATTTTTCCTCCCAACCCTCCCAGTTTCTACAATCTGAGCAGACCGTCCCCACTGGTGGGTCTAAAGGTGCAACGTCACGCTTGGCACCAGCAAATCTAAGAGCTGCTGCATCCAAACAGGGTGGCTTCACCCACCCCGAGCCTACCCTGTGAGGTCACCTCCCCTGCAGTCGCAGAGCTGGTGTGGCTGCAGGTTGGATTATCAGCGCTCTGCTCACAGCTGCGCGAGCACGATAGCGGCCAAAAGTGCGTGACTCCTTCAGATGGCTCTTCCAGACACTTTGTTTTCAGCTCTTCTGAAGGAGAATCCACCCCATTCCTCTTCTCCCCATCTACTGCTCCTTCCCAGCCTCTTCTGACCAGCCTAACTCAGACAGCACAGCTAACAGCTCTCCTACTCAAGACTGAGTGCCAGGGCAGAAGATCAGGACCCACAGGCAGAGGCACCATTTGTCCATGTTCCTCCAGCTCGGCAGGGAAGCAAGCACCAGAATTAAAGCCCGCAGAACTCCAGCTAATTCTACTGAACTAAGAAATCAGGACACCCCAACGTTTCCAAACCAGTACTTTTTGCAGAAATGCAGTTTACCTCAAGGCCTCCTCCAAAGTCTAGCGGTCTCCTCGATGGGTAGGAGAAACTACACAAACACGCCAACAAAGCCCAAGGAGGCTTCTCCTATGGCAACAAAGAGCTTGTGAAGTGCCCTCGTGTTTTGACTGCATCTTTACAGAAGTGAGAGCAAGCTGCCTTTCCAACCAAGTACATCCAAATTGTCTCATCTTGTCCGCAAAAGCTACAAAACACTGAGAGCTGGGCAACTTAAAAACCTGTTCCTGGAGGAGCACGACTCTTCAAACCATTTCGGGCACCAGACACAAACCATTCCCCACAGAAACACGTCTCCTGAGCTGGGAGAGGAGTAAAAGCACTCCCATTTTTACTGTGGATCACCCAGGTTTATCAGTCACAGCACCGTGAAGATTTGGGTTTATTTATAAGAACAAGAGGCCCGCAGCTCCCGCACGCGTGCTCACACACTACTGTTTTCCTGAATCCTTTGCTTATTCAATTTCCCAAGAAGCAGAAAGCCCTTCGTTGCTCTAATTTGCAGGTGTGATCAGAGACAGGCTTGTACATTCGAGTGTCACTCTGAGATAATACATTTTTGAGACAAAATGGAAAGCAGATTAATTTAGCCACTGCAGGTTATCAAGCTTTACAGCTTTCCAGTTTATCTCGCCCCAAGTCTCTACAGCTCTCCTCTCCAGCTGCTTAAGAGATTTAGATCCAAAGACATTTCACCTAATCAAGCAAACTGAGAGCATGTTCAACCTAAAGAAGTCATTTTTATCCAGGAAACTTTCATGGAGTAGCTGTTCCTAGAGGTAGCAGCATGCTCTCCATTCCATCTGCTCAAACTCTATCAAGATCAGGTAAGGCAGAGCCCAGTTTGCATTTACTTTAAAGCAATGCTTATAGCAGACCCATTATAAAACAGCTCTCATGTCATTTAAATTCCAAGTCCCCTCCAGAACCTGGAACTTATCTGCATTTCAATGCTACATTTGCTCTGACATTATGCATCTTCTTCTGGGAAAAGCAAATTCCTTGAAACAACAAACCTCTCGTTCTTCAGCTTTAATCAGGCAGGAACACATGCACATACAAACACAAGGTGAAAAGAGAGAGATCCCAGTAATGCCCACCGGTCCCTGCGCAGCTCCAAGTCACTGCTGCATGGGAACACAGCGTTTGTGGTGCAATGCCCGCTCTGCTCCCCAGCACCAGCCTGAAAATCTCACTCCATGGCACAGGCAGCTCCGCATCTGCTTTTGTTCCTTAGCCCAGCAAGTCAGGAACACAAGCATAAAACCCCTTGAGATCTATCTGCCATCTAACAAAAGCTCTCAAACATCTGCAAAGGAACTGGAGCTGGCTGACTGTGGAGCCTCTTAAGGTTCCTTTGGAGCCTCTTAAAGTTCCAGAACAATAATCAGGGTCTTGGAGGTCAAACACTAAAATCAGGAAGAGCACCTGTCTGTAAAACTGTTTCGTTGTGAGTTTCAAGCTTTTCAGATCAAAGATGTGCAAGTGTTCACGATTTTCAGACCCGCTAGGTTCTCGTGTTAGTTTGGAAAGCCTTACCTAGAGATCCACAAGCAGCAAAGGAGCAATTAAAAACACAAATAGAGGATTTTCCTCAATCATTTTTAGCTCAGGGTGCAGTCCTATTTTTAGACTATTTATGTGAATGCATGTTTAGAGATTAAAGTGCCTTAACTAAATTTAGCCTTTCTATAGACACCAACTCGGAACGATAATCTTTCTCTAAATAATTTGTATATTCATGAATCCTTATATAACATTTAACAGGCTAATTTAGAAAGACATTTAACACCAAAAAAAAACCCCAAACCTCAACCCAACCCCAAACAAAACACCAGCCTCCCACAGAATCTGCAAAATATTTTGTAACACCCCTAAGGATTTGCTTTCCAGACACCAAAAGCAGCTGCAAGGTGCCCTCAGAAAGGTTCTGCAATTGATTTTTTGCATGATTTTCTGTATTTTGGGAGGTGCTGAGCACCTGCTCTTTCCACTGGTTTTAGTGGGGTGTCTGGGTTTTCTCTGCACCCATTGAGAGTCTACATGTGAACTGCAGGGCCTGGATCCTAAAACATCTGTTTGGAGAATGTTTTAATTAAAAGTGTAAAGATAGAGAAGGGTTTGAAAATCGAGAATACCTCTTCTGGCATAATTGGTATCCATATCCTTAAAATGCACCATAACGAAGTCCGAAGACTTGAACAAGATGCTCTCCAGTATGTCCTCACGTTTTGGCCCCAAACTGGATTCGGCAGTTTTCCGATGAGCAGCATCGAGCACTAAATCACACTGTTAGGGACACAGAGAAACACAACGACGCTAGCTTGGTGCACGAGCTGCTTCACAAACACACAGCAGCTGACGAAATGAAGCTGCTTGTGCACAGCCACAATCATTCATCGTTAATAATCAAATTGTAATTGAGTGTTCAGTAGCAGGATTTTTTGTTTCAATAGGGAAGAATCAATAATGAGGAAGAAAAATTACCTTAGGACTGTAGGTTTTAAAAACTCCTTCATATATACCACCATTTTTCACCTGTACTTCACATTTGGATCCCTGGAACACAAGGAAAATGAAAAAAAAACTAGTTTTCTACCAGCCTGACAGTGACATCCCAAGGATTTTCTCACAGAGGTTAGTTTTTACTGAAGTACAACCTGTGAAAACACAGGCCAGGTTTTGGTCAAACCTACTCGTTCAGCATTTACCCAGTTATAAATACATCACTGTGTGCTGCAGATGCAAAGTGCTGGGAGCGTCCCAACGCCTGTTCCAAGGGGGAGTTAAAGACACTCCCTGAAGCCTAGGTGAGACTCCAAGACTCTTGACCAGTTCTGCACACAAGCAGGTTTTTGTGCAAGAGCAAAACCTGAGTGGATGGGTGAGTCTAGATAAAGATGAAGGTTTATCCTTCATCTGATAGAGTCCTTCATCTGGACTCTATCTGAAAGGGGCTACAAGAAAGCTGGGGGAGGGCTTTTGACACAGCTGGTAGCGAGAGGACAAGGGGAAAGGGTTCCAGACTTGAAGAGGAGAGACTGAGGTTGGACAGGAGGAACAAATTCTCTCCTGTGAGGGTGGGGAGATGCTGGAGCAGGTTGCCCAAGGCAGCTGTGGCTGCCCCATCCCTGGCAGTGCTGAAGGGCAGGCTGGCTGGGGCCCTGAGTAATCTGATCTACTGAAGGCGTCCCTGCCTGTGCAGGAGGGTTGGAACTGGGTGATCTCTGAGGTCCCTTCCAACCCTGGCTATTCTGTGATTCTATGATCCTAGCAGATGAGGGACATTTTGCCTGATTTAATTTTGGATAGTCAAGAACTCCCTTCAGATCCAGGGAGAAGGGCTTTTATGCCCTGCACAGGCTCATTTTGTTTACCCAGAACCTCTCTAAAGACAGAAAATTCAAAATATGACCAGTGCTGCATCACTGCAAATTGGTTTTGAGCCTTTCCAAGCCATGAATAGAGAACAGCTAACAGTGTGATTCTTCAAAGTTCAACCCTGGCAAACCATTCCCACTGTTCCAATTGAATATTCGCTCCATTCTATTGCAATTACAGCCTAGTTAACAATTCTGTGTCACTATAGAAACTGTTTATCCCCCCTTTCCAAATATAGACTTACAACTACTGATGTAAGAATGTGAACCATTCTCATGTTTGCATAGATGCCATCGAAAGAAATCTGAAAAAGAGAAAAAGATGTCATGACTATATGAGAAACACTTGGAGCAATTCAAAGAAAACACTGTGCCAGTGAGAATCAGGCTTTCAGCAGGACACAGTTGTTCCTAGAAGCAGCTGTCCAAGAACTTAGCAGCTACATACACAGAATTCAGGTCGCAGGGGATTTCCAAAGGTGCTCTTGCACCCCCTTCTTTTAATTATTAAAGATCTGAACCCTCTTCCATACAAAAATAAACATTTCAGAGTTATATTAAGGGCTCTCTGTAAGGAAACATTCTTGCTGTTGGGTGAAGCTCACGCGCCCAGACTGAAAAAGCCCTGCTAGCATCCCTCTCCGGTTTTAAGAGCCATCAACAGGACAAGGTACTTCAGCTGCTACAAAAGGTGCTTTCAGGGCCTGCTGAACAACATCATTTCATCCAACAGAGCTGATTACGTGCGCTAACAGAAGCTGAAGTCATCAAATGGTGGAAGCACTAAAGAGCTACAAAACCCATCATAAAATTTGTCAGAAGTAGCTCACTGCAGCGTGAGCCCGAGCTCCTGCGCTGGGAGAGCTGGCCAAGCAGCACCCAGGTTGAGAGATGACATGCTGTGTGAAGTGGTGAGGATGTCTGTGTGTTGTTGCAACATCTGGTACCTCCGTCAGCTTCATGCTTGTGAAACGAGAGCTGCTGGAGCACGCAAGGACCTCTGAGCTTTTTTAACTGACAACATATCATTTGAACTGTTGGCTCCTCGCTCCTGCACGTTAGCCACCTCCCTGGGCTTCAAAGACAGATTCAAGGATGCTCCCCTGCTCAACACTCAGCGCAGACGACACAAAGACAAACTCTTTTAAGATGCTGAGCATTTGCATGTGACCTTTCCCACCACTCCTCCTCAAAGCTTCTTTATTTTGACTGAAGAACCTCGACATCTTCAATAAACATTTCTGTAAGCAAACTGTGGTCCTTTTTCAACCTTCCTTTCCCCAAATTAGTCACCCTTGAAAAGCAGCCCAACAACAAACGAGCAAATATTTGATTAGCACAGCTCAAAGAGCCACCCTTGAACCCGAGAGCTGTGTCTTTAGCTTTGATAGAATGACGTTGTCCAAGTCAAGCCACACCTACACTCCTGACAATCTGCAGCCTCAACAGTAACTGAAGCTACGCATTCAGGTTGCTGATGATGCTGGTTTAGCTGTTTTAGAGTAAAGCTGAATCCAACTGGTTTTATTTAACTAAATGCTGTCTTACTGTCATCTCTCTCAGGGAGAAGCCAACGTGCAGAGTCTTCAGAGAGGAAATCATTCTAAAGCACTGCAATTAAGATAAATGTGCACTGCTGTAATTGCCAGAAAAGGCACAAGGTTTAGAGGAGCACAGTCAAAAGTTTCAGTGAGCCTTTCCCCCCCATGCAGCCTCCCAGGAGATTTAAATCAATGGAAGATGCTACAGCTTCAGAAAAAATGTTACTCAAGTCTGATCTTCTCATCATAGGATCCAAAGGAAGGAATGAGAGAATATTCCAGTAGCTGCTACGTTCACACTGCTGTTGGGGTTCACAAGGAGGTAAAATGACACTTACCGTAGGCTGAGGCGGTCCTTTGCCGCTGCTGCGACCTCTGAAATTCAAAACACACACATGGGATATGATTAGAGGAACTGCCCCAACTGGAACACTTCTTGACAACTAAGAATTCAAACCCCCATCTTTGTTTAGTGTTGAGAACAGGATCAGAGAACCCCAGCGCTCTCCCAGAGCAGGAGCTGACAGCTCCAGGGCCCGCAGCACTATCCTCCAAGCTACTGACCTACAAGCAACACTGGTTAGTAGGCAAGAGGGTTACCTCCTGCAGTGAATGAGAGGGCAGAATTAAGATAATTCTTAGTCTGTATCACTATAAAAATCCCAAAATACTCTCTCTTAAGCAGAATCTCCTCTAACTAAAGCAAATTCCAAAATTTACTGGTAGACAGAACCCAAATCCATCTTGAGGCCCAAGCCCTAAGCAGCACGGGGTCCATTTCCTCAAGACTAGAGGCTAAGCACATCGGTGCTGTTTGTTCCATGAAGGGCCACCCAAACAACTACCCCAAGCTGGAAGCTACAGAGGAGCTTATTTCCACTATCACTCACTTATCACCTCTGTCACAGCTCACTGAGCCAGACTAATGTGGGCTGCCCAGCCCCTCAAACCCCACTGAATGCCCATCTGTCTATGTGTAGCACTGGGGACACTTCAAAAACCCTTTAATATCTGGCAAACCAAGCTGGAACAGTCTGTGCCCTGCACCCAGGCCACTGAGTCCTACCAGTACCCCTGCAGTCAGCAAATCCTCAACAGCTACAACCCTTCCCCTTCACTCTTGCATCCTATTTCAACGGTGTTTTCTTGTAGCAAGTCTCAGTTTCAAGTATTTCACACACTGATTTAATTCTTATTATGAGGACTTCATAGAACTGTTTAGCTTGGAAAAGACCTTCAAGACCATTGAGGCCAACTAGAAGACCTTCAAGACCATCAACCCAACCAAGGCCACCGCTAAACTGTGACCTTTGGCTCTGTATCTACCAGACCTTTTCTACACAACATCAAGAGGGTGGCAAAACAAAGTCTTCTATTAAAAAGAATCATTTTTAAAAATCAGACTGTGCTTACAGAGCAGCAATTAGAGACACAAACAACACCGCAATCTAAACCCAACTGAACAGCAACTGCCTTCAACTGCTTTTTTTGTGGTTGAATGCACCCTTGGTCTCAGAACAACACAACCTTCCAAACGGGGCTCACGCGTTAGCCAAGCAACCAAGGGAACGTCTCCCAGTGAAGCCAAATCCATCCTGCAGATAGAAGCCAGTCCACAAGGGAAGCGTGAGCAGCCTCTCACACTATCACCTGGCTCATTTAAGAAAATGAGCTTGTGGAACAGCAAGGTGGCCTCACACGGCAGCACGCGCAGCGATGACATTTGCTGGTTGGCAATAACTGCGCTGTTTGGATGTCTAGCATTTCCAGACTACTTGCAGAGTATTAATCTCATTTTAAAACAACCCTCATGCAAATAGCCTTTGTTTAATTACACCTACCAGCCTTCACTTTCCATAAGGCAGCTTCAGGCTTGCTCTGGAGACAAGCAAGTCTCGCCATGCCCTAAGTATGACAATGGCCACTTAGAGCACGGAGCCCCTCGTGAGTCTGGCTCTTCGGCTGATCCTAACAGTTGGGTGGCCCTCTTCTCTCTTAGAGTTCACCTTCTGATTTCTCCTTTCATTACCATCAGAAGTGGCAACAGCCCAGTCCTTCAAAGAACACGGCCAAAGTCATTCTGACCAGTTCCCCCCTGTGATCTCTAAGGCTTTACACGATTCTCCTTCCTACACCAACTACAGAAATGGTCAAAAGCAGTAGCAGCCTGGTGTCTTTGAAGCAGAAAGCATTTCCATTTTTAGTGGCAGGTATTCTTAGAACTTCAATAACTGGGTTGCTAGACTGGTCATGAAGTTTGGAGCATTTCCCTTAAGCATCAACCTATGTGTGTTAGATTTTCCATCTCTTACAGCTCCCAAACAACTGTTTCTTGAAGAAAGGCTGGCAGGAGCCATCTGATTGTGCACATCCACGGGTCTGAGCTTCCACATCAAGCCAACAGTGAAGCCACTATGCTGTTCTGATCAGACAGATGTCTCTACAGACCTGACCTCTTGTCTTTCCAGCTACATCTGTTAAACTCAAACCATTAGGGAAGGGGAAAGACATTCCCCAACCCTGCCAATGCTACAACTTAATCCACAGTGTGTCTTCTGCTGAACCCCAGGCCATCAACTTGAGCTTTGTAATCTAAGAGGTGCAGACTCAAGTTCAAATAACCCTCTGACACATCCTTGATGCATCACCTCAAAAACCCCAACTAGAACCTCTGCGAAAGGAGAAAGCAGATGATCGCTGCCAGTTTATGACAACTTAAAGACCAGACACTTTGAACTGGAGGTGGAGGAGACCAGAAGGGTCAGTGGCAATTTGGCTACTTAAATCATGATTAGGGCAAGTAGGACAAATCACAGAACATTAGGGACTGAAAGGGACCTTGAAAGATCATCCAGTCCAATCTCCCTGCCACAGCAGGATCACCCAGACCAAGTTGCACAGGAAGATACCCAGGTGGGTTTGAAACCTCTCCAGAGAAGGAAACTCCACAACCCCCTTGGGCATAAAAACACTCTTTGTATTGCAAAACCAAAGTTCAGGGCAAACCTGGGAGAAGGACACTGCCATTTGGCAAATCCCACACACAAACCCTTTGCTTTGGGGTAGCGAAGTCACAGAGAAATGTGGCACCAAAGTAACCACCAAGCTGAGTAGGCAACTCAAGGTGCAGGTGCTGGCCTGCTCTAAGGAGGCTCCAGCAAGGGGCTTCATACACAACAAACACCATTCCCCAGCAGCCAGGGGATTTTCTTCTGTCTTCATGAGCATTTACTACCCTACTCACCAAGCACCCCTCATCTCCCAACCTGATATTTACATACACTTGTCTAAGTAAAAAAACCCTCATCTGTTTATGTTTTCCCAGTTAAGTGAAAATTAATGCAAGGAACACAAGTTTTTTAGGATGTGAAAGGAAACCTCAGCACCTTCACTTTGAGACTAAGAGGCAAAGGCTGCCATGCTGCAATTCATGTCTAGAGCAGAAGAGCCACTACAAAGGCTGCTGTATTCAGCGGGGTGAATGGATGTTTCTGGAGCACTGGCTGACATTACTACAGCTTCGAAAACAAATTCACAGGGTACTCTAAAGTACTTCCATTACAAGGGCAGAGAGCTGGGAAAGCTTTCTTCTCAGGTGAGGAATGGGAAGCACAAAGTTATATCTGTGTGTGGTGTTTGCCTATGTAACACAAACAAAACAAAACTGCCAGGTGAGGGTCAGACAAGAAATCCTGCAGCATCGTCTTCTCTTTGTTTCACCCCCCCAATACTGACAGCCATTGTGTCACCTCCTGCCCTCTTACAGGATCATAAAACCATACAATGGTTTGGGTTGGGAGGGAGCTTGGAGCTTATCCAGCACCAACCCCCTGCCATGGACAGTGAAACCTCTCACCAGACCAGAGTGCCCAGAGCCCAACCCAACCTGGCCTTGGACACTACCAGGGATGGAGCAGCCACAACCTTCTTAAGCAGCTTGTTCAGGGCTTCAGCACCCTCACAGGAAGGCATTTCTGCCTCAGGTCTCATCTCAATCTCCCTTCTTCGAGCTTGAACCCATCTC
Source organism: Rhinopomastus cyanomelas (assembly GCA_013400115.1). NCBI lineage: Eukaryota > Metazoa > Chordata > Aves > Bucerotiformes > Rhinopomastidae > Rhinopomastus > Rhinopomastus cyanomelas. The sequence goes on from VXBP01003975.1 coordinate 131,165, forward strand.
CCTTATGCTATCATACGAATCCCTCTGAAAAAAGTCTTTCTTCAGTTTTCCTGGAGCCCCTTCAGGTACTATGAGGTCCCCCCAAAGCCTTGTCTTCTCTAAGCTGAACAGCTTCAACTTCCTCAGCCAGTCTTTGTAGCAGCCTTCTGATCATCTCAGCAGCCTCCTCTGGACTTACTCCAACAGTTCCTTCTTACATTAGGGACTCCACCTGAGATTTCACAAGAGCAGATTAGAGGGGAAAAATGTCCTCCTGTGACCTGCTGGTGACACTTCTTTTGGTAAAACCCAGGATCCATTTGGCCTTCTGGGCTGCCCTCACACACGGGCAGATCATGCTGAGTTTCCTGTCTACCAACACCCTCAAGTCCTTCTGCTCAGGATTGCTAGAGATGACAACTTCTGTAGCATCTGAATAGGTGAGCAACCTGACTCAAGCGTGACCCAGGACACAGGGTAACCAGCTGATGGACTTAGTCACTGAAGAACCTTCTTCACACGTTGCCATCAGTTGGTTGTTAAATTAAGACTTAATGAAGAGCAGGTACAGAATATCATACTGAAGCACGACTAGTGGCACCAAGAGACCTGCAGGCTGCCCATTCACTCAGCTCAGCAGTTTAGCACGGCTGTGTTAAAACCGACGCACACAAAGATGTTAGAACCACCTAGAAAATCTCGGAACAGCACGTGGGATCTAACCTCCCAAACAGTCGCTTCCATTACGGCCATACTCCCCATCTGAATGGAGAGGACACCTCTCTTCTGCCCTCTACTACCCTCGGGGGGTTGGAACTGGATGATCAGGTGGTCCCTTCCAACCCTGACCGATTCTGATTCCATAACTTCTCCAGTGAAGTGATCCTGCTGTGGCAGGGGGATTGGACTGGATGATCTTTTGGGGTCCCCTCCAATCCCTAATGATTCTGAGATTCTAAACCTTTAGTTAGGCTAATACAGAAGGACATCAAGGAGAGAGGAAAATTAGGGTAGGCAAGAGGTGCGAGGTCTCAAAAACCAAACTATGTAACATGGGATCATTTCAGTTTCAACTTATTAATGGGCAAAACTCATTTGTAAAGACAGTAACTTGGAGGATCCAAGGCTCAACGCACGGGGATCCAAGACCCAAAGCCCAAGGACCTACAGCTAAGCACATGGCAATCCAAGACTCCCTAGCCCAGCAAGGCAAGAAAGTTGCCAAATGAAAAGGACAGAGGCCTTCTGCCATAATTGTAACTACACATGGAACCACCCCCAACCTGAGTCTGAGGGATTCTGACTTCAAAATAACAATGGGAGAAAGCCGGACGCAACAAAAAAGGATGCCTGGAGGAAGGATGGGATGGAGGCAACTTTCAACCACCTTCCCGTGGTCGTGTAAGGGCAGAGGTGAACCAGACCCCAAGAAACAGATCTTAGATGATGTTTTGACTGGCGCAGCGGAGCAGGTCTGTGTACAAGGCCTATGTTTTCTCCAGTTACAGTTCAACGTGCGATTGGCATCCCCCCTACAGCCCGATTTCCCATCTGCCATATTGCACGTGCGGCTGGTATTAAACAAACATAGAGGCACTTAGTGCCTCTTTATATATATATAAAAAAAAAAGGTATTAATCCTCCTTGTTTTCCTTCCAAGATAGCTCTGTGATCCCCCCAATTTGTATCTAGCATCATCTTGAAAACAATACTGGAAGGTCTGGTTTGCTGGCAGTGTGTTTTACCTTTTCTAAGGGGAAACAGACATTTCCATCATTATGGAACCATGGAGACAAAAGGTAGTGAGAGAAGCTGACCCTCTGCTCACTACCAGAGGTAGGACCAGCTGCTTTAGCCCAATTAAGCCTTAGAGTAATAAACACAGAGCAGAAAATGAGGGCCAGGCCAGTTAACTCTCAATGAGCTCTCTGCCCAAACCTAAACCCTTTAAGAGCAACTTGGCCAGGAAAAGTCAATTCTTTTGCATCTCACGAAGATAAGAAAGACGATGGGAGTGCTGCAGGGAAATGAGCTGCTAGGAAGAAAACCTAGAGGGAACTGGAGATGTTTTAGTTTCTAATAAGTGATACAATGCTTCAAATTGAAACCAAGATGCAAGATCAACAAAAAAACCCAAGCAATTTCATTTCACCCAACAGAAGAGCCATCTAGCTTTTCATTTAGAGGGGCAGAGTTGCTGCATGAACCACCTTTGCATGGTTCTCCCCCAGAAGAAGAGACTTTCCTTTAGGACAGCAATAAGAGAAGTTCCCTGAAGGTCTTCCATTGGGCTCCAGCAGTGTTGGTTTTACAGGCCCTTCCTTCCAAAAAAAACCACTTGAAAATCTGGTAAATGATAAAAAGAGCGTGTACACCTCTAAGGGAAGATGTCTGTTGTTTAGCAGCCCCAGCAGAACTCCCTAAGGAGTCCTGAAATGGAATTTATCCAACAAAACTACAAAGGCAGCGCTGGCAGGAGAAATCCAGTGGTTTGGACCCTCAAATTTGGGAGGAAACCCTCTAGATTAGGGGACACAGTTGTCAATAGGTGCTCACCATCATTTAAAAAAAAAAACACCCGAGCCTTGTTGCCCTTCACGTTAACCTCTATGGTACCACTGTGTTTTGGCAGAGAGAAGTGTTTAGCAAAGCACAGTAAACACCCCTGGTTCAATCTAAACAGCCATTCGCCAAAAAATGATTAAACCATTGCAAAGCAGCGTAGAGGTATCATCCTCATTATTTATTTTGTCCTTTTCAACCCCACCAAAGCGCTGCCACTTCCAGTTCCAGGGGCTGGAAACAAAGTCAAACCCTATTTTCCAGCCACGTCCAACAATGGGACTGCTGTAAATTCTGGTTTACTGCCGAGGAACAAAACGGAGTGAGAAAGGGGGGGAGGACAAAAAAGACATCAAGTTAAAGAGCGAGATGAATAAAACTCAAAATGAAACTGCTCTCAGCAACTGTGACCTTCAAAACCGTTACCGTCCTGCTTTGATTGTTTGTTATGACCCCCAGAGCACTGGGGAAAAAATTCACAGCACTACAAAGTTTATTGTTGGGGGGGTTCCTCTCCTTCAAATACAAGTAAATTCGCACAGCAAACAGGAGCAGGATCAATCTTCTAGAGGCTGTAGGAGACAGCAGGGCCTCTGCAGCAGCGTGGGGAGGGGGAGACTTAGGGAAGCGGGGAGCTGGGGGGTGAGCTTGCTGCAAGCCCCCATTTTTCACCCCGCAAATGTGGGGATGGTTGGAACCACCATGAACGGGTGGGCGAGGAGGAATGGTGCTGCGGCCTTCCTCATCCCGTGAGGATTTCGATTTAAATTAGAAAAGATTTACTATAGTAAACGCACCGAATATATTCAATAGATCCCAATTAGCTTCAGAAATTGACGTGGCAAAATAAGAATATTTTAAAATATTCAAGATATAAGGGGCATTGAATTAAGTGAAATTAAGGTATCGAGGGAAATACATCAAAATCAATAAAAATAAAGCCCAGCGAGCTGAGGACTCTTCCCCCCCTCCAGCTTCCACCAGGCAGAAACGCTGGTCACCTCCACCCCTCCCACCGCCTCCCATCCCATCCTAGCCCACCTC
>VXBP01003975.1:135492-179689 GCA_013400115.1 Rhinopomastus cyanomelas
GGGGAGGGAGGGGGGACACGTGAGGCGGCGGCGGCGCGGGACGGCGGCAGCTCCAGCCCCAGCCGCAGCCCCGGGGCCGTGAGGCCCCCCCTTTTCCCGCGGGGCTCAGATACCCCCTCATACACAACCCGCCGCACCCGCCTTCCCTCACCCCGCACTCCCCGCCATAACCGCAAAGGGCCTCTCGTCCCCCCCTTCCGCCGCCCCGGTGCAGCCGCAGCCTGGTAGAGGGGAGGGGACGCGGGGAAGGAGGTGGGGGGCGGGGTGCGGCCCGCAGGCCCCGGCCCCGGGGGAGCGTTTCCCCTCCCCGGCAGCGCAAGGCCCCGGTCTGCGGCCTCCTCCCCGCGCAGGCCTGAGGCCTCGGTGGGACCGGCCCCGCCCGGGCCTGCTGCTGAGGCCTCCCCCCGCTCCTCTGCTGCCCGCTCACGCCCCCACCCACACACTGAGGACCGCCAGGGAGCAGGGGCGAGGTGGCGGGGAAAGGCGGCGGGGGGGCGGCTCGGCCCCGCAACGCATCGTTCAAAGGAAACCAGGCGTGGAGAGACACCAAAACTGAGAGAAAAATGGCCGAGGCGGCGGCTGGCTTCGGGAGGCGAAATGGAGAGCCCGGCGCTGCTGCAGCTCGGGCCTGCTGGTGCCCGCCAACACACCTTTAACCGGGGACACCTTCATCCAGAGCCACCTTTAACCACAGAAAACACCTTGAGACACCCGAGCTGTTGCCGCTGAACGCAACCCTTCGCCTACCTCCTTGTGGAACAGCCCCAGGAAAGCAAGTCAGGGCCAAAGCACTACCAGGTTCCTTGCTGACAGCTCCTCAGGATTAAGCATTTCTAGGGGTTCCCCCCAGCACCACCCCAAATCACTGCAGAGCAAAGAAATTCAAACAGTTGTATTGCACTGATGAAATACTTGAGCCTGCAGTGCCAGTTGTCCCGTTGCTCCATGGTGGTACCTGCCCAGCATCCCCAAATTTCCTTGCAGGAATCCGAAGTGCAGCAGCTCCGGTACCGGATTCACTCAGAGCAGTGTTTTCACCAACTCCTAGCGACCCACAAAAACAAAAGCCTGGCCTCTCCTGCTAAAAAACCTATGTACACGCAGGATTAAGAACAGATGCAACTTGAAAACCAAAGAGCTAAATTGATTTATAGCCATGGTTACTCAAAATGCTCCCCGAGTTTTAATCTATTCATAGAAATGCTCCAGAAATCCCACAGGATTCAAATGTAATAAAGCGGAGCGGTGCGCTCCGGCAGCCGTATTTATACACCTTGCCTGTACAGCAACAGCTTTCCCCATGCTGTTGGAAGAGTTGTGGGTGGCAACGCGCAATGGTAAGAGAGATCACAAATATTTAACAGCTTTCTTAAATTAGCAGCGTCCCCCGCCTCCCCTAGATTCCCCCTCCCTTCCATCTTTACAGGCCCCAAAACCTCAGGGCTTGGGTTCAGCACAAAGACCTCCTCTGTTGGTTTAGGTTGGATGTTAGGAAGCCCTTCCTCACGGAAAGGGTGATCAGAGTGTCCAAGGCAGTGATGGAGTCGCCATCCCTGGAGGTGTTGAAGGCCAGCCTGGCTGTGGCCCTTCGTGCCCTGGTGTGGCTGCTGGTGTGATGTTAGGTCCTGGGCTGGGCTGGCAGAGCTCAGAGGGTTTTTCCAGCCTCAATGATTCTGTAAAGTTTCTTGGACTGTTCTTTAGATGAAGGTCAGTGACCAACAGTGATTTGTACATTTACGGTGCCACTTTGCAGCAGACACCAAGCAGTTAATTAGAAGTCACATAGAAAGTGAGGGCTTCTGCAGCCCAAATCATTCTGTGATTGGAAATACTCACCCTGAACAGAGCCAGTTCTAAGGAACCTGTGTTTTTCAGTTGCTTTAGTGAACTCACAAGACACTTTGCTTTGCAGCAGAGAGATGATACGGAAAGAGAAGGATAGTGAGGATTTCTGCAGCCCAGAGAGGTTCTAGAAGAGACCCAATGCCTGCAGAACTGAAGGCACCTCCCACTGGTACAAACTGTAAGCTCACCTGGTATAGAAGCAAAAGATTTTCACCACTTTACTTTGGAAGGGACCTTGAAAGATCAGCCAGTCCCATCCCTTGGCCACAGCAGGATCCCCCAGATCCAGTCCCACAGGAACAGCCCAGGAGGGTTTGAAATGTCTCCAGAAAAGGAGAGAGGACACTGGGGGAGTCCGTGTCCCTGGAGGGGCTGCAAAGCCCTGGAGCTGTGGGGTGAGGGACAGGGATTAGTGGGGCCCTGGCAGTGCCAGGGCAGCAGTTGAACTCAACGATCTTCAAGGTCTCTTCCAACCAAAGCTACCTCCTGTAATGGGATCGTGCTGCCATCAGAGCCCTTTCCTTCACGATTCAAAGTCAGGAGAGAAAAGCAACAACTTCTAATGGATCTTGGTCTCTCTGGCCCTCCCCAACCAGCTTGGAGCTGCTCTCCTCTCTCCATTCAGGCTGTGAGTCCGTGTGCAGCCCTGTGTCTGCACAGGGAGATGAATGGGGCCGATAACATCGTCACTTAGCAGGAAGTGCTGCGTGATGTCACGTTTCCTTGATCTAACCTGCAGGCGGGTGATGTCTTCTCTTCCTTCATCACCCAGGGCTCTGCAGAAGGACGATGCACCCAAGCTCTTGGCCTTTCATTTGCGCAGCATCAGCTGCTGGAGAAGTTCAGGGAGCAGAGGGTCTCTACGCACGTGGTCTCTCTCTCCTGTACTGGGCACTGGGGAGACCTCCCCTCCAGTACTAGGGCAGTGCTGGGCCCCTCACTGCAAGAAAGGGATGGAGGGGCTGGTGCAGATCCAGAGGAGCAATGAGGGTGAGGAAGGTGACTGGGGGAGCTGGGGGTGTTTAGCCTGGAGAAGAGGAGACTCAGTGGGGACCTTCTGCTCTCCAGCATCCTGAAGGGAGGTTGTGGTCAGCTGGGGGTCAGGCTGTTCTCCCAGGCACCAGGATGAGAGGGCAGGGCTGGAGCTGCCAGGGGAGGGTTAGGTCGGATGTCAGGAAGCCCTTCCTCATGGAAAGGGGGATCAGAGTCTGGACTGGACTGCCCAGGGCAGTGGGGGAGTCCCCATCCTTCCCTGGAGGTGTTGAAGGCCAGCCTGGCTGTGGCCCTGAGTGCCCTGGTGTGGCTGCTGGGGTGATGCTGGGCTGGGCTGGCTGGGCCTCAATAACTCTGGGATTCTGTGAAGCCTCCTGTTGTTGCCTCCTGTGACCCCAACCCTCTTCTTGGAGGCTAGAGCTTTGTGACCAGAGATCTCCAAACAGTCAGACGTTGGGGAAACAAACCAAGGACTGTAGCAACCAGAAGCACCTCCTAGAGGTGTGATACTGGCTCCTCAGCCAGGCTGTCATCACTGTAACTGGTGAATCACAGTTGAGGCCACGAAAGACCTCTGAGATCATCAAGTCCAGCCCATGACCTAACAGCTGAAAGAGGAAGCTGCACAACAACCAGCAGAACCACAGCCCGAGCTCCAAGCCAACCACTGCTGCCCACCTCTGCCTTTCACAGAACCACTGAACACGAGGGATGGGAAGGGACCTCGAGAGATCACCCAGTCCAACCCTCCAGCCACAGCAGGATCCCCTAGACCCAGTCCCACAGGAACATGGCCAGGCAGGTTCAAATCGTCCTCAGAGAAGGAGACACCACAACCCCCCTGGGCTCTGTGTGGTGTCACCTCACCTCCTGCAGCCCCTTGGATTCACAGCCCAGTTCCAAGCCCAGACCAGCTCCTTTCAGGTACTGGGTTTGATGCCCACCTGCACTTTTATAGCTCTTTCTTCCCAGTTTCTCTCGTCCCACCAGCTCTGTTCAGACAGGATGTGGATGATGGTACCTGCTGAGGTGCAGGTGCCAGCTGCCTCTCCTGCAACCAACAGGATGGGACCTCCTAGTGCCCTCAGGAGAGAAGCCCACAAGTGGCAGAGCTCTCTTCACCTCCAACCAGCATTTCATGACCCTTGCTCTGTCTTCACTGGCCTCAGACACCAAACAAAAGCATTTCCTTCCTCGGGAGGCAGCGCTCCAGGGTCTGCACCGCGACGCTCTGCCTCAGTCACAACTGTCTCGGGTCACAGCTGCAAAGTGGGAGACACCAACTCTTCCCAGCAAAACCACCAGGCAGCCTTCACAGAATCACAGGGTCACTGCGGTTGGCAAAGCCCTCCGAGCTCAGCCAGCCCAGACCAGCACCTCACTGGCCACGCCAGGGTGCTCAGGGCCACAGCCAGGCTGCCCTTCAACACCTCCAGGGATGGATGGGGTCTCCAATGCTGCTCTGGGCAGTCCAGTCCAGGCTCTGATCCCCCTTTCCCTGAGGAAGGGCTTCCTGACATCAACCTAACCCTCCCCTGGCAGCTTCAGGCTCTGGCCTCTCACCCTGGTGCTGGTGCCTGGGAGAAGAGCCTGACCCCCAGCTGACTGCAACCTCCCTTCAGGGAGCTGGAGACAGGGAGAAGGTCCCCCTGAGTCTCCTCCAGGCTGAACCCCCCAGCTCCCTCAGCTTCTCCCCATCATCCCTCCAGGCCCTTCCCCAGCCTCCTTGCTCCTCTGGACCCACTCCAGCCCCTCCATCTCCATCGTGCACTGCCCCCAGTACAGGAGGGGAAGCCTCCCCAGCGCCCAGCACAGGGGCAGAACGACGTCCCCAGCCCCGCTGGCTCCCAAGCCTGGGTCTCACACTTCAACAAAAAGCAGGAGGGGGACCCCAGCCCTGCTCCTGCCGAGCACAAAGCAATCCTGCTGCTGCCACTTGGCTCTCAGCTCCTTCCGGACGCGGTGCTCACGGAGCAAGAGCAGCCTTCCCTCCCCGAGCCGCCAGGACCCATCCCCTGCCCGTCCCCTCGCTGACACCAGCTTGCCAACAAGGAAGCCAGTTGCCATGGCATTCCTTTCCCCCTACAGACAGATGTCCATTAAAAACCAAGTCAGCCCCAGGTCTGCCGCACAGAGAGCAGCCCTCGGTTATCATCGGCGGCCGGCGAGGGGTTTCCAGCATGCCCCTTTGCCACAGGGCTAATCCCGGGGGGCAGAAGGAAGCCACCGCAGAGCAGGTGCAGACCAGGCACAGAGCTGGGATCAGGACCTTGCTGTAGGGTCCTGGTGCCATGAAGGGGTGCAGCTCTTACCTCCGGCCCCTCTCTCCTTCCTTCGCCAAGGCTCTGTGCTAAAACCATCAGGGAAAGGGGAAGCGAGAGCTGGTCCTGCTCTGGCAGGGGGATTGGACTGGATGATCATCCTTCAAGGTCGCTTCCAACCCCTGATGTTCTGTGATTCTGTGAGATGTGGAGATTCTTTCCCCCCCTCCCCGATTCTGGCTTCAGGAGGAACCTGCCTGTCCCAGCCAGGAGGCTCCAGCGATGGGAGAAGGGACTTGCACCCCCTGATGCAGGAAGCCTCTGCGAGCCGGGCCAGTGCTCGCAGCAGCCACAGGTCTCCTCCTTGAATGAACTCATGGCCCTGAAACAAAGACTGGAAGGAGATCTCCCCGGACCCCTCACTCCCCTTCCTCTGCCCATCCTGCCCATAGCTCTGCTGTGGGCACTGCACAGCCCCAGCTACGCACACGGGGGCTTCTGAGAACCACTTCAGGAGGGTGTGGAAGAGAAGCCTCCGAGATGCTGCCTTCAGATACCAAGGGACATGCAGAGACTTTTCTTCAGGGACCAGCACGGCCGCAGGGACCTCGGGTGGGGAACGAGTTGGGCTCAGCTGCCCTCAAGCCCACAAACCCCGATAACCTCTACGACCACAAAACCATCACCTTACTAAGCCGCAGGCTCGGGCTCCTGCTGAGCTCAGAGACCACCAGCTTGGGGTGGAGGGGTTGGGAGGCTCCAGCTCCCTGCAAGGAGGGTGGAAGGAAACCACAGGAGTGTCTTGAGGTCTGTTGTCCAGCTCCACCAACCAAGTACTTCCAGGTCAGGAAGGGGCAAAGCTATTGGAATCCTGTTTGCTGGGGGAAGCGGCAGGTGTGGGGCTGCAGATGAAAGCAAACAGCACCGATTGCTTCCTGCTCCTGTCGCCAGTTTGCTGTCCTGGTGGCCAGGAGCCAGCAATAGGCCCTGGTGGCCAAGAAGGCCAACAGCATCCTGGGGTGGATCAGAAGTGGATGATTAGTAGATGGAGAGAGGTTCTCCTCCTCCTCTGCTCTGCCCTGGGGAGACCACAGCTGGAATCTCATGTCCAGTTGTTCTGGGCCCCTGAGCTCTGCGAGGACCCAGAGCTGCTGGAGAGAGCCCAGCACAGAGCCACAGGGGTGATGGAGGGAGGGGAGCATCTCCCTGCTGAGGAGAGGCTGAGGGAGCTGGGGCTGGAGAAGAGGAGCCTGAGGGGGGACCCCATGGGTGTTGGTCAGTGTGTGAAGGGTGGGTGTCAGGAGGATGGAGCCAGGCTCTGCTCAGGGGCACCCAGTGACAGGACAGGGGGCAGCGGGTGTGAGCTGGAGCAGAGGAGGTTCCCCATCAGTGTGAGAAGGACCTTGTTCATGGTGAGGGTGCCAGAGCCCTGGCAGGGGCTGCCCAGGGGGGCTGTGGAGTCTCCTTCTCTGGAGACATTTCAAACCCTCCTGGGCTGTTCCTGTGGGACTGGATCTGGGGGATCCTGCTGTGGCAGGGGGATGGGACTGGGTGATCTTTTGGGGTCCCTTCCAAACCTTAAGAGTCTGGGCTGCTGTGGTGCAAGGAGCTGGCTCTGATCTTCAGAAACACTCTCAGGACTTCTAGCTGAGGGATGAAGACTGAGACATCCCTCTTGAGCTGCCAGACTCCCCTCCACCACCACTGGTGCAGGACCTGCTGCAGAGCAGCCCCGGACACAGAGCTGCTAGACCCCAAGTGCCTGTTCAGGCACAAAGAGGGGGGAGGAAGCCTTTAAAAAGCCAAGGAGGAGGAAATGCAAATTTTCAGTGCCCAGACGAGAAGAGACAAGTTGGCTGGTGCAGATGGAGGCAGGAATTCTTCCCGGGGCCTCAGGGAGCTGGACTCTGGTGAGGAGGTGAAGGGAGCAGGGAGAGGGCGGCGGGATGTGACGGGACAACAGTGTCCCCCCTCGGAAGGGCTGGACACTGACGGCGCAGGGAGCACAACAGGCTGGCTGTGGGCTGCTCCAGCTGTTCAGCACCTGCAGCTGGAGCCGTGGTGACCCACCACCCCGTCTGACCACCTCTCTGCTCACTCAGGACCAGCTGCTGGAGTCTGGGAGCGGATCACTTCAGCACCCTCAGAGCACAGAGGGCTCTGCCCACCGCTCTGCTCCATCTGTGCTTCTCCTGGGCCACTTGCAACCCTGCAGCCCCCTGAGCTCCCCTCTGGAGCAGGGCACGGTCCCAGCACAGAGGTGTGGGGCTGGCAGTGAAGGCTCTGGGACCTTCTCACTGTCTCCCCACCCTACTCCTGCGGATTTGGGACCTTTAGCAGAGGGAACAGCGGGCTGCTGCAGGGAGGACAGACTGTGCTGGCCGCCAGCAGCCCTCTGGGGAGGGCAGGTCCCTGCTTCTTGCTCCTGCTGGACCATCTCCTCTCCACTACTGCCAAGGCTTTGTCCTCGAGCTTTGATACCGCTCCAGGCACCCGACGCAGCACCAGAGCCGGCAAAACCCCTTTTTGCTGCTGCTTTTGTGATTTAACCCAAAAGGAAGGTCTATTTTAAGGTTCTTAATCGCAGCAGCAGCTCGGCCAGTCTCAGCTGTCCAGAGCCTGGAGGAAGCTTGATGCTGCTGCAGCCCTCTGCCGTGGAGACACTGAGTCACCGGCCACAGAGCTGACCTGTTGTTCGAGATGCCGATGTCAAAACTCGGCCGCAGGCTGGAGAGACCTGAGGGGCCTCTGCTTCTTCCAGGCACCTGGGTGTCCAGGTGACGAGGGAGGAAGTGGCAGACCAGGCTCTGCCAGGACGTCTCCCTTCCCCATGAGCTACTGAGGGATGGAGCCACATCAATGCCGCGAGCAGAGCGAGCGTGGGTGGGGGAACTGGGCTGAGGGAGGGTGTCCTCGGCCTCACCCAGCAGGAGCCTCTGTGTCACCCGGGGTGGTTGGAGAAGCTGGAGGAGACTCGAGGGCTGGAGGGCAATTGAGTTGAACGCAGAACTACTCACCAGCTCCTGCTTGTTCTGCTTGAGAGGAGCCAGAGAGAACCACCCTGCCCTCAGCAGCTCAGCTCAACCCAGCTTCCTCCCCACCCCAAACGCTGCGAAGAGCTCGGCTGGGCGTCTCTGCCTTCGCGTTAGAAACGAGGAGGTCACTGTCCCCCCTGCTCCCTGCCCTCCCAGCCGGCCACACGCGCTTGAACTTCCAGCCTCACCATCTGAAAACCAAACGGCCGGGCCCAGAGCAGCAGGCCCACGCAAAGGAACAAGCCACACCAGGCGCTGGGGGCCACCGGGGCCACACCAGTGAGCAGGGTCAGGCTACGGAGCCAGGACAGGGAGCAGGATGCTCCAGCTGGTCTCCGAGCCGCAGCGGTGGGTGGGCTGGGTGCACAATGCGTCTCAGAGCGAGGAAGGTCACGAGGCAGGGAGCGGATGGTAGCCCCTCACTCACCTTCAGCCGGCCCGGGCATCGCAGCTCGCTCCTGCTGGCCAGGGGGAAGAGCTTCTAGCCAGGAAGGACTAGCTGGCTCCTTTCTCTGTGGAGCTGCTAAGTCAGAGCTGTGGTTTCAGGGTTAGAGGCTGCGAATGCGGCTGGCCCTGCGGTTCAAAGGACAGAGAAGGGTCACACGCTGGCCCAGAGAGACAACTGGGGGTCCCCAGCTACTTTTAATGAAGAACCAGCCTCTAAACACTCCGACTGCTGAGCACAACCAGAGCAAAACTCTTCCACCCCGGAGGATCAACTCAAACCCAACAGAAATCCACCCCGGCCCCAGATCTGGCTGCAGGTTTCCCTTAGACGATCCGTCCACCTCTGGGGCAAAGAGCACCCCAGTTTCTGTGCTGGTTCCAGGGCCAAAGGCAGAACCCCAGCAGGGCTCGTGGGGCCTGGGGTGGGAACACACCTGCTGCTGCAGGAGGGTCGGGATGCCGGGGGCGGCTGTTGTCCCATCACCTGGGGAAAGTCACCTCCAACCTCCAGAGCCGCCGGTCACATCACCTCACTACTGGCCACACTTCCATGCTCCCTGCCCCAAAAGCTGCAGGCCCCGAGCCCCTCTCTGAAACAGAGTGAGAGCAGCCAAGCCCCTCCAAGGGTTCGACACCCACTCATCTGGTTTCTTACTCCTCTAAGACAGTTTCCTTCTTCCACCCCTTGCTCCTCTTCTCCACTTCCCAACTACTGCTCCTGCACCGGGACGGCAGCTGCTGAGAGGTGAACAAATAGAACCTAATTTACACCATTTATTAAATAAACTTCTCAAGGAGCCCCTGGAATCCAGGGGGAGAAGTGGAAAAGCCTCCCCGAGCTGGGCTTAGCATCTCCACGGGGGCGGGCGGTGTCCAGGCAGGACAAAGCTGCCCAGAGCAGCACCTGCTCCCCAGGGGAAGCCAACAGGAGGGGCTGTGAAAAGGTGGGAAGGCAAAACAGCCGTGAAGAGTTGCCTGGAGGAAGAGCTAAACAGTGCAGTGAAAGGCTTGGAGACACCCCAGACACCCCGCAGCGACCGGCAGCCACTTTGCTGAGCAGCTCTGAAGACAACGTCTGGCTTTTGGGGAGCTGGGAGGTCCCAGCCGGAGTCCCGAGAGGCGAGCCTGGCCTCCACGCCCCCCACCTTCACTTGCCCCTCTTGCCCCGGCCCCTCCTGGAGGAAGGCTTGCCCGTGCTGCCCGCGGAGGAGCTGGCGGAGGCCGCCACCGCGATGTTGATCTGTCCTTCCTGGATCTCCTGCCGCGTCTCCGCCGGGAGGTGGTTGATCTTCTGCTGCGTCTCCAAGTAGAACATGACATCGCGCAGCTGCTCCTGGATCTCGGAGATCTGCAGGTCCTTCTGCTCGCAGGTCTCCTTCAGCAGCCTCTCCTCCTCCTTCAGCTTGCTCTGCAGCAAGGCCTGGTTCGTCCGCAAACACTTATTCAGCTCCTGCTCCTCCTTCAGCTCGTTGGAGAGTTTGGCCACTTTGTTGTTCAGCTGAGAGCACCTGCCGAGGGGGGAGCACAGCTGAGCTGTGAGTTGGGCACCAACTAACCTCCCGTTCCTGGCCCCAGCGGCCACCAAAACCACCCGGAACTGGGGTTTCCAGCGACACCAAGAAGGGTCCAACATCCCAAATCCAACGGTGGGAAGCACAATCCCACCCCTCTGCCCCTGTTCCAACATCCAGCTGAGGGCAGCCGGGGGAGGCTCCCACCATGAGATACCGAAACGCTCCTGCAAGGAGCCCCCTAGCTTCCTGCTCCTCACAACCAGCTGATCCTCAGTGGAGGAGCCCCCTGCTTCAGGGAGAGCTTCCTGCTCCTCACAACCAGCTGACAGCTCAGTGGAGGAGCCCCCTGCTTCAGGGAGAGCTTCCTGCTCCTCACAACCAGCTGATAGCTCAATGCAGGAGCTTCCTGCTCCTCACAACCAACTGATAGCTCAGTGCAGGAGCCTCCTGCTTCAGGGAGAGCTTCCTGCTCCTCACAACCAGCTGATAGCTCAGTGGAGGAGCCTCCTGCTCCTCACAACCAGCTGATGGCTCAGTGCAGGAGCCCCCTGCTTCAGGGAGAGCTTCCTGCTCCTCACAACCAGCTGATAGCTCAGTGCAGGAGCCTCCTGCTCCTCACAACCAACTGATAGCTCAGTGCAGGAGCCTCCTGCTTCAGGGAGAGCTTCCTGCTCCTCACAACCAGCTGATAGCTCAGTGCAGGAGCCTCCTGCTCCTCACAACCAACTGATAGCTCAGTGCAGGAGCCTCCTGCTTCAGGGAGAGCTTCCTGCTCCTCACAACCAGCTGATAGCTCAGTGCAGGAGCCTCCTGCTCCTCACAACCAACTGATAGCTCAGTGCAGGAGCCTCCTGCTTCAGGGAGAGCTTCCTGCTCCTCACAACCAGCTGATAGCTCAGTGCAGGAGCCTCCTGCTCCTCACAACCAACTGATAGCTCAGTGCAGGAGCCTCCTGCTTCAGGGAGAGCTTCCTGCTCCTCACAACCAGCTGATAGCTCAGTGGAGGAGCCTCCTGCTTCAGGGAGAGCTTCCTGCTCCTCACAACCAGCTGATAGCTCAGTGCAGGAGCCCCCTGCTTCAGGGAGAGCTTCCTGCTCCTCACAACCAGCTGATAGCTCAGTGGAGGAGCCCCCTGCTTCAGGGAGAGCTTCCTGCTCCTCACAACCAACTGATGGCTCAGTGGAGGAGCCTCCTGCTCCTCACAACCAGCTGATGGCTCAGTGCAGGAGCCCCCTGCTTCAGGGAGAGCTTCCTGCTCCTCACAACCAGCTGATAGCTCAGTGGAATCACATAGACTCCTTCAGATGTAGTGCTGGGGGACCTGGTTTGGGGGTGAACTTGTAGAGAGTGGTTGATGGCTGGACTTGATGATCCCAGGGGGTCTTTTCTGACCTCAGTGAGTCTGTGATTTCTGCACAGCCAGGTGAGCTGCACAAAGCACAGCCCTTCCCCAGCCTGAGCCAGCCCTGTTCCAGCTGGGAGCCACTGGAGATCCAGCAGTGCTGGGTGAGCTGGGAGGAGCAGAGCTTGCGGTCCCACCCAGGGAGCTGCCACACAGACCCCTGAGAGTCTGACAAGAGAGCCCAGTGAGCTCTGCTCAGGCCAGCAGGTGCCTTCCCTCTGCGAACCCCTCCAGAAACTCCCCCCACGCCACCTCCACCCCTTTTCTTTTCCCTCTGGACGTCGGCGCAGGGAGCTGGCAGCGGTACCCACTTCCTCTCCACGGACTGCTTCTCTTTGAGCAAGTCGTTGAGCCTCTGCTCCAGACTGTCACACTTCTCAATGGTCTCTTTGAACTTGGTCTTCATGTTGTTGATCTGCGAAAACAAACAGCGGGCACCTCACACCGGGGGCAAAGTCCTCGGACGCTCAAACTCGCTGCCCTGCGGCTGCCAGATTTTGCCCCGTCACCGGGTCCTGGCAAGCAGAGGGCTCCCGTCCAACCCCAGTGACTGGGTCTAGGGGATCCTGCTCTGACAGGGGGATGGGACTGGATGGTCTTTTGGGGTCCCTTCCAATCCCTAGTGACTGGATCTAGGGGATCCTGCTGTGGCAGGGGGATGGGACTGGATGGTCTTTTGGGGTCCCTTCCAATCCCTAGTGACTGGATCTAGGGGATCCTGCTGTGGCAGGGGGATGGGACTGGATGGTCTTTCAAGGTCTCTTCCAGTCCCTAATGGTCTGTGGTTCTGAGACTGAAAGGGACCTTGAAAGACCATCCAGTCCCATCCCCTGGCCACAGCAGGATCCCCTAGATCCAGTCCCACAGGAACAGCCCAGGAGGGTTTGAAATGTCTCCAGAGAAGGAGACTCCACAGCCCCCCTGGGCAGCCTGTTCTCCATCATCTCCGTGGCTCTGCACTTGACTCTCTGGAGCAGCTCTGTGTCCTGAGCCCACAACTGGACACAAGAGTCCAGATGTGGTCTCACCACCAGGGCAGCGCAGGGGAGGAGGAGAACCTCTCTTGCCCTACTAACCATCCCCATTCTGATCCACCCCAGGCTGCCACTGGCCGTTTGGGCCACCAGGGGGTTTGCTCCCGACCACCATTCTCCCGGGAGGGCTGGCATCTGCCAGCCAGTTCCCACTCACCCCTCAAAGCGCCGGGAGCCGAACACGCTGCTCGGCTCAGCCCCGGCTCCGCAGCTCGCGGGCCACGAGCCAGTGACCTACTGACACCGATCCCCTCCTGGTGCCAAACGCAAACGCGCCCGGGGACGCTGCCTCCCTCCCTCCTCCCCTCTGCCGGGCTCTGGCTCTGGGGAGGCCCCAGCTCCCGCAGCAGGGCCGTGGGCAGGAATCCCCGTCTCCCTGGCACGGGGCTGGGGTCCGGCGCGGCCAGCGCAGAGCTCACCTCCTCAGCCGTGTCCTTCTCTATCCGGACTATCTTGTTCTCCCAGTAGATGCGCTGCGACTCCAGCTGGCTGGTCAGCAGGTACGAGTACTGCAAACACAGGGGCCAGCAGTCAGCCCTGAAGGCTCCCACACCGAGGCTAATGGGAGCCCACACGACGCTGAGCGGTCGCCCGTTCGATTCCTACGCCAGATCCACTCGGTTTGGAGACAGGGAGAAGCTCCGGAGCTGTTACAGCCAGGGCCCTGCTCAGAATTCAGGGGATCCCAGAACAAGAGGGACTGGAGGGGACCCCAAAAGATCAGCTAGTCTAATCCCCACCTCAAGAGGAGACAGGCTGAGTTCTGAGATCCCAAAGGCCGAGCCGCTGCCATCCCCATCACAGCCCAGATCTCACTCTGCTGCGAGAAGGGCCCCAGCAAGAGCCTCCTCAGCTGGACAAACTGTCCCCAACCCGCACTCTCGGGTACGTGGGGCCCATTCCGATGGTGTTTTGGTGTCTGAGCAGGGGTTTATGCCGACAGCCCATCCTTCTCCCCTCTGGTTCTGCAAAGGACTCACAAAGGGGCTGGAAAACAGGATCCTTCCTTAGCACAGAACCATAGAAGCATCAGGGATTGGAAGGGACCTCCAAAGATCATCCAGTCCAACCCCCTGACACAGCAGGATCACCCAGACCAAGTCACACAGGAACACATCCAGGTGGGTTTTAAACATCTCCAGAGAAGGAGACTCCACAACCTCCGGCCCAGGCAGCCCCTTCCAGTGCTCTGTCACCCCCACTGGCAAGAAGGTCCTTCTCAGATTGATGTGGAACCTCCTCTGTTCCAGCTCACACCCATTCACCCTCGTCCTATCATTAGATGCCACTGAGCAGAGCCTGGCTCCATCCTCCTGACACCCACCCTTCAAATATTTATAGACATTAATGAGGTCACCCCTCAGTCTCCTCCAAGCTAAAGAGCCCCAGCTCCCTCAGCCTCTCCTCATCAGGGAGCTGCTCCACCTCCTTCATCATCCTCATTGCTCTGTGCTGGACCCTCTCCAGCAGCTCCACATCCTTCTTGAACTGAGGAGCCCAGAACTGGACACAACACTCCAGATGTGGTCTCACCAGGGCAGAGTAGAGGGGGAGAAGAACCTCTCTTGATCTGCTAACCACCCCCATTCTGATCCACCCCAGGATGCTGTTGGCCCTCTTGGCCACAAGAGCACACTGCTGGCTCATGGTCATCCTGCTGTCCACCAGGATCCCCAAGTCCCTTTCCCCTACACTACTCTCCAACAGGTCAGTCCCCAGCCTATACTGGTCCCTGGGGTTGTTCTTGCCCAGATGCAAGACTCTGCACTTACTCTTGTTATAGCTCATTAGATTTTTCTCTGCCCAGCTCTCCAGCCTGTCCAGATCTCGCTGAATGGCAGCCCAGTCTGCGGGGGTGTCGGCGACACCACCCAGCTTTGTGTCATCAGCAAACTTGCTGACAGGGCCCCCTGATCCCTCATCCCAGTCATCAATGAATAGATTGAACAGGACTGGTCCCAGCACCGACCCCTGGGGCACTTTGCTAGATCCAGGCCCCCAGCCAGACCCTGTCCCACTGACCACTACTGGCTTCTACCCTGTAGCCAGTTCACGACCCACCTCACTGCCCGATCATCTAGACCACACTGCCCCAGTCAGCACCAGGCTAACAAGCACCATATCAGGTCTTTACTCCAGAATTAAGAGAGTGAAGAGCTCTGATCACTCTCAGTAACATCTGGGTGCCAGAACCAACCACCAAACTCCTTCTCTCTGGGAGTATTTCCATCTGTTAAGCTTGGTAGAGGCGTCTAAGCCCTGAACTCACAAGGAAAGGGTTAAAACGAGCTGCTTCAGCAGCTAAGAAACGTGCAGCAAAGCAACCAACCACTTCTGTGAGCAATGAGCTTTGGAAACCTGGTCTCCACGGGCTGTTTCTCCACAGCCATCCCTGAGCCAGCGCAGCTGCAGTCGTGCTGCAGCGTTATCTGCTCAGCGAAGGGGTTGGAAAGGACCTCGAAAGACCATCCAGCCCCATTCCCCTGCCACAGCAGGATCCCCTAGATCCAGTCACACAGGAACATGGCCAGACTGGTTTGAAACGTCTCCAGAGAAGGAGACTCCACAACCCCCCTGGGCAGCCTGTTCCAGGGCTCTGTCACCCTCACTGGGAAGAAGGTCCTTCTGATACTTACATGGAACCTCCTCTGCTCCAGCTGACACCCACTGCCCCCTGTCCTCTCAGGAGATGACAAACAGCTCCAGGCACATTCTGGAGTCACAGATCAAGTCTCCTTCTGTGGAGGCGTTTAAGACCCCCCTGGATGTGTTCCTGTGTGACTGGATCTAGGTGATCCTGCTGTGGCAGGGGGGTTGGACTAGATGATCTGTCGAGGTCCCTTCCAATCCCTCGTGACTCCATGACCTGTCGAGCTCCCTTCCAATCCCTCGTGACTCTATGACCTGTCGAGCTCCCTTCCAATCCCCAAGCTTCTGTGCTTCTCTGACCCACCAGAGAGGGGTCTGGTGAGGGAGCCTGGCTTCTGCCTGCACGCAGGGACGCGCTGCACGAGCTGAACAGGAGGGAGCTGTCCCAGCTGGGCAACGCTTCCGGCGCAGCGCAGGCTGAAGGAGTTACCTCCAGCTGCAAGGCATCGATCTTCTCCTCCTGGCACATGTCGCCCTCACACTCGTACTGGACCAGCTTGCCGTCGGTTTTACTCGCCACCAGGCGATGGACGTAGTTGTCTGCAGAGAGAGGGGGGAAGAGAAGCACCCTGTGAGCTGACCCTGGGGGAGATCCTCCTCCATCTGCTTCAGGCCCTCAAAACCCACTCTTGGAGCAGAGAGGGATGTTCCCAGAAGACAAGGTATCAGCTCAGACTCCGAGCTCTTTATGGCCCGTTGACGAAGGGGTCTTGAAAGCAGCTGGAAGCACAAGGTGCCCCCTCCAAGGGGGGAGCAGCGAGCGCTCACCTCCGGCGTAGTCCCAGACCCTGTGGTTGGTCAGCTGCATGGCGTAGGTGTGCTGGGTCTCCTCAAAGTGCTTGTAGGCGTGGCGGCTCACGTAGCGGCCGCAGCCGATGTGCCCGCAGATCAGACAGATCCAGAGGTTCTGCCAACACAAGGAGAGCCCGTTGTGGACAAACCACGTGGGACCGGCTGCTGGGATCGGCCCTCTGGGGACGTGGCATCTGCTGCAGCTGCTGGGTGCAGCCACAAAGTGACTCTCTGCTCTTCCTCCTTCTCCCTCGGAGCTTTGCTCAGCTGGAAGGAAGAGGAGGTACCTGCTCTTTCAAGCCAACTACCAGCCTGCAGGTGCTGGGAGATGGGAGAATGGCCTTGACTAATGGACAAGGGACTCAGGAGGAATCACAGAACATTAGAGACTGGAAGGGACATCGAGAGATCAGCCAGTCCCATCCCCCTGGCACAGCAGGATCCCCCAGATCCAGTCCCACAGGAACAGCCCAGGAGGGTTTGAAATTTCTCCAGAGAAGGAGACTCCACAGCCCCCTGGGCAGCCCCTGCCAGGGCTCTGGCACCCTCACCATGAACAAGGTCCTTCTCACACTGATGGGGAACCTCTTCTGCTCCAGCTCACACCCGCTGCCCCCTGTCCTGTCACTGGGTGCCCCTGAGCAGAGCCTGGCTCCATCCTCCTCACACCCACCCTTCACACACTGACCAACACCCATGGGGTCACCCCTCAGGCTCCTCTTCTCCAGCCCCAGCTCCCTCAGCCTCTCCTCAGCAGGGAGATGCTCCCCTCCCTCCATCACCCCTGTGGCTCTGCCCTGCGCTCTCTCCAGCAGCTCTGGGTCCTCCTGGAGCTGAGGGGCCCAGAGCTGGACACAAGATTCCAGCTGTGGTCTCCCCAGGGCAGAGCAGAGGGGGAGGAGACCCTCTCTTGATCTGCTACCGCAGAAAGCAGCTCTGAGGAGCACAGACCACAAGGGGCCACCAAGTTCAGGTCCCTGCTGTTGCTCTGGTCTGTTTACATGCCAGCACCTCTTTCGAAGAACCAGAAAGATTTGTGAGAACAGGAAGCCTGGGAGGGAAGATCCCTCCCAGTTGTGATTCCATCTCAGAAGGAAAGCCGATACTCCGCTGCCCGGTAACACCAGCCGCAGAATTAACCCCAAGAGCAGCTGCACAGTCAGATCTAGTCTAGATCTCATTCACCATCCACCCACCTACTTACTTCTTGAACTCCACACTCAAAACACTTGTTCTCTTCCACGGGCTCGGGCGTTTGGCAGTATCTGCAGACAGGACACCTAGAAGGCAACGAGCAGCGCGATGAGACACGAGGGGCTGCTCCCACCTCAGCACTGCTGTCAGCAGAGAGAGCTGGGGAGCCCCAAGGAAGTGCTGAATGCAGCAGGATGCTCCCTGTGTTCACTCCACTCTAATTTGTGTTCCACGCACGGCTGCTGTGACACAAGAACAAAGAGCAGCTCTTGTGAAGCCTTGATCTGGTTTAGGTGCAGGAAACACCTGCAGCCAAGAGCACCAGTGCAGCTGCCAGCAGCCCCTGCCATGACCTCCCTGCCTCAGCTGTAAACGCTGCAGGGAGCTCTGGTGGAGATGACAGAGTCTCCAAAACATCGCTGCGCTGCACCGCTGCCAACTGCCACCGTCGGCTCCCCAGCACCTGCAGCACCTGCCGCAGCGGCCGGAGAAGGGAGCTGGAACCACGCGCTGCTCGAGAGAGCTGAGGCACCCAGGGAGGTTCCAACACCTCCCCAGTCGACCTCGGTACTTCACACAGCCCCGAGGACGTCCCAGGGTCACCCCAAGCCAGTGGGGTCAGTCTCAGCTCTACTGGGAAGGGCATCCCGCAGCTGTAGCCCAAAAGAAGCCGCCGCAGGGACCGCAGAGCAGAAGGAACCTGTGCCCAGTCCCTAAGCTCAGATGGGGAAGGGGGAGACTGAGGCTCTGTAACCCCGCTGGCAGGGCTGTTTATGTCTCTTTCATGAGCTGCTGGATCAGCCACAGCGACGTTCAAGGGAGGAGACGACTGGACTGCAGCCAGCTCTCAGTGCGCATCATCCCGGCATCACAGCCTCCGCGGCGCCCGAGCTCGGTGGGCAAGGGACTTGCTTTTACCATTTCCCCTGGACCAGGAGCCTAAGTTCTACTTACACTGTGTATTAGACATTTAAGTGCTGTTTTGGATCTTGCTCCTCCACTGGCTGAGCTCCACTGCTTCGCATTTCAACTGGGTTTTGATTTACGGAGCAAAGCAGCCCGTAACAGCGGAGCAGCTGATTAATCTACACGAGGTTCATAGAATCATTAGGGGTTGGAAGGGACCCCAAGAGATCACCCAGTCCAATCCCCCTGCCACAGCAGGATCCCCCAGATCCAGTCATTGGGAATGGGAAGGGACCTCGAAGGATCATCCAGTCCCATCCCCCTGCCACAGCAGGATCCCCTAGATCCAGTCATTGGGGATTGGAAGGGACCTCGAGAGATCATCCAGTCCAATCCCCCTGCCAGAGCAGGAACACAACACACAGAGAGCTAAAACCTTTCCTTGCACTGGAGAAGCAGGAGTAGCAGTGACAGAGAAGACACAGAGCAGCCTTCTGCTACAGCCCCTCTGCCTGCCTGATCTACAGGAGAGCAGCAAAGCCTGTCCAGGAGAAGGTAGAACACACAGAACTAAGAGCAGCACCGGGGTGCCAGTCAGGAGCTCTGCAGATGGGAGCTCAGAGACACAGAAATTCCCATCCACAGCGGGGTGAGGGATGTTTAGAGCAAGAACAGCAAGGGTTAGCTAAGAGCTGCTTTAGAGACCTGGGCTCTTGACAGTCTCCCATCACTCAATATTTAGAATAATCAGCATCAATTTACAAATCCCCTCTGGCCTTAGCAGGGAAATGCAGTTCAATTACTTCTGGCAGGGAGATTTCTCTCTGGGAGCTCCTTAATGGCAAAAAACCCAGCCCCAAAGACCATTAGATGTTGCTGAAGCTCCTGCCCCCACGCTCAGCTAAGCAGAAGCAGCCTGGTCAGCAGAACCCCGCAGCGCTCAGACGGGGAAGCCGAGGGAAGGCGCTTACGTGGTGTCCTCCCAGCGCTGCAGGCACTGGCTGTGGAAGCTGTGGTTGCACAGCGTGGTGAGGATCCCGTTGACGGACTCGTCCATCCTCTCCAGGCACACGGTGCACTTGGGGAGCTCCGTCAGGTCCATCACGGGCAGGCTGGCCCCCTGCAAAAGCACAGGCAGAGCTGGCTCGCTCAGCACCAGCAGCCAAGAGGACAACCTGCAGCCTGTTGAGCTTCTCTGGAGCGCAAGGAAAACAACCCAAACCTTACTTACATCTTCTGATTTGAAGACTTCGGCCCTTTCCACGTAGACCAGCTGGCAGACGTCCTCCTCTATGGAGTTGAACTGCCGCCCGTTGCAGGCCGTGTAGAAGCTGTCTGCATCAGCCTGTGCAACAGGACAGGAAAGGGGTTAAACAGCTGGCACAGCTGAGGAACAGGAGGAGAAACAGAATCACACCGTGGTAGGGGCGGGAGGGGACCTCGAAAGAGCATCCAGTCCCATCCCCCTGCCACAGCAGGATCCCCCAGATCCAGTCCCACAGGAACAGCCCAGGAGGGTTTGAAATGTCTCCAGAGAAGGAGACTCCACAGCCCCCTGGGCAGCCCCTGCCAGGGCTCTGGCACCCTCACCATGAACAAGGTCCTTCTCACACTGATGGGGAACCTCCTCTGCTCCAGCTCACACCCGCTGCCCCTTGTCCTGTCACTGGGTGCCCCTGAGCAGAGCCTGGCTCCATCCTCCTCACACCCACCCTTCACACACTGACCAACACCCATGGGGTCCCCCCCCAGGCTCCTCTTCTCCAGCCCCAGCTCCCTCAGCCTCTCCTCAGCAGGGAGATGCTCCCCTCCCTCCATCACCCCTGTGGCTCTGCCCTGGGCTCTCTCCAGCAGCTCTGTGTCCTTGTGGAACAGAAGGGCCCACAACTGGACACAAGATCCCAGCTGTGGTCTCCCCAGGGCAGAGCAGAGGGGGAGGACAACCTCTCTGAATCTGCTAAACCCAACCTCCCTTCTGATTTACCCCCAGGTGAGCTTTGAGCTCCAACCCAGCCCAGTCAGGGCACCCTGGTCTGGTGGTGGGCACCCATGGCACAGGGGGGTTAGGCTGGGTGAGCTCTGAGCTCTACCTCAACCCAGCCTGGGCACCCTGCCCAGGGCCCACTGCTGGCTCCTGGCCATCCTGCTGGCCACTAGGACTCCTAGAACCCTTTCTCCTCCGCTGCTCCCCAACAGCTCAGTCCCCACCCTGTCCTGGTCCCTGGGGTTGTTCTTGCCCAGGTGCCAGACTCTCCACTGCCCTGGTTCTAGCTCATTCAGTGTCTCCCTGCCCAGCTCTCCAGCCTGTCCAGGTCCCACTGAATGGCTGCACAGCCTGTTGGGGTGTCAGCCACTCCTCCCAGGTCTGTGTCACCAGCAAACCTGCTGACAGAGCTCTCTGCTCCCTCATCGAACCCATTAACGAAGAGATTGAATGGTACTGGTCCCAGTACTGACCCTTGGGGGACTCCCCTAGATCCAGGCCCCCAACCTGCTGGATTGTCTCTTCTCCCCTCCACTGAGCCCCCTAACACCAGGGGTGCTTCAGACAGTCGCTGCTGCAGCTCAGGCTGCAGGGTTACCACGTGAAGGAGTTTGCAGCAGCGAGAGCTCCTCTGATATCTGAGCACTCAGCAGGACAACAGACTCCCCCTCAGCATCTTCTCTGCCCTCTGTCAGCACCTTCAGCCTGTTTGCAAAGCAGGGCTGGTCCCTGCAAAACCTCAGAGGGCCAGGACACTGACAGTGTCAGGGAAAGGAACAACAATTCAGAGGGTTTAGTGTTTGTTAAAGGATCAGCCACTTCACAGGTTCGAATCCAGGCTGCCCCAGAGCCTCCTGTGGGCAGGCAGAGCCAGAACAGAACCTGTCTGACGCAGCACGCGCTTCCCCTCAGTCACCTCCCCAAGCCACCCCTCTCCTGGGCCCTGCAGCTCTCACCTGGGAGCTGAACTTTATCAGCACCATGTACTGGTTTGGAGTGGAGTCTCGGATGATCTTCATGTGCTCGATCACCTCGTAGAAGGAAGCCACGAACTTCATCAGGTCGTGGCTGGTCATGGTGGCGGGGACGGTGAGGATGCAGAGCATGGCGCTGCGCCTGACGTCCTCCTTTAAAGAGGTCATCTTGCTGCAGGGGCAAGGGGGACAGAAACTCAGAACCCCAGGGCAAGGTTCACTCCTTCAACAGCCTGTTTGGCCTCTCCTGATGCCTTTCTGAGAGATACAACAGGGAAGTTCTCAAGCAAAGGGGGGGCTAGGGGAGCAGAGGCTTCCCAAGAGCCATCAGTGGGTGCTGGCACCCCAGAGAGAACCAACTGTGTCCTGGGCTGCAGCACAAGAAGCAGGGACAGCTGGTCAAGGGAGAGGGTTCTCCTCTGCTCTGCACTGCTGAGACCCCACCTGGAGGACTGGGTCCAGGTCTGGAGTCCCCAACATCAGAAGGACACAGAGCTCCTGGGATGGGTCCAGAGGAGAGCAACTCAAAGGCTCAGAGGGCTGGAGCAGCTCCCCTGTGAGGACAGGCTGAGCAAGGTGGGGTTGTTCAGCCTGGAGAAGAGGAGGCTCCCAGGTGACCTCAGAGCAGCTTTCCGGTCTCTGAAGGGGGCTCCAAGAAAGCTGGGGGAGGGCTTTTGACAGGGCTGGTAGCAAGACGACAAGGGGAAAGGGTTCCAGACTTGAAGAGAGGAGACTGAGGTTGAACATGAGGCACCAGTTCTTTGCTGTGAGGGCTGGAACAGGTTGCTCCAGGCAGTTGTGGCTGCCCCATCCCTGGCAGTGCTGAAGGGCAGGCTGGCTGGGGCCCTGAGTAACCTGCTCCAGTGAAGGTGTCCCTGCTTCTGCAGGGGGGTTGGAACTGGGTGATCTTTAATGTCCCTTCCAACCCTGGCAGCCATTCTAGGATTCTATGAATTATGAGTGAATGACCTAGAACTGCAGTCCCTGAAGCCAGGGTGAAGCCTCCTGCTTCAGACAGCTCCTCAGGCCTGCTGCCAGACCCCAGAGGTCACCTTTTACTTGGGGGATCCCTTAAAAAGCTGCTTCCAAACCTCATTTTCTAGGAACCCGCATTCATCTTGCGCCCTGCCCCACAGCTGGGGTCCCAGGGCAGCCTCAAGCTTCCCCACTACCAAAAGGAGCCAGGTGACAGCGAGTCACCCTTCCTGCCTGCCCTGGGGTGCCAGACTCACCCTTCCGGGTGCTGGCAGCGCTCAGCAGCAGCGATGCCACCAGAGCTAGGGTGAGTCAAGCATTCTTACTTGGTTTTGTAGAGATGCATGATGCCGTGCACAATTTCCACCGAGGGATTCCCGCTGAAGAAGGAAATCTGGTCAGGAAGCTGTTTGGAAGGAGAGTCTGGAGCAGCCTCACGCTCTTTGCTTTGATCGTTGTGTTTATTTTTGTCCTCGGCAGACGCAGCCTCTGAAGACTTTCTTCCTTCCGCCAAAGCCTCCGTTTCATCTTGCACAAAGCAAAACATTTCCACATTACTAACAGCACCACAAGCATCTGCTCTTCCCTAAGCACCACCAGCACCCCAACAAGGCAAACTACAGCTCTGAAAAGGAGCAGAATGAGACCACTTGCATCTTTGCTCCCCCAGAGCTCTCTAGAGCTCACAAGAGCCCAGCATAAGCCCCTTCTTCCCATTCTGGGCCCCTCAGCTCCAGGAGGACACAGAGCTGCTGGAGAGAGCCCAGCGCAGAGCCACAGGAGTGATGGAGGGAGGGGAGCATCTCCCTGCTGAGGAGAGGCTGAGGGAGCTGGGGCTGGAGAAGAGGAGCCTGAGGGGTGACCCCATGGGTGTTGGTCAGTGTGTGAAGGGTGGGTGTGAGGAGGATGGAGCCAGGCTCTGCTCAGGGGCACCCAGTGACAGGACAAGGGGCAGCGGGTGTGAGCTGGAGCAGAGGAGGTTCCACATCAGTGTGAGAAGGACCTTGTTCATGGTGAGGGTGCCAGAGCCCTGGCAGGGGCTGCCCAGGGGGGCTGTGGAGTCTCCTTCTCTGGAGACATTTCAAACCCTCCTGGGCTGTTCCTGTGGGACTGGATCTGGGGGATCCTGCTGTGGCAGGGGGATGGCACTGGATGAACTTTCGAGGTCCCTTCCAATCCCTAATGACTGGATCTAGGGGATCCTGCTGTGGCAGAAGGATGGGACTGGATGAACTTTCGAGGTCCCTTCCAATCCCTAATGACTGGATCTAGGGGATCCTGCTGTGGCAGGGGGATGGGACTGGATGAACTTTCGAGGTCCCTTCCAATCTCTAATGACTGGATCTAGGGGATCCTGCTGTGGCAGGGGGATGGCACTGGATGAACTTTCGAGGTCCCTTTCCCTGATGTTCTGTGATTCTGTGACTCCAGCACTGCAGATCAAGCAGGTTTCACACAACACCAATGAAATCCCAACAGGCAACAGTAGCAACACAAAGCAACCGGGACTGTTTTGCTGAGCAAACAGGCTGGTCTGCCTGCACTGCTCGGGTGGCAGTCTGGCTGCTTGTCAAGACTCAGTGTTTCCATCTTTAAACTTCTTCCTGATCAGGGAATTTAAACATCTGAATGGTCTCACTGCTCTGGAGTAGCAACTCTACCAAAGCAAGCACTAACTAGCCCACAACACAGCCTGAAACCAACTGACCCATCACCGAATGGGAAGTACGAAGTGCTTACCACCAAGAACCAGTTCACCCTACCCAGACCCAACTGGTCCTTAACTTCTCCACCTGTTTTCCAAGCTGAGCGGCTGAGTCCAGACCCACAAACCCAGCAGCAGCTCCTCCACCCCACACTGGCACTGGCAGAGCCGGCCTATGGGGAGCTCCGTGCTCCCCTTCCCCAGTAAGGGGCCACCACACAAACAGGGAGTGCGACAACCAGAGACCCCGCAAAGAGGTGCCCCCCACCCCGGGGCCGGTACCTGGCCGTGGCTGGATGGTCTCGATGATCACGTCGGTCATCTCCCTGCGGCCCAGATGCTGGTGGAGAATGGCCGCCCGTTCCCCGGGGGCTTTCCCCTCCAAACAGGCCGGCACAGCCGCCGGGGCCGCCCCGGTGCTCTCCGCGGCCATCTCGGGAGCTGCGCAGGGAAAAGGAGGCGTTGCGATACCGGGAGCCACCGGCGGCCCCGGGCGGGCAGCGACCCCTCCCTGAGCGCCTCAGGGCTGTGGCCGCGGCCCATATCCGCCCCACCCCCGGCCGCCCCGCTGCGGGGCCGGTTTCCCGGTGGGACAGAGCGAGCCCGGGCTGCCGGCGGGACTCACCGGCTGCGCTGTAAGCGAAGCCCGCGGGCAGCGGCGAGTGCTCGGCCAGTTCCAGCCGGATGACCACCAGGGACACGCTCATGGGCCCGGGCACCGCGGGCCTCCGCGGCCGCCGCCGCTCCGGGAGGCCGAGGGGGCGGAGGAGCAGAAGGAGGGGGAGGGGGGGAATGAGACTCCTCTTCCGCCTCCCGCGCCTTTGCCCCTTGACCCGGGGTCACGCCGCTGCGTGATGACGTAGGCGCGCCGCCGCCGCCGTGCTGCCGAGGAGAAGGAGGGCGCGGGGGGCTGCGGGACGGAGCCGGCTGCTTCTCGCGAGACTTCAGGTGTGTTCTCGCGAGGCTGGGGGCAGATCGCGCCGGGAAGGGGCGGCCTGGCTGAGGCCTGGGTGAGGCCTGGCGGAGCTGGGGGACCCCTAGGGCCCCCCCCGAGCCACCCCGACCCCCCCACAGTGTGGTGTCAGGGCTGAGAGAAGCGGGGGGGTAGTGGAAGTGGAGCGGAGGGTGACAGTCCTACCCGCGCCGGCCTGCCCCTGAGCCACGAGGCCCTGTTGCCGTGGCAACGAAACCAAGCTGAGGGGGGGGATCCGTGGGCCCAAGGACGGCCCCCCCAAATTAAAAAAAATCCATAAAAACCTCATTTTCCCCTTCACAAACCCTAAACTACAGACCAGCCCTGGAAATTAGGGCTTTGCTTCAGGTATCCATGAAGGATAAAGGATCCCCCTGGTTACTCAAGGTAACAGCAGTGTCCTGGAGCTGCTCTTAACCCGTCATCCAACATCACAGTAACTGCAGCAGGATACCCTGGACAGGAGGATCAACAGATGAGTAACCAAATCATTGCAGAAACAGTCCTTTTGCAAGTTTGGCTGGGATTGCTAATTAATAGTGTGTGTGGAAGTGATTAGTCAGGTCTTGTACCTGACCAGTGGAAGGGTGTAAGGACCAGTACAAAACCACACTCAGGGTGCCCTGATTTGTCCCAGCTACTTCATGTACACAGATCCACAGATCATTAGAGGCTGGAAGTGACCTCCAGAGGTCATCAAGTCCAACCCCCCCCTGCTCAAGCAGAACCATGGAATCTAGGGCAGGTCACATAGGAACACATCTAGAGAGATGTCTCCAGAGAAGGAGACTCCACAACTTCCCTGGGCAGCCCCTTCCAGTGCTCTGTCACTCTCCCAGCAAAGAAGTTTCTCCTCCTGTTGAGGTGGAACTTCCTGTGCTCCAGCTAACACCTACTGCCCCTTGTCCTATCGAAGGCAACAAGTGAAAAGAGATTGTCTCTTTCTTCTTGACCCCCAGCCCTCATGGATTTATAGACAGTGATTAAATCCTCTCACAACCTTCTCCTCTCCAAGCTGCAAAGCCCCAGGTCTCTCAGTCTCTCCTCATAAGGCAGCTGCTCTAGTCCCCTGATCATCCCCGCAGCCCTCCGTTGGACACTCTGAGTCACATCTCTGTCCTTCTTGAACCAAGGAGCCCAGAACTGGACACAGCACTCCACATGTGGCCTCACTAGGGCAGAGTAGAGAGGGAGAAAGAAGAACCTCCCTTGATTTGCTGGACACACTCTTCTTGATCCACCCCACGATTCCACTGGCCTTCTTGGCCACCAGAGCACAGTGCTGGTCCATGGAGATCCAAGCTCCCTCTCCATGGAGGTGCTCGCCAGTAGATGGTCCCCCCAACCCGTACTGAGGCAGTTCATTGCTCCTTCCCGGGTGAAGGACTCTGCTCGTAATGAACCTCACACGTCAATATTTCCCCTCTGTGCCTCACCCCACTGTGAATTTTCCACAGCATGAACATGAGGAGCGTGGCCCGCGTCCCGCACCTGCTCCGCGCCGCGATCTGGCAGCGCCCACCGAGGCCGATGGGGCAGAGGAGGTCTGGCTGGTGCCGTCGTTACGGGGCCGTGATCTTTGAGGCGAGCGGTGTGCTGCTCCCGGCGCCGCACAGGACAGCTGCGGGTGCGTGTTCCTGCGTCTCATCTGCTCCTGTTGTTTCTGCCCAGGGAGGGAAGATCAGTTGCAGGTTTCCCCCGTCAGCTGCCTCTGGGCCTGGTGAGGTCTTGAGGCAGTCGCAACGGCAACGGCGGTTCCCCGTTGTGCCGTCATAGCCAGTAGAACTGACAGCAACTGGTGGCTGCACTGACAGCTCCGGGTCGGGGTCTGAACCCATCTAGGAGTGAAAGGGTCCTGACTCCACACAGTCCTTTAGATTGGAAAAGTCCTTTAAGACCACTGAGTTCATTGATCTCTGGGCCCCATTGATCCCTGTCCCTCAACCACAACTCCAAGGCTTGACCATCACGTCCCCCTCTGCCTGGAGAACCCTTGTGGGGCAGAAATTGCTCCTCAGGGCCAACCTCAGCCTCCCCTGGGGCAACTTGAGGCTGGTTCCTCTTGTCCTGTTGCTTGTTCCTGGGGAGAAGAGACCGACTCCCTCCTCACGCCAACCTCCTCAAGTTCAGGGAGTTGTGGAGAGCCAGGAGGTCTCCCCTGAGCCTCCTTTTCTCCAGCTAATCCCCTCAGTTCCCTCAGAGCACTGGAGCTCCACCCCTGTTCCACTGGGACTCAGGGTATTCCGCTGCAGAGCTGCTCTCGAGGCAGAAAGGTGAGGAGCAGCGTCCGCGCCGTCGGCCACCAAAGGAACCAACCAGCAGGTTCTCTGGTGGTTGTTGCTGCTGGAGCTGTTTTAAGCCAGTCACTTCTCCATTTCCTTCTGTACTTGTCTGGGGAACCTTTGTGGGGCAGAAATTGCTCTTCATGCCCAATCCAAACCCAGCAGCACCAACTGATCCCACCTAAGGCTGGTACAGCCCTGCAGCACACTGTAAGGACTCGGTGGTGTCACCCCAAGGCTCCCACACTAAAACCAGAGGGGAGGTCCTTCAGCTGGGGAACACCCAAGGTTCTCTCTGCACCTGGGTAAACACCCCATCCAGCACATCGCTTCTCCTGGGTTGTGGTCCGTGTCCCTCCCTCCCTCAGAGGGGTCCCAATGCCAGTGATGCCACCTGTGCTCCTTCTTGGCTTTCTGACTTCTCTCCGTGTAGACTGGGAGGCCCAGGACTGTCTTCCAGCCGGCACCGTCCAGCGAGCTCTACTCTCTGGAGAGGAAAACAGTCCCTCCCTGAAGTACACAAGAGGAGAGCTGACACCCGTGGAGTTTCTACGGGAACTGGGCCAGCAGTGCTTTGACATTGTAAGCCACCTCCCCTCCTCCTCTCCTTGTGCTTCCTGACTGCAGCTCAGCAAGGAAAGAGGAGCCTTGAAAAGAAAACCCTGGGTGGGAGGGTCTGGATCTAGCATCTAGGAAGCACTGCTGCCTGATCAGGGCAGACTTCCCACTGCTGGCACCATCGCTCTGCCACCCCGGCAGGATGGCCAGCTGGATTGGTCTAGGTGAACCTGCTGTGGCAGGGGGTTGGACTAGATGGTCTTTCCAGGTCCCTTCCAATCCCTGATGGTTCTATGAATTAGCTTCACTTCTGGCAGATTCCATCACTTTTTCATTTCAAGACTGTAGGATCAGCTGAGCTGAGGAGTCAGAGAGCAGCTTGTGCTGTTAGTTCGTATGTGGACACCTGATGGATGGAGACCAGGGTCCTTAAGAGCAGCAGAAACTCCAGGAAGACATGAGACTCAGCTCTCAATGAGGGTGTGGAAACAGCTCAGTCTGCAGTGCAGAGCTTTGCCTGCTGAGGGTTCCCCTCTGATTCCCACAGTCCGAGCACATTGCTCTTCCCCCTAACCAGCCCTTCATCACTGCTGCTGTAGAATTGGTAGAATCATAGTGTCACAGAATGTTCCAGGCTGGAAGGGATCTCTAGAGGTTGTCTAGTCCAACCTCCCTACACAGAGACAGCTCTACCTAGGGCAGGCTGCTCAGAGCTGCCTCAAGCCTGACCTGAAATGACTTCAGGGATGGGGCTCCCACCACCTCCCCATGGGGCAGCCCATTGCAGCCACCAGCCACCCTCACAATGAAGAACCTTCTTCTAAGATCCAGCCTCAATCTCTCCTTCCCCAGCTTGAACCCACTGCTCCTTGTCCCATCTGTACAAACCCTCTTGAAAAGACCTGCCCCTGCCTTCATGTCATAGAGTCACAGACTCAGAGAGTCATTAGGGATTGGAAGGGACCCCAAAAGTTCATCCAGTCCCATCCCCCTGCCACAGCAGGATCACTTCCCTGGAGAAGTTATGGAATCATATGTCAGCTCCCCTCAGGTGGT
Organism: Rhinopomastus cyanomelas; assembly: GCA_013400115.1. Taxonomy (NCBI): domain Eukaryota; kingdom Metazoa; phylum Chordata; class Aves; order Bucerotiformes; family Rhinopomastidae; genus Rhinopomastus; species Rhinopomastus cyanomelas. The sequence continues at coordinate 164,072 of VXBP01003975.1, forward strand.
GGAAGGTCAAAAGAAGGTCCCCCCAGAGCCTTCTTTTCCCCAGGCTGCAGAGTAGTGTGAGAGCTCGTTTGTTGGGTCTAAGCCATCGAGCTGGGAGATCCCCCGCTGCTGCCAGAGGGGGTAGGACAGCAAGATAAGATGAGCAGGCAGCCTTCCCACCCAGCCACCCTTGTGTTCATCCCTGCTTCAAACCCCATTCCCATTCTTGGGTGGGGGGTGTCTCTTAGGCAAACGTCTGTGTCCCAGTGGACTCCTTCCTCGCCGACGCCATCAGAAATGAGCTGACAAAGCAGCTCCCCGTGATGGCAGCGGCAGCGCGGCGTATCCGCGCCGAAGGCCTGAGGACAGCTCTTCTCAACTACAGCTCCTGCCTGCGGGATGGAGGGACGTTTGTGCCCCTCGACCAGCAGCACTTTGACCTGGTGAGTTGGGGCAGCTAAGGCTGGGGAAAGAGGTTGTGTTCAGGTAGAGGCAGGTGCCAAAGAAACAGCAGCTGGGAGCGTGGGGAGCGGGTCAGAAAAGGATCCTGTTGTGGCTGAGCCTTGGGGAGAGTCTGAGTGAGCAGCTGAGCTGCTGAGCAGGCAGAGACCCCTCTCCTGGGACACTTGGTGAAGGTGAAGCTGTGAGGACTCACTGCCCAGGGAGGTGGTGGAAGTTCCCATCCCTGGAGGGGTTTAAAAACCAAGTAGCTGGAGCACTGGAGGCCATGGTCTAGAGGTTAAGGAGCTGCTGGGCTGAGGGCTGGGCTTGATGATCCTGGAGGTCCTTTCCAGCCTCAATTCAATGATTCTGTGGTTCTTTGTCACATCCTGATCCCAAGAAAAGGGATGACTCAGGTTCATGGATTTGCTTGGGCTTGAATTAAGCAGACTGGCTCCACAGGTCCACGTGGAAGCCAAAGTTCACTGAAACGATCCAATTCCAAACTCCCAGCAGCACAGAGAGTCACCACAGTTACCCAATAATTACTCAGAGGGTGCAGAAATCACTGAAGGAACCAGATGTCCAACACAGAGAGGAGAGGAGAGGAGAGGAAAAGGGGAAAGGGAGAGAGGAGAGTGAAGAGGTCAGGTCGCTGCTCAGCACTGCAGCACTTGGCTCTCCCTGGCCCCTGCCTCGCTTCTTGACCCCACAGATCTCTGGTTGTCTTCTTGGTGGGAGGTGAGGTGGTGGTGATGGGTGATCTTCACTCCCCTGGCTTTGCAGACTTCCCTTGTGTCAGCCTCTCATCCTGGCTGCAGGCTGGGGAGGGCTGAGAGCAGAGCCTGAGACTGGGACAGGCAGAGACAGAGATAGAGACAGAGGAGGAAGGAGAGAGGAAAAGAAGGAGGAAAAGTGGGGATCCAAGATCACCAGGTCACCCCTCCAGGATGCAGCAACAAGCTCTTTCGGTGTCTTCAGTGGTCTCTCATCCTCACTGCAGGCTGGAGGGGGCTGATGGTAAAAGCCCCACACTTTGAATCTCTCCCTGGCTGGAGAAGAGGAGCCTGAGGGGTGACCCCATGGGTGTTGGTCAGTGTGTGAAGGGTGGGTGTGAGGAGGATGGAGCCAGGCTCTGCTCAGGGGCACCCAGTGACAGGACAGGGGGCAGCGGGTGTGAGCTGGAGCAGAGGAGGTTCCCCATCAGTGTGAGAAGGACCTTGTTCATGGTGAGGGTGCCAGAGCCCTGGCAGGGGCTGCCCAGGGGGGCTGTGGAGTCTCCTTCTCTGGAGACATTTCAAACCCTCCTGGGCTGTTCCTGTGGGACTGGATCTGGGGGATCCTGCTGTGGCAGGGGGGTGGGACTGGATGGTCTCTCGAGGTCCCTTCCAACCAGACTGTTCCTCAGCACTTTAGCAACTGTGGTGTGTCTGGTGCCATCACTACAACAGCAGGCAACACTAATTAGTGGGGGAAAAATTAATTGAGTGTGGATTTCCATTAGCATGGCCTTTTATTTCTATCTATAGACTCATTTCCACACCTGCGGTGTCTGTCAGCGCAGGGGTGAAATCCTGCTGGAGTTCTTGATGGTTGTGAGGTCAGGGAGTGCTGAGAGCCTGGCTCAGGGGGGTTTTGATCCAAATCTGGGCAGATGGTTACAGTCAGCACCTCTGCTGAGGTTGCTCAAGTGCGACGGTCAGGGCAGCACTTTTCTAGATCATTACGAAGCTCAGGCAGTCCCAGGCTTTTCTTGGCCAGTTGGTTCAGCAGGCTCTGGGGCATCCAGTGAGTCTGTCACCCACACGGTGACATCTGGCTGGGTATCTACCAGCTGAGGGCTGGCTGGTCCTGTTTGGCTTGTTTGAGCGGATGGAGCCACAGCCCAGGCAGCTGGCACCAGCACAGAGCCTTGCATCACACAATCATAGAGCATTAGGGATCGGAAGGAACCTTGAAAGATCATCCAGTCCCATCCCCCTGCCACAGCAGGATCCCCTAGACCCAGTCATTAGGGGCTGGAAGGGACCTTGAAAGATCATCCAGTCCCATCCCCCTGCCACAGCAGGATCCCCTAGACCCAGTCATTAGGGGCTGGAAGGGACCTTGAAAGATCATCCAGTCCCATCCCCCTGCCACAGCAGGATCCCCTAGACCCAGTCATTAGGGGCTGGAAGGGACCTTGAAAGATCATCCAGTCCCATCCCCCTGCCACAGCAGGATCCCCTAGACCCNCCTCCTAACCACCTCTGTTCTGATCCACCCCAGGATGCCACTGGCCTTCTTGGCCACCAGGGCCCATCTGATCGTGCCCCATCCAGCTCTGTGAGCTCCTCGTGACCTTCACTTCCCACCTTAGTGAAACCCCCCATCCCTTCCCACCCCACAGACGTGACTGCACAGATGATGGGGTCACAGCAGGCTCCTCCAGACTCCCCTTGTCCTTGCTGCAGGTGATCGAATCGTGTCGGGAAGGGCTGCTCGAGCCAGATCCTCGTGTCTACAGGCTGTGCCTGGAGCGCTTGGGCGCTGAGCCCCAGGAGTCCATCCTGCTCGACAGCAGTAGCCAGAACCTCAACGCGGCGGCCCAGCTTGGCATCCACCCACTGAAGGTACAAAGCAGGGCGGGCTCTGGGGCCGCTGTTTGTGCTCCACGGCTGCGCTTGGCTTGGCGGCTCGGGACTCCCAAACCGGCCCCGTGGCCGACTCGTGTTGCCAGGGCTTGTGTTTCAGCCTGTTCTTTACTCCTAAAGGATGTCGTGGGGTTAAAGGGGAGGATTTCCTGGCACCAGCTCCCTGGCCTGGTCCATTCACAGCTCTAAGTCCCAAAGCTGGTGGAGAAGTCACTTGTCCTTGATGGATCTCAGTTCCCTGTTAGAGAACAGCCCTAACCTTGCGGCTGAGGGAACCGTGCGAGAGAACAGGACATATTTAACGTGTTTCTAGAAGCTCTGAGGCTTCTAGAAGCTTCTGAGGCTGGCTTGGGATTGACTTGGTAATCGTGAGCACAGGGGCTTTGCTTCGGCGAGGGAAGGCCAAGCAGATCGCTGCATCGCAAACGCGGGCAGAGCTCGTTCTTCCTCCAGCAGTTTGACCTCCTACCACTCCTACCTCCTACCCTCTCTCCCCCCTGCATTCAGGTCGATGATCTAGAAGCAGCCCTCAAAGAGCTGGAAGCCCACCTGGGTTTCCCTCTGCAAGGATTCGTTCCCCACACCCGTTCGGTGAGACCAAGCGTGGAAATCCCAAGAGACCGCCTGCACGAGTACCTCAGGAGCCTTCTCGGTCACCGGGCAGCAGGTATCGCGGTGCTTTTGGCTCTTCATCTTCATCTTCGTCACAGATTGTGGAGCCATTGTGAAAATCTCCCAGCAAAAGGTTCCTAATCTCCAGGAGCAGCTGTTGAGGCTTCAGGGAGCTGCCGTCGCGTCCCAGGAATGGGAAACAACCTTCTAGGGCTTCCTCGTCTGGGAGGGGTTGAACGAGCTTCCTCCTCTGGCACCAGTTGCCAAAGAGGGGCCAGGGATGTTCCAGGAGTGTCTCAGACCCAGCTGCAGGAAAGGGAAGGAACACCTGGAGAAGGGGTGAGGAATAATCCCAGCTCGTGCTCTGCCTGTGACCCTCTGCTCTCGGCTCCGCAGCCCCGCTAGAGTTACGGCAGCTGGGCCACGGCCGCCCCACCTGCACCTACTTGATCAGGTTTGGAGATCGCTCGCTGGTGCTGAAGAAGGAGCCCTCTGGCCGCCCGCGTCCCTCAGGACCTGCTGTCAGAAGGGAATACAGGTGAGAGGTGCAGGTCCCAAAGAGCCCCATCCCTAGGGTTAGGGGCAGGGCAGCAGGACACTGCCTGTGGGGCTGCTGTGACCTCCTCTTGGTGTTCTGGAGTGTGTTAGCCTTGGGGCTGTGGGCCACACCAAGGCGCTGAAGTGCCTCTGTCCCTCACCGCTCAGCCACCTCATTGTAAAGCCAAGCTCAGGACCCTCCTTAGCACCCACCTTGCCAGCCCTAGCATTGACTCCTCACGTGCTGACCCGGCTCTGACTCGCCCTGGCAGGGTCCTGAAGGCTCTCGCTGAGGCCGGGGTTCCTGTTCCCACCGCGCTGGCGCTCTGCGAGGACACAAGGTAATCCTGTCCCTTGTCTGTGCCTGACAAGCTCAGCCCGAGTCCCCTAAAGACAAGGAGAGGAGAGCAGGAGGAGCCAGACCCCCACCAAGGGCACAGCTAGGGGCTCAGGTTTGCATTAAGGAGGCGATTCTCCCAACTGCCAGACCTCAGATGCTCGGCTGCGGCGGCGGGCGCAGCCCCGCTCCCGGCTCTGCTGCCTGCGGCGCTCGCAGCCTCTGCACTGCAGTTAGCAGAGCATCCACTGCCTGTGGTGTCTGCCTGCAGCCTGATGGCCCGGGAGAGGGCTGCTGCTGCTGCAGCCTGGCCCTGAGCGCAGCTTCCCGGGGCTTAGGGGGCCAGCAGGCATCGTGCCGGCGAGGCCCGGGGGCATGTTTGAGGTGCAGGTGAGGTCTGAGGGGGGCAGGCAGCAGGAAGACCCTCAGACAGCTGCACCCTGCCTCCCCAGCACCCTCGGCACTCCTTTCTACCTGATGGAGCACTGCGCTGGCCGCATCCACAGCCACGGCTCCCTCGCCGCGCTGCCGCCTGGCCAGCGAAGGGCTGTTTACGCTGCCATGAGTCAAGTCCTCTCCAAGATCCACAGTGTAGACCTCAGAGCAGCCCAGCTGGAGGACTTTGGGGAGCACGGTGAGAGAAGCCTGAGCATCCTCTGTCACGGTGTTTCCCTCTCCTGTGTATGAGCGTTTTGGGGGTACAGGACCGGGGCCAAACATGGGGCAGCAGGGAGAGCGAAGGTGGCCAGCAGGGTGTCTGAATCCCCAGGCACTGGGGAGGAGGGGGTGGGTGTGGAGAGCTCCTTTAGATCCTCCAGGTCTGTGTTTCCTGTTAGTAGTCCCCAGAGCTTCCTACCACAAGCAAGAGCTGCTCTGTGGGTGCAGGAGTAACTTGTTTGCTGCCAAACACCCTCCGCTCCTTGGTCCCTCTGCAGAACCATCTCAGCTTCCTGGAGCTGGGGGAATCTCCTTCTCTGGAGATGTTTAAGACCCACCTGGGCTGTTCCTGTGTGACTTGGTCTGGGGATCCTGCTGTGGCAGGGAGATGGGACTGGGTGATCTTTCGAGGTCCCTTCCCATCCTTAATGACTGGATCTAGGGGATCCTGCTGTGGCACGAGCATGGGACTGGATGATCTTTCGAGGTCCCTTCCCATCCCTAATGACTGGATCTAGGGGATCCTGCTGTGGCAGGGGGATGGCACTGGATGATCTTTTGAGGTCCCTTCCAACCCCTTCCATGAGATGCTGGGATTGTTGTCCAGGACCTGATCCTTTCCACCAGGACATTAAAATCCAGCAGCCACAACCTCTCGGGGCTTAGCTGAGGGTGCTGGGCTGTGGTCTGCCTGCTGGACTCTGCACCTTTCACGTGACTCTTGATGCTTCTTTGTGCCGGTCCCTCTCCCCAGGAGCCTTCATTCCTCTTCATTCTTCCTAGGTGACTATGTCCAGCGGCAGGTTGAGACCTGGACGAAGCAGTACCGAGCCGTGGAAACTCATGTGATCCCAGCGATGGAGAGACTCATCGAGTGGCTGCCTCTGCACCTTCCCAAATCTCAGAAGACAACTCTGGTTCATGGAGATTTCAGGTACCACTTGGCTGACAGCTCTGCTCTGGAGCACATCCCGGCTCCCAGGACAGGGGGAGAGTGTGAAGCGACGCATAGACTTCAAAAAGGGTCTCAGCTGGGCTGCTGCAGCAGCTTCAGAGCAGTCCAGGAGCTCAGGCTCAGCGTCCCCCAGGACAACCTGCTCTAGAGGGTCACAAACCCTTTGCATCTGTGATGAGAAACACATGCCAAGAGCTCTGACTGCTGCTGTCTTGCACCCAGGGCTCTCATTGTCTCCTCAGCTTCTCCCTGCCTCCTGATCTGTGGCAGTTTAAAGCTGAGGGGGGAAACTGGGGGCAGGAACAGAAAGCCTGGACTCCCAGTGTCCAGTTCCAGTCTGGGTGTTTCCAAGTGTCTTCACCCAGACACTGGTCTGATGCTGGAGGACCATCAGCTGCTTCTGTGATGCTCAGAGTCAGTCCTGGTGGGTCTTGCTGGTGGTAGCTGGTGCTGAAATGGGTTGGTTGGCTGCTGGGGTGCTGCTGGCTGTGTTACAGGTGGCTGAGGAGAGGGGTGAGGGATGCTGAGAGCTCCTCCTGCACTGCAGACCGTGGTTGCCAGAGCTCCTGCACGGTGGGAGGAGAGGCCAGTGAGCTCTCTGTGCCCTGGCAGGATGGCTGCCCTCTGCTTTTCCTCCTCAGGAGGCTGCTGCCCTCTCCTGGGGCTCAAACCGGTGAAGGCTGTAGGACACAGAGGGCAGTGCAGGGCCTGCAGGTGCTCGGTGCTTTGAGAATGACCTGAGGATCCCCTGGGATGGTCACCTGCCTGCTTCTCGTTGCAGGTAGCTGGGCTGTAGCATCTGCTGATGATCTGTGGCCCTGAATAACTCAGCTTCAGTCTTAAAATCCCAGCTGAGTTCATCATTAACCTGGGAGTCCACTGTTGGGTGATCTCAGTTCTGCTGACCTGCGTGTGCAGAAAGGAAGGTCTCACTTGAAGGACTCAGCAAGCTTTGGAGAGGGAAGAGCACTGGAAAGCACCTACTGCTGCTCAGCACTGGGATTTCTTCCCTCTCTTGAGACTTCTCTGATGTCTGTTCTCCTCTAATACAGGGTGGACAAGCTGGTCTTTCACCCTGACAGGCCAGAGGTCCTTGCTGTCCTGGGCTGGAAGCTCTCCACTCGAGGAGATCCCGTCTGCGACGTGGCCAGTAGCTGCACGGCCCTCTTCCTGCCACCTGGCTCGAGTGTGCTGAGAGGTACAGAGAGGGTGACACACAGGTACCCGGGTGACACACGGAGAGGGCAGCCAGAGGGCAGAAACAGACCAGCTCCTGCCCAGGGAGCTCAGCTGGAAAGGGCTCTGGGCCTCCCTCTCACTTCAGCCGTGAAGCTGGGGGAACCTTTCTGTGGGGTGGAAGCCTGCGAACGAGGCTGACCCCGAAGGGCTTTGCCAGGAAGGAGAACAGAGGGTTAAACAGAGAGGAAAACTCCTCCATCACTGAGGAAGGAGATCTGTCAGTCGCTGCCTTCACGTCTCACCCTTCGGAAGAAACCTGCCCTGCAGACAGACGCCAACAACCCTGCGGGGTTGCTGCCAGCCCCCCGTTGTCCCTCCCGGAAGCAGCGCGGTGGCAGTGCAGGGGTTGGATGGGTGCAGGCACCTCCACAAAGCACCCACCTCACGGCACCTCTCCCTGACCTCCTCCTTCACCCCTTCCAGGCTTGAGGAAGTGCGATGTGGGGAGCCCGGGGGTCCCCACGGCAGAGGAATATTCCCAGATGTACTGTGGCCACGCGGGAGCGGAGCATCCGGACAACTGGAATTTCTACATGGCTGCTGCCTTTTTCCAGCTGGCTGTGAAGCTGCAGGGGCTCTGCCAACGCTCGCTGGCAGGTGAGGAACCCAGCTGGGCTGCAGGGCTCCAGCCACAGCACAGGCACACGAGAGAGCTCCCACACCGAGCAGAGCAGGCGCTTCTGGCTGGGAATCCTGAGAGCTCTGAAATTCCAGCTGCTACAGCAACCTGTGCCTGACCTCCCTGTGCAGCCAGCAAGGATCTCCTGTGGGAAATAAGGGTCCAGACTCACTGCTTGTTGTTTCATTCCGGAGATGAGTGACCCGGGAGGAATCCTGTGGTGATGCACTGCTGCGTGTTGACAAGGGTTTGAAGAGAAGGGGTAGTGGTTGGGGGTTGTAGGGCAGACAGCTGGTCTGGATGATCTTGAAGGTCTTTTCAGCCTTGATAATTCTAAGAGGGGTGGGAATAGACAATCCAGTGAGGCACAGAGCTCCATCCCTGGCTCAGCACAGAGCTCCATCCCTGCTCAGCACAGAGCTCCATCCCTGCTCAGCACAGAGCTCCATCCCTGCTCAGCACAGAGCTCCATCCCTGCTCAGCACACAGCTCCATCCCTGCTCAGCACAGAGCTCCATCCCTGCTCAGCACAGAGCTCCATCCCTGCTCAGCACAGAGCTCCATCCCTGGCTCAGCACAGAGCTCCATCCCTGCTCAGCACAGAGCTCCATCCCTGCTCAGCACAGAGCTCCATCCCTGCTCAGCACAGAGCTCCATCCCTGCTCAGCACAGAGCTCTCTCCAGCTCAGCACAGAGCTCCATCCCTGCTCAGCACAGAGCTCTCTCCAGCTCAGCACAGGCTCTGGAGCCTGTGAGGCTGCTCTCACCTCTCAGGAGGGTGTTGTGTGGCCAGGCTGTGCCCTGCAAGCAGGGACAAGGGAGGACAGCCCCCCGGCAGCTGCTCTGTGCTGGAGGCTCCTGCCTGCCGGCCCTGCGCATCCCAGGCTGCCGTGTGATCATTCCAGTCACGGGAGGGCTGAGCGGAGGCCGGAGTTCAGAGCTCAGCGCTGTGTCCTACAGGTGGTGCTCGCAGACCTTCCAGCGAGGTACCAGCCTGCCTGCAGGGAGGTGCTGAGAACCCTCAGCGCTGTTTATCTGCCTGGGTCAGGTCTGGCCTGAGAGTTTTTCCCCGAGAAACCCGAGATGTTCTTCTCTTATTCCTTAGAGGGGTCTCCTGGAGTCCGGCTGGGCTGGCCTGGATGAGGGCATGGGGTGCTGTGTGGGATGTGATGGCCTGAAGGAGGCTCTTTCAAACAAAGGTGTCTTCTCTTGTCCCCAGAGAAGCCAACCCCAGGGAAAAGCAGCCCAGAGGACGCAGAGTTCGTGGCCAACCTGGCTTGGGACTTTGCCATCAGAGAAGGGTTCCGCGTGTTCAACAGCCTCCCCACCACAAAGCTGCTGGCACGACCTTACAGCACCTGGGCTGGGCGACCGCAGGAGCTCTGGGACCTGGCCACGTCTTCAGGCAGCTCCTGTGGCCACCACTGGCCCACTGGGGACAGCCTGCAAACTGGCAAAGATCATGGGTGTCCAGTACTCCCGGCCCAGCTGGAGCCCACGTCCTCTTCTGGAACTGAAGGTGAGACCGTCCCCCCGCAGGCTGCTTTGCCCTGGGGTGGGGGATCCTGGCCCCAGCAGGCGTTTGGCATCCAGGGGGTCCAGGAGCTTGGGAAGAGGGGCCTGAGGTCCCACTGCTGGCTGCGTTCGAGTGGCAGAGTTCCTGGGCACGAGCAGTTTCAGGAGCCCGTGCTCCCTTCCAAGAGGAGCAGATTAACACCAGCCCCGCCGGGACGACTGGTGCTGCTGCTGCTGGTGGTGCTGGTGGAGTCCCCAGAGCTTGGGTGGCCTTGGGCTTCTCAAATCTGCCAGTCCAGCCCTTGCTCAGTCCCTTCCCCAGGGCAGGGAGCAGCCTCACCGCTGTCGCTCTGTGGGCAAAGCCCCCTGAATTCTCTATCAGTCCGTCCAGGAGCCTCCCTGGGAGCCCCCTCAGGGAGGGCAGGGGGCTGCTGGCACCTCCACAGCTGGAGATCTCCCTGTGTGTCCTCCTGCTCTCCCTGCCAAGGGCAGAGCTTCCTGTCAGCAAATAAGCTGAGCGTGGCCGGGTCCTCGGCAGCCTCTGCGACGTCCCTTGGACTTTGGCCCTGCCACTGGCCTGGGCTTCCCTGTGCAGAGCAAGTACTGCTGCAGCCTGGAAATGGAGGGACACTGGTCATTGCTGGTGTGGTGGTGAGGGATCTCGTGTCCAGCTCTGGGCCCCTCAGTGCCAGAAGGGCCCAGAGCTGCTGGAGAGAGCCCAGGGCAGAGCCACAGGGGTGATGGAGGGAGGGGAGCATCTCCCTGCTGAGGAGAGGCTGAGGGAGCTGGGGCTGGAGAACTGGAGCCTGAGGGGTGACCCCATGGGTGTTGGTCAGCGTGTGAAGGGTGGGTGTGAGGAGGATGGAGCCAGGCTCTGCTCAGGGGCACCCAGTGACAGGACAGGGGGCAGCGGGTGTGAGCTGGAGCAGAGGAGGTTCCCCATCAGTGTGAGAAGGACCTTGTTCATGGTGAGGGTGCCAGAGCCCTGGCAGGGGCTGCCCAGGGGGCTGTGGAGTCTCCTCCTCTGGAGACATTTCCAACCCTCCTGGGCTGTTCCTGTGAGACTGGATCTGGGGGATCCTGCTGTGGCAGGGGGATGGCACTGGATGATCTTTCCAGGTCCCTTCCAATCCCTAATAACTGGATCTAGAGGATCCTGCTGTGGCAGGGGGATGGGACTGGATGATCTTTCAAGGTCCCTTCCAGCCCCTGATATTCTCTGTTAACCAGCTCCTGAGGAGACTTGCCCTTGGTCTTGTGGTGGCCCCATGGCTGAGATGATGGCAGCAGCAGCAGCTCTCAGACTGTAGCTTTTTACTCTCCCTTTTGCCAGCACACGGCAGGGCAGGTGGATACAGACACATCAGGACACCTGAGCCCCCTGCCCGTGCCCTGCACACTGATGTCTCCCTGCTCCCACTTCCCAGTGCACACTGGTGGCTGTGGTTTGGCTCACGAGCTCCTGATGTGCAGGGAGCGCAGTGACCAGCGATCGATGCCGGAGCGTGTGCTGAAAGCCAACATCCTTGTCCTTGGGTTGCTGCCGGGATTCTAAAGGTGTCCAAGTGACAGGAGCAGCCTCTAGTGGGTTATTTCACCACCTCTAGCTGCCAAAAGCAAACCCCATCTATTGTTCAGCCCGTCAGCAGCAGTTCCTTGCGCTCTGGCAGAAAGCAGCATTGCAGGGGCTTAGCAGCTGATCCTCTGAGAAGGTGGAAAGGGAGGGGAAATCAGCTCCGGGGAGTTTGGAAGTGCTGACATGAGCAGAGCTCCTCAGCCTGGCTTCAAATCGTCGTCCTCCGGGCTGGGAGAGAGGCTCTGAGTCTCCAAACACCAGGACGGCCACCTTCTCTCTGCTCCATGGCTGCTCTTGTCCGAGGGACCAGAGAGCCCTCATCGCTGCCATCTCCCAGTCCATCCCAGTGGTTATTCCCTTGGCATTGTCCTGGTGCTGCCAACCTTTGCTGTGGCAGCCTGTTGTGAAAGCCAGGGGAGGAGCCCTGCAGCCTGCAGATAATGCAGCAGAGCGTGAAGCAGCCACACCGAGCTGGCCAAGGGCCAGGGGAAAGGGCAAGCTGCCTCGTGCCAGCTGGCACCGTGGGGTCCAGGCTCATCACCCGTGGCTGAGCTGCACCGGGCAGCACCGCGGCGGCTCCTGCCGCGTCCCACACGGGCAGAGCTTGTGCACAGGGCCCGGAGGTTGCCCGGCCCCACGGTTCTGTGGGGACTGGAGTGGAGGAGAGCTCAGATTTAGGATGGGGGGTCTTCACAGCTGCCTGACCTCTGCTCGCCATGTCTTGTCCTACTGCTGGCCTCTTCTCCCCCGTGACCAGTGATAAGACAAGAGGGCCTCAAGTTGCCCCAGGGGAGTGTGAGCTTGGCCAGCAGGAGACACCTCTTCCCTGACAGAGTGCTCAGGGGTTGGAACAGGCTGCCCAGGGAAGGGTTGTCCTGTCTGCTGTGGAATCCCAGGTGATGACTCTTCACAGAACATGAGGGGTGGAAGTGACCTCGAAAGATCATCCAGTCCAATCCCTCCATCAGAGCAGGATCCCCCAGATCCAGTCGCCCAGCCCTGGGGCATTCAGCTGGCACTGGGGGCATCTGCTGCCTTCCTTCCCCGGTCCTGCAGCCCCCTCCTTGCCCCACACGGGCTTTGATCTCACGCAGGTCTCTGGAGCAGAGAGTCTCGGCAGCGCAGAGCCCAGCCTGGTGCTTCCCTCGGACCAGAGCTCCGCGTCCGGCCGGAGGTCCCGTGTGGTTCTGAGCTGAGCAGCAGCACTGGAGAACCTTGGACAGGAGACTGACCCGGCCGCTCCGCTGTGGGGAAGCCCCCGGAGCCCCCGTGGCCTCTGTTGTCATCTCCTTTACTGCCAGGCTCAATAGATAACGGAGCAACATCCACCTCTGTTTGTGGATCCCAGCTGGAATTTGGTCAGGAATGTTGGGGTGGGGCTGCAAAACAGAGATTGGGGAGTGAAGAGAATGGAACAGGGTCTCTCCTCCAGGACCTCACCCTCAGCAGGCTGCAGATGCTGGGAGGATTCCGCTCTGGGCTGGGGGAACTGGATCAGCTCCTTGAGAGTTAGGGCCTTAGGGGAGGTTTTAGAGCTGAGGTGGTTCCTGGCTCCTGGAGTTGGGAGGAACTGGGAGGACTCCACGGTCCTGTGGATGCAGGAGACCTCTCTGGGGACCACAGAGGATGCAGACTGGGTGAAGGGAGGCGCTGGGTGCGTCGCAGAGGCCAGCAGTGGGAACAGCCGTGGTTCCTCGCAGGCTCCTGATGCGCAGCCTAGTACCAATTCCACGTGGAAGCCTTGAGAACTCTTCTCTGACTCCTTCTGCAGCCTGGGCACAGCTGCTCTCACACGGCCACGGCCATCTGCCCAGGGTCACCACCAGCCCCCTGCGCTCAGGGCCAGCAGCGGTGCTGCGGAGGAGCCCTGGGGTAACTGTGCTGGCACCTGCTGGGTCTGGTTTCTTCCGGGGTGAAATTGTCCTCCAGCCCCAGCCACTTGGCTCTGCTCTGGGAGTGGGAGCCTGGATCCGAGCCTGGGTCTGCCCAGCCCGCTGCTGGGCGTCTCTCCACCTCCTCATCTTTCAGGGAGGCTCAGTCCCCGGCAGGTCCTGCGGGGCTGAGAGGCCGAGCGTTTGCCCTGCCATGAAGGTGCTTCCCCCACTGCACGAGGGCTCAGCGCTGCTGGGTTTGTCTGCTCAGCCCCAGGGAAGGGCATCAACACAGGGCTGATGCTCAGTGTCCTCCAGAAGACACGGAGATGATTACAGGAGCTTAACCTTGAGCGAGGCTGGGCTGGAGCTCAGCCCTGAGCTGGGCCCTGTGGACACACAGCCTGACCCCAGCCCTCTGGGGGGCACACAGGCTCATCCCTGCAGGTACAACAGGTCTGGCTGGCACCTCCCCGCACGAAAAGGTCTGCAGGAGGAGGGAGAACATCCTGGCATGGATTAGGAGGGGGGTGGTTGGTAGATCAAGAGAGGTTCTTCCCCTCTGCTCTGCCCTGGGGAGACCACAACTGGAATCTCGTGTCCAGCTGTGGGCCCCTCAGCTCCAGAAGGGCCCAGAGCTGCTGGAGAGAGCCCAGGGCAGAGCCACAGGGGTGATGGAGGGAAGGGAGCATCTCCCTGCTGAGGAGAGGCTGAGGGAGCTGGGGCTGGAGAAGAGGAGCCTGAGGGGTGACCCCGTGGGTGTTGGTCAGTGTGTGAAGGGTGGGTGTGAGGAGGATGGAGCCAGGCTCTGCTCAGGGGCACCCAGTGACAGGACAGGGGGCAGCAGGTGTGAGCTGGAGCAGAGGAGGTTCCCCATCAGTGTGAGAAGGACCTTGTTCATGGTGAGGGTGCCAGAGCCCTGGCAGGGGCTGCCCAGGGGGTTGTGGAGTCTCCTTCTCTGGAGACATTTCAAACCCTCCTGGGCTGCTCCTGTGGGACTGGATCTGGGGGATCCTGCTGTGGCAGGGGGACTGGACTGGGTGATCTCTTGAGGTCCCTTCCAGTCCCCAATGCTCTGTGATGCTGTGACTGAGTGGCACCTCCTAAAGGGCTGCCCAGGACTGGCTCTGTGGGACCACAGAGGGGAATTGGTCACCCTTTGGGGGATATGAGTGGCCAAGGACAAGAGGGGCGGAGATCCAGCACAAGAGGATTTCTTTCCCGCTGAGCTAGGAAACACAGAGCCTAATCCCAGTCCTGCTGGGTAACCTTGGGCCATCGGTCTCCCTCTGGGCTTTGTGGTCTCTCCCCTGTGTTCCCCTCCTGCAGACCTGCAGGTGGAGGAACCACCACCAAGACTCCATCTTCCAGAACAGTGGGTTCAACTGTTCTGAACTGATTTGTTCTACGATTTCTCTGGTCTCTTTCAGTCAACCAGAACCACCCACCACAGCTACCCCTCACTAAAGGAGCCAGAGAGGTCCTGTCCCTCACAGGTTCTCACCACTGCTTGGTTCTGAGGTGGTTCTGGTCTGCGACTTCCTTCGTGGTGACGATGGTAACTGGAGAACATCCCTGCTCCCCTCACACGAGCGTGATGGAGCTGCATGAGGTGTCTTCAGCCAACACGTAGGAAGAGTCAGTGCCAGTGCTGGACACTGGGGAGGCTCTCCTGGAGCACCAGACCGAGCTGTGATGGTGTGACTGGCTGTGAGATGGGTTAGGGCAGGGATTGTGCCGCTGTCCTGGGCGCTGGGGAGGCCCCCACTCGAATCCTGGGGTCAGCTCTGGGCTCCTCACTCACTGCCAGAAGGATATTGAGGGGCTGGAGCGAGGCCGGGGAAGCGAACGCAGCTGGACAAGGGGCTGCAGCACCAGTGCTCTGAGGAGCAGCTTTTGACTGGTTTTAACTGGAGGCTCAGGGGAGCCATTCTGGCTCTCCACAGCTCCCTGAACTTCAGGAGGCTGCAGCCAGGTGGGGAGCGGTCTTTTCTCCCCAAGTGACAGGTTGAGAGGCAGCAGCCTCAAGTTGCCCCAGGGTGGGCTGACGTTGGCCCCGAGGAGCAGGAGGATCTAGGAGGATCCCAAAGCCTCAGTCCAGAGCTCTGCCAAAGCCCAGCTGACTAGAACCCACCTGAGCTGAGCTGAGCTGAGCTGAGCTGAGCCAAACCAAGCTGAGCTGAGCCTAGCCGAGCCAAACCCACGTTACAGAACTGCCTCAGTGGGTTCTGGCTGCACAGAATCAAAGCCCATGACCATGACCCAGGTGAGCTGAGCTAAACCGAGCTGAGCTGAGCTGAACCAGGCTGAACTGAGCTGAACCAGGCTGAGCTGAGCCAAACCCATGTCACCGAACCACCTCGGTGGGTCGGGGCTGCACAGGATCCACTGTTCTGGATGACAAAGTGAGCTCTGCCGAAGCCCAACCAACTAGAGCTGAAACCATCTGAGCCGAGCTGAGCCAAACCGGGCTCAACTGAGCCAAACTGAGCCGAGCCGAGCCCATCGGAGCCAGCACCACCTCTGAGGTCGGGGATGCACAGCATCCATTCTGCTGGCTAACGAATTGAGCCGGGCCAAAGCCCAGCCGAGCCGAGCCGAGCTGGGCCGAGCCGTGCCAAGCCGCTCAGCCCGAGCAGAGCCGGGG
>VXBP01003975.1:180131-277452 GCA_013400115.1 Rhinopomastus cyanomelas
GTCCGAGCAGCCCGAGGTTTGGGGATTTGAAGGCAAAGATTTGGGGTTTGGGGGGTTTAGGAGCAAAGATTGGGGATTTGGGGGATGTAAGGGCAAAGATTTGCAGGTTTTGGGGCAAAGATCTGGGGATTTAAGGGCAAAGATTTGCGGGTTTGAGGATTTAGGAGCAAAGATTTGGGGGTTTTGTGGCAAAGATTTGGGGTTTTGGGGCTTCAGAGGCAAAGATTTGGGGGTCTGGGGACAAAGTTTGTGTTTTGGGAGGCAAAGATTTGGGTTTTGGGGAGTTTAGGAGCAAAGATTTGGGGTCCTGGGGGCAAAGATTTGGGGTTTGGGGTTCATCCCCACGGCCGTGGGGAGGATTTTCTGTGACTCCTGCAGTCCGATGGAGGAGAGGAGGTGGCTGCCTGGGCACTGCTGCTCTGTGGAGGTTGGACTCGTGGAGAACAGGGTGGGATTGCTGGACAACCAGGTGGGATGGAGAGGGACCAGGGGGACAGCAAACCTTGAGGCTGGGAAGGAAAACCGGATCGACACCACCGGTTATCTCGGGCTGGAGAGGAGTGAAGGATCTCCTGAGGCTTCTCAGGGGAACTTCAAAGGCTGCTAAAAGAAAACATCTGCCCAGGAGATAAAGAAGAAAGGAGCCAGGGCTGGAGCCCCTCTAGCAGGCTGGGAGAGTTGGGGCTGTTCAGCTGGAGAAGAGAAGGCTCTGAGGGGCTCTTACAGCAGCTTCCAGTACCTGAAGGGGCTCCAGGAGAGCTGGAGAGAAACTTTTTCCAAGGGTCTGTGGTGCTGGGACAAGGGCGCTGGGTTCAAGCTCAAAGAGGGGAGGTTGAGATGAGATCTGAGGCAGAAATCCCTCCTTGTGATGGGGGCTGAGGCCCTGGAACAGGAACAGCCCAGGGAGGCTGTGGCTGCTCCATCCCTGGCAGTGTCCAGGGGCAGGTGGAATGGGGCTGGGGGCAACCCGAACTGGTGAGAGGTGTCGCTGCCCAGGGCAGAGGGTTGGCACTGGGGGAGCTCTGAGGTCCCTTCCAACTCAACCCAGCCTGTGATTCTAGGAAGAAGAACCGAGACAAAAGTAAAGGCAGCAGTGGGGATCGTAGACCCCAACCCACAAAACCCATCCACCCTCTGAGCCTGCGGAGCAGAACGCAGGCACTTTGCTGCTGTGATTCGAAGTGATGAAAGAACAGACCGGCTTCAGAGCTAAAACTGTGGCCACCAGCAGAGGTTTGATGGGTGACAAGTGACTGCTTTTGTGGGTTGAGAGGTGACCCTGTGGATGGCCACCCAGCTCCCAGCTTTGCCATAAAGAACCCCCTTGGCTGTGGGATCTTTGCCACTAAGGTCAATCCCAGAATGACCCCCCTCCTCACAAGATCCCAGCTGTGGTGAAATAACCACAACACGAGGTGCTGGTGGAGGCTGCTGTTCCTCAGCCTTGGCTCTGAGCCACCCCGCTTCACGGCTGCCGGCCGAGGGTTGGCAAGTCGTTGGCGAGCGGCACGATCTTTGCACTGACAGCGGCCGGAAGAAGCCCCGTCCACACGTGCTGAGAAAAGAGAAGTTTTGGGGGGAAGCTGCTGGTTCAGCTTTGGAGCCTGGGGCTGAGCTCTCAGGGCTGAGGACGAAATCAGCCGCATCATCCAGCCTCCGGGCAGCTCGCAGCCGGACTGACAGGTCTTTCAGGGACCTCTCAGGATGGGAACTGCTTCTAATTCCTGTGGTGCTTGGACCAGCACCGTGCTCTGGTGGCCAAGAAGGCCGATGGAATTGTGGGGTGGATCAAGGAGAGGGTGTCCAGCAGATCAAGGGAGGTTCTTCTTTCTCCCTCTCTACTCTGCCCTAGTGAGGCCACATGTGGAGTGCTGTGTCCAGTTCTGGGCTCCTTGGTTCAAGAAGGACAGAGATGTGATTGAGAGAGTCCAATGCAGGGCTACGGGGATGATCAGGGGACTGAGAGACCTGGGGCTTTGCAGCTTGGAGAGGAGAAGGTTGTGAGAGGACTTAATCCCTGTCTATAAATCCATGAGAGCTGGGGGTCAGGAAGAAAGAGACAATCTCTTTTCCCTTGCACCCTGTGATAGGACAAGGGGTGTCAGTTGGAGCACAGGAAGTTCCACCTCAAGATGAGGAGAAACTAATGATAGGACAAGGGGCAGTGGGTGTCAGCTGGAACAGAGGAGGTTCCACATCAACCTGAGAAGGACCTTCTTCCCAGTGAGGGTGACAGAGCCCTGGAAGGGGCTGCCCAGGGAGTGTGTGGAGACTCCTTCTCTGGAGACTTTCCAGACCCCTCTGGGTGGGTTCTGTGTGTCCAAGGTTCTGTGCTTGAGCAGGAGGGTTGGACTTGATGACCTCTGGAGGTCCCTTCCAATCCTCTTGGCCCCGTGGTTCAACCCCCCGTGGCTGTGTTTTGCAGATCTTCATCAACAACGAATGGCACGACGCGGTCAGCAAGAAAACCTTCCCCACCATCAATCCGGCGACGGGAGAAGTGATCTGCCAGGTGGCCGAGGGAGATAAGGTGGGTGATTCCCTGAGGAGATCAGCTCGTTCCCAGCGTGAGCGGAGGACGACACTAGCTGGTCATCTCACAGATGTCCCTGTGGTCCCATGGGTGCTGTGACCCACAGGTAGCACAGGTACCAGTGTGGGTTGGGGACTGAGCTACTGGAGAGTAGTGGAGGAGAAAGGGACCTAGGGATGCTGGTGGCCAGCAGGATGGCCAGGAGCCAGCAATGGGCCTTGTGGCCAAGAAAGCCAGTGGTATCCTGGGGTGCATTAGAAGGGAGGTGGTTAGCAGATCAAGAGAGGTTCTTCTCCCCCTCTACTCTGCCCTGGGNGGACTGCTGTGGCAGAGGGATGGGCCTGGATGATCTTCCAGGTCCCTTCCAATCCCTCATGTTCTGTGACTCCCCCAAACAGCCCCTTTCACCTGCAGCAGGAGAGAAAAAGGGAAGCAGAGAAAGGGCTGGAGGACAGTAGAACCACATAATCCTCCCCTGCCTCATGCAAGGCCCCTCCCGGGAGCCTGTGGCCGTGCTGAGGTGGTATTTCCCAACAATTTGGGGTTCTTCTTACTGTCTGGCAACTCTCCCCAAGGGAGAGGAGAGTGAGGGAAACCCTTTGTTGTTCTCTTGTCCGTGGCAGGCTGGCTTGTCCCGGCGAGACCGTTTCAGCAAGCCAGGACAGACCCACAGTGGGAATGAGAGACACCCCATCAGAGGAGAACAACCTCCTTTAGACTGTCTGGTGAAAGCACAGTGGCAGAGCTGTCTGTGTGCTGGGCAAACATTGATTTTATAACATTAATTAATAACAGATGCCGTGGCAGGAATGGCAATATTTGTGCTCAGCGTGGCTGCAGTAGCAGAGGGTGTGGGTGCAGGTGGAGCTGAGGGCTGCACGGCTCTCGCACCCCGGAGTCACTGCCGCTCCTGCTGCCAGAAGGTTGATGCTCGTGGGGAGCTGCTGGATGTCTGGAGGTGGGGCAGCTGGCAAAGCTGCGAGTTCTGCGCTGGTGCCGTCGGGCTGGAGGCTGGCTGCTCCTGGAGAGCTGCACTCAGCGCTGGGGAGGACACACCTGGAGTACTGGGCCCAGTTTGGGGCACCTCAGTCCAAGAGAGACGATGGGGATGATGGAGCGAGGGCAGAGGAGGGCAATGAAGCTGGGGAAGGGCCTGGAGAATCAATCTGAGGAGGAGAGATGGAGAGAGCTGGGGCTGTTTGAGGAAGAGGAGGCTGAGGGGAGACCTCATTGCTCTACAACCATCTGAAAGGAACCTGTGGAGATGTTGGTGCTGGACTCTGCTCACAGGTCATTGATGGAGGGAAGGGCTTCAAGCTCCAGCAGGGGAGGATCAGACTGGCCATCAAGAAGAAATTCTTCCCAGAGAGAGTGGCCAGGCCCTGGACTGGGCTGCCCAGGGTGGTGGATGATTCCCCATCCCTGGATGAGTTTAAAAGTCGCTGAGATGTGGTGTCAGGGGCTGTGGTTTAGGGGTGACCTTGTAGAGTAGGGTTGGTGGTTGGACTCGCTGATCCCAGGGGTCTTTCCCAACCTGAGTGACTCTAGGTGATTCTATGACAGCTCGCACTGTGTTTTATGGAGTGAGTGGGGGGCTGGTGGCTCCTTCTCACCCTCTTGCCTGGGCTCCCCTGCAGGCAGATGTGGACAAGGCGGTGAAGGCCGCCAAGGCGGCGTTCCAGCTGGGCTCACCTTGGAGGAGGATGGACGCGTCGCATCGCGGGAAGCTGCTCAACCGTCTCGCGGACCTGATCGAGAGGGACCGGGCTTACCTGGCGGTGCGTAGCGCGCTCTGTGGCTGTGGGGAGAGGGAGAGGAGAGCTGGGTGATTCCTGCCCATCAGGGGCAGTGGTGGGGGCCTAGTGACAGCTACAGCTGCCAGAGAGAGAGCTCCAACGGATGGGAAGGTCGTTTTGGGAAGCTGGAAGCAAAAGTGGCTACAGGAGTGGGGGACTGGACTGGGTGATCTTTCAAGGTCCCTTCCAGTCCCTAATGTTCTGTGATGCTTTAAGTCTAAACACTTGACTTGCCCCACCTCGCTCTTCAGGCAGCATCGTTGTCTCTTGTAGGCGCTGGAGACTCTGGACAACGGCAAACCCTACGCTATCTCCTACCTGGTGGATCTGGACATGGTGGTCAAGTGTCTCAGGTAGGTGGGGAGGCTGCAGTGACTTGATGCTCCCTGCTTGTGCTCAGTTGGCCCAGGGTAGCTGAACCCCGTGGATGTTGGTCAGTGTGTGAAGGGTGGATGTGAGGAGGATGGAGCCAGGCTCTGCTCAGGGGCACCCAGTGACAGGACAGGGGGCAGCGGGTGTGAGCTGGAGCAGAGGAGGTTCCCCATCAGTGTGAGAAGGACCTTGTTCATGGTGAGGGTGCCAGAGCCCTGGCAGGGGCTGCCCAGGGGGCTGTGGAGTCTCCTTCTCTGGAGACATTTCAAACCTGCCTGGACATGTTCCTGTGCGACTTGGTCTAGTTGGTCCTGCTGTGTCAGGGGGATGGGACTGGATGATCTTTCCAGGTCCCTTTCAGTCCCTAATGTTCTGTGATTCTGTGACCCTCTGCTCATGCAGAGCCCAGAGGCCTCTGATTCAAACTGGATGTAACCTGCTGGTGTCCTTCGGTGTCAGACACCCTATTTCCCTCGAACCTGCTGAGAATGAGGCCGTGACTCCTGTGGTTTCCAAAGGAGTGTGTAGTTACCATCCACTCCTGACGTCCCCGCTGTGGGAAACATCGGTGGTGCTGTCTGTTGTATGAAGTGACTGAAGGAAAACAAAGAGCTGGAGGAAATTTCCTGTTGTCTGTTGACTTGTAGTATGAAATGCAGCTGCTGTTGTTGTCAGATACTTTGCAGGCTGGTCGGATAAGTTCCACGGCAAAACCATCCCGTTAGACGGAGACTACTTCTGTTACACGAGGCACGAGCCGGTGGGAGTCTGTGGACAGATAATCCCGGTGGGTACAAGGAGTAGAACGGGAGCTCCTGCAGCTCGGCGTTGCTGTGAAGGAGCTGGATGGATGGTTGGACCCAAAGAGTCGTGGTCGATGGCTCGGTGTCCACAGGGAGAGGTGTGATGGGGGTTCTTCAAGGGTTGGTGCTCGGAGCAGCGCTGTCTGACGTCGCTGTCGGCACCACGGGCAGTGGGCCTGAGTGCCCCCTCAGTCCCTTTGCTGGTGACAGCAAACTGGGTGGTGAAGTCAACACACTGGGGGGAAGGGAGGGCATCCAGAGGGACTTTGCCAGGGTCCAGAAGTGGGCTGTGCAAACTGCGTGGAGTTCAGCAAGGGCTGGGGTCTGCCCCTGGGTTGAGGCAATTCCAGGCACCAGCACAGATTGGGAGGAGAAAGGATTGAGGGCAGCCCTGAGGAGAAGGACTTGGGGTGGAGCAGAAGGTTCCCGGGAGCCACCAGCGAGAGCCAACCGTGTGCTGGGCTGCTGCACAAGGAGCAGGGACAGTCAGCTGAGGGAGAGGGTTCTCCCCCTCTGCTCTGCGCTGGGGAGACCCCACCTGGAGTCCTGGGTCAAGTTCTGCAGTCCCCAACATCAGAAGGACACAGAGCTCCTGGAAGGGGTCCAGAGGAGGGCAGCTCCAATGATCAGAGGGGCTGGAGGACCTCCCTGCTGAGGGGGGTGAGGAGGTTGGAGTTGTTCAGCCTGGAGAGGAGGCTCCCAGGTGACCTTCAAGCAGCTCTGAAGGAAGGGGGCTCCAAGAAAGCTGGCAAAGAGCTTTTGACAGGGGTGGTAGCAAGAGGACAAGGAGAAAGGGTTCAAGAGGGGAGACTGAGGTTGGCCATGAGGAACCAACTCTTTGCTGTGAGGGTGGGGAGATGCAGGAACAGGCTGCCCAGGGCAGCTGTGGCTGCCCCCTCCCTGGCAGTGCTGAAGGGCAGGTTGGCTGGGCCCTGAGGGACCTGCTCTGGGGAAGGTGTCGCTGCCTGTGCAGGGGGGTGGGAGCTGGGTGATCCCTGAGGTCCCTTCCAATGCTGCTCATTCTGTGATTCTCTGAAGAATCATCCTTAAAACACAAGTTACTACCTGGTCTCACTGCTGCTTCTTGCAGTGGTAAAGAAAGCTGCACATGTGCCCCCTGGGAGGGCCATTACCTTCCTCCTGCAGTCCGGAAGCGCCCGATTTCACGGGCCCTGAGGAAGGTTTACGTCGGGTCCGCTGATAAAAAGCAGAACTGAACCTCAGTTAGGGGAGTTACCTGGCTCAGAGCTGCAATTAAGTGAAACCTACTACCTGGCATGAAAGCCAAAATTCAGAGCAATAAAGAAGTGGGAGGCAGAGTGCAAAATGCAGCTTGATGGACGCCGTCGTGCTTCGGGAACTGGTGGCCAGGCAGGCTGTTGGCACAAAGTCCTAACGACGCACTAGCCCGTGGGTTGTGTTGGCTCTTCAGAGGAGCAGCTGCAGGCGGGGTGTTTTGTGAGGTGTTTGGGTGGGTTTGGCCTTTGCAGGCTCTTTCCAAACACATCACACGAGGGTTTAATGGTTAAACAGGCAGAGGATTAATTCAAATTAAAAAAACCCCAAGCAGGTGGGTTTTTGTCACCCTTCAGAGCCCAGGCTGGCTGGAGACGTGGAGGGCTTTGGAGCCAAACGGTGAGGGGCAGCTAAGGCAGGATCAGAGGCTGCTTCCATGGGTGCTGCAGGTGATTCCCCAGCAGCTCCAGGCTGGGGGAAGAGGGGCCAGAGAGCTGCCTGGCAGAAAAGGACCTGGGTGGCAGCTGGCTGAACAAGAGGGAGCAGGGTGCCCAGGTGGCCAAGGAGGCCAGTGGCATCCTGGCCTGGATCAGGAACGGGGTAACCAGCAGGAGGAGGGAGGTGATGGTGCCCCTGTGCTCTGCAATCCTGAGACCCCACCTTGAGTACTGGGTCCAGTTTTGGGTGCCACAGGATCAGGAGGACATTGAGGGGCTGGAGCAGGGCCACAGAAGGGCAACGAGGCTGGGGAGGGACTGGAGAACAGGGCCTGTGGAGAGCAGCTGGGGGAGCTGGGGTTGTTGAGTCTAGAGAAGAGGAGGCTGAGGGAACTGGGGCTGTTGAGTCTAGAGAAGAGGAGGCTGAGGGAACTGGGGCTGTTGAGTCTAGAGAAGAGGAGGCTGAGGGAACTGGGGCTGTTGAGTCTAGAGAAGAGGAGGCTGAGGGAACTGGGGCTGTTGAGTCTAGAGAAGAGGAGGCTGAGGGAACTGGGGCTGTTGAGTCTAGAGAAGAGGAGGCTGAGGGAACTGGGGCTGTTGAGTCTAGAGAAGAGGAGGCTGAGGGAACTGGGGCTGTTGAGTCTAGAGAAGAGGAGGCTGAGGGAACTGGGGCTGTTGAGTCTAGAGAAGAGGAGGCTGAGGGAACTGGGGCTGTTGAGTCTAGAGAAGAGGAGGCTGAGGGAACTGGGGCTGTTGAGTCTAGAGAAGAGGAGGCTGAGGGAACTGGGGCTGTTGAGTCTAGAGAAGAGGAGGCTGAGGGAACTGGGGCTGTTGAGTCTAGAGAAGAGGAGGCTGAGGGAACTGGGGCTGTTGAGTCTAGAGAAGAGGAGGCTGAGGGAACTGGGGCTGTTGAGTCTAGAGAAGAGGAGGCTGAGGGAACTGGGGCTGTTGAGTCTAGAGAAGAGGAGGCTGAGAGAAGATCTCACTGCTCTCTCCAGCTCCTTCAAAGGAGCTTGGAGCGAGGCTGCTGCTGGTCTCTTCTCCCAAATTCCTAATAATAGGACAAGGGAAATGGCCTCAAGTGGCATCAGGGGAGGGTTATATTGGATTTTAGGCAGAAGCTCTTTCCTGAGAGAGTGGTTGGCCACTGGAACAGGCTGCCCAGGGAGGTGCTGGGGTCCCCATCCCTGGAAAGGTTTAAAAACTGAGTAGCTAGAGCACTGGAGGCCATGGTCTAGGGGTTAGGGAGGTGCTGGGCTGAGGGCTGGGCTTGGTGATCCTGGATTCCCAGCCAGGATGGTTCTGTGGTTCTGTGATCCAAGCAGAGCTCCCTGGTTACTTGCTGACAAACTGGAAACTCTCAAGTTCACGCCAGCAAAAACCTCCTTGTCTTTCAGTGGAATTTCCCACTGTTGATGCAGGCCTGGAAGCTGGGGCCTGCCCTGGCTACTGGGAACGTGGTGGTGATGAAGGTGGCCGAGCAAACGCCGCTGAGTGCTCTCTATGTGGCTAATCTGATCAAAGAGGTGAGCGAGAAGGCTGCGGTGGCATCCGCTGCCCCGCGGTCGCCGGGTGGGGTGGCACAGCCCAGCTGCTCAGCTGTGGAGGGCATGGGATGGGAATAGAGGGAAGCTGTGTGATGGGAAGAAAGGCTGGATAGTCTTGGGTGTCTGAGCAGGAAAAAACCAACCCTTGTCCTTGTACATGTAGGGGACAGACATTTCGATTAGGGAAGGACTCTTGGCGATGGAATGAAAGGATGAACTTCATAAGAGCTGTACCATTTGTAGCTCCTAATCCTGCGTGGGATCTGGGGTGGGGAGAGGAGATGTCCTGGTTATGGCAAACAGAGGACCTGGGCCATCAAACAGCAGTGGAACAGGCTCTGTTCTCCGTGGGGCCCCTGTGGGTGAGGGTGGCTAACGGGAGTAACGCCGCTCTCCCCTGCTGTGCACCCACAGGCAGGCTTCCCGCCTGGCGTGGTGAACATCATCCCTGGCTACGGGCCCACGGCAGGGGCTGCCATCTCCTCCCACATGGACATCGACAAAGTGGCCTTCACGGGCTCCACGGAGGTAAAGAAGGACCTCGACCTTCAGTCCTTTGGGATACAGGGAGGGTCTCGTTGCTGCTGTTGCCTTCTACACAGCTTTCCATCGAATACAGCTGGGCTTGGGGTGTGATGGGGGTTTTTACTTTACTTAGCTGCCCTTAGAATTCTTCCCAGTGATCCTCTTGAGCTGCTTCTTAGTTATTCTACAACTCCCTGAAAGGAGGTTGGAGGAGGAGGGGTCCAGCTGCTTCTCCCTGGTGCCAAGCGATAGGACAAGAGGAAACGGCTGCAGGCTGCTCCAGGGGAGGTTTAGGCTGGATGTTGGGAAGAATTTCTTCCCCACAAAGGGTTATCAACCACTGGAACTGCTGCCCAGGGCAGTCCCTGTGTCTGGAGGGATTTAAATCACACATGGATCTGGTGCTTAGGTTTCACAGTATTACCAAGGTTGGAAGAGACCTCATAGATCATCAAGTCCAACCTGTCAAGGTTTAGGGGTGACCTGGCAGTGCTGAGTTGAAGGTGGGACTTGATGACCTGAAAGGTCTCTTGCAAACAGACAGATTCTGGGATCTGAGGTTCCGTGAGGGCCTGTGCAGCTGTTCCTGAAAGCCCTGATAACACAGAGGTTCTTATCAAACCCCTGGCTGAGCTACATCCCCAGGTGCTGCTGCATGCAGGGAGGTGACTCCTGTCCTTCCCACCATCCAGGTCGGGCACCTGATCCAGAAGGCTGCAGCAGAGAGTAACCTGAAGAGGGTGACACTGGAGCTTGGAGGGAAGAGCCCAAACATCATCCTGTCCGACGCAGACAGTAAGGACCTGCTGGCTGATCTGTACCTTCCCCTTGCTGGCTCTGCCGCGTCGCACGAGGCTCCGGCTCTGGCAGCAGGAGCCTGTCCTCACCCTGTGCCTCCCGCTGCCGTGTTTGTGCATCAGCACTTCCTCACTCTCACTTCTTCCCCAGAGCTGTGAAGAAGTTGTTACCAACCCAGCAGCACTGTGTCAGTAGCTTCCTTCAGCCTGAGGCCCATCTCTGTTTTCATTGCTGTCTCTCAGCCCGTTGTTGCTCTTTCTCACTCCTGGCAAGTTCTGACTCCCTCATCTCTTGCACAGGGGCTCTTCTTTGCTGCTGCTTGGCAGTAAGGAAGGAAATTCTTCTAGAAGTCCAATCACTTGTCCTTAAAACCTGGTAATTTCAGGTCAGAACTGTCATCTGCCTCGTGTCAGAGGCTTTTTCCCTAGTATGAGGAGCTTTAATAGACCTTCGTACTAATTGCATCCCTATGTGACCTCTACCCTGTGGAAGGTACTGTCAAGTGAGGGGAGTTTGTGTTGCTGATACTCACAGAATCACAGGACATCAGGGACTGGAAGGGACCTTGAGAGACAGAATCACAGAATCATTAGGGATTGGCAGGGACCTCGACAGATCATCCAGTCCCATCCCCCTGCCTCAGCAGGATCCCCTAGACCAAGTCACGCAGGAACACGTCCAGGAGGGTCTGAAACAGGGAGATGATGGCTTCTCAGAAGAAGTCACTTTCTGACTCTGGTTGGGTTTGTCTGCTCATTTTTCTTCTCTTCTCTCTCCTCTCTCAGTGGACTGGGCTGTGGATCAAGCCCACTTTGCCCTCTTCTTCAACCAAGGCCAGTGCTGCTGTGCGGGCTCCCGAACGTACGTCCAGGAGGATATATACCAGGAGTTTGTGGAGAGGAGCGTGGAGAAGGCCAAGGCCAGGGTGGTTGGAAACCCCTTTGACTTTAAAACTGAACAGGGGCCTCAGGTAAGAGCAGGGAAAGGCCTGATCTCTTATCTCAGAATCTCTATGATTCTATGAACAGTCCCAGTCTTGAGCCACAGAATCACAGAACATGAGGAACTGGAAGGGACCTTGAAAGAGCATCCAATCCCCCCACCACAGCAGGATCCCCTAGATCCAGTTGCACAGGAACATGACCAGGAGGGTTTGAAATGTCTCCAGAGAAGGAGACTCCACAACCCCAAACCCACAGTGGCTTCTCCAAAGTAAATGGAACAGGCTGATGTTTATGCAGCCTGGAGGGGTAATTTCTTACCTAACAGGACCACTGATCCCAGCTCCCAGCTTCTGAGTCCAGTTAATGTTGTACTCCTCTAAAATGGAGGTCTCCTAGTCGAGGAGGAGCAGGGGGAGAGGAAAGAGAGCAGAAAAAAGAGCATCAATTACTGCTTGTCTTCACAAAACCCCAAACCCCACAGCTCAGCAGATCTGATCTGGGAGAGACCTGAGCAGAGAGAAGGAGTTTTGCTGCACCTAGGAAAACTAAAGCAAAACCCAAAGGCTGAGGCAGTGGTGTGACTCTGTTGACAGTGATTTCTGTGCAGCTGGGAGGGCTCACCCTGGCAGTGTGGAACAGGATTGTGGAGACTGGCAAAGGGGACCTTGGACTTTGAGAACACAAGGGGGCTTTTCACAGGATCACAGAACATTAGGGATTGGAGGGGACCTCGAGAGATCATCCAGGACAATCCCCCTGACACAGCAGGATCTCCTAGATCCAGTCATTAGGGGTTGGAAGGGACCTTGAAAGATCATCCAGTCCCATCCCCTGTCACAGCAGGATCCTCCAGATCCAGTCCCACAGGAACATGGCCAGGTAGGTTTGAAATGTCTCCAGACAAGGAGACTCCACAGCCCCCCTGGGCAGCCCCTGTCAGGGCTCTGGCACCCTCACCATGAACAAGGTCCTTCTCACACTGATGGGGAACCTCCTCTGCTCCAGCTCACACCCGCTGCCCCCTGTCCTGTCACTGGGTGCCCCTGAGCAGAGCCTGGCTCCATTACCTCCTTGCTTGTGCAGGGGGGAGAAGCTGCTTGTCAGTTCTGAAGACCCCAAAACCTCGGCTTGATGCTGACAAGTGGAAGTTCTCATCATCTCCCCTTGACCTGGCTCAGCAGTCGTGCAAGCGAGGAGTCGCTGGAGCACAGCTGCGCGCAGAGCAGGTCGCAGCTGAATCAATCCCCAGTGAAGGTGTCACTGATCTGTGTGTCCTCACGGCTTTCCAGGTGGATGAGGAGCAGTTCAAGAAGATCCTCAGTTACATCAGCAGCGGGAAGCGTGAAGGAGCCAAACTGCTGTGTGGTGGCAACCCAGCCGCGGACAGAGGCTACTTCATCCAGCCAACAGTCTTTGGCGACGTGCAGGACAACATGACGATCGCCAGAGAGGAGGTGAGAGCTGCAGCACCCTCCTGTCTTCAGTCTTCTCCCGTGATGGGGCCACAGAATCACGGAATCATTAGGGATTGGAAGGGACCTGGAANGTTCTAATCCACAGAGATCTTCACCTGTTCTCTTGGGATTTACAGATATTTGGGCCAGTCATGCAGATTCTGAGGTTCAAAACAATCGAGGAAGTCATTGAGCGAGCAAACGACTCCAAGTACGGCCTGGCAGCCGCAGTCTTCACCAAGGACCTCGACAAGGCAAACTACGTGTCGCACAGCCTGCGAGCGGGAACGGTCTGGTGAGCTGTCGCTTGTCCTGCTCCTCAAACTGATGGGAACGTCAGCGTGCGCTGCCCGTTGTCTTTACACCCTGCTTGGGATCGAGTTTTCACAGAGTCACAGAATGATTGAGGTTGGAAAAGCCCCCCGAGCTCAGCCAGCCCAGCCCAGCCCCTAACATCAACCCAGTGGCCACACCAGGGCATCAGGGCCACAGCCAGGCTGGCTTTCAACACCTCCAGAGGTGGGGACTCCCCTACTGCCCTGGGCAGTCCAGTCCAGGCTCTGATCCCCCTTTCCATGAGGAAGGGCTTCCTGACATCAACCTACCCCTGCCCTGGCAGCTTCAGGCCCTGCCCTCTTGTCCTGGTGCTGGTTGCCTGGAAGAAGAGCCTGACCCCCAGCTGACTGCAACCTCCTTTCAGGGAGCTGGTGGAGAGAAGGAGAAGGTCCCCCCTGAGTCTCCTCCAGGCTAAACCCCCCACAGCTCCCTCAGCCTCTCCCCATCAGCCTTTCCTTCCAGTCCCTTCCCCAGCCTCATTGCTCCTCTGGACCCGCTCCAGCCCCTCCATCTCTTTCTTGAAGTGAGGGGCCCAGAACTGCCCCCAGTACTCAAGGAGAGGCCTCCCCAGTGCCCAGTCCAGGGGGAGAATGATGTCCCTAGCCCTGTTGGCCACACTATTGCTGATCCCAGCCAGGATGCCATTGGCCTTCTGAGCCATCCTGGCACCCTGCTGGCTCCTGTTCAGCCGCTTGTCACCCAATACTGCCAGGTCCCTCTCTGCCTGGCCGCTCTCCAGCCCCTCATCCCCCAGTGTGGAGCTGCAGGGGGCTGTGGTGGCCAACACCTAACGAGAGGCCTTCAGCTGTAGCTCCAACTGTTGGTAAAGTGCAGGTATCTGAAGCTCCTGCCCTCCCGCTGTGGATTAATGAATGGGATGGAGGAAAACAAACCCAGTCCTGCAGCTGCTGCAGGGCTCCCAGTGCCAGCAGCAATTAGATCTCCGAGCACGTTGCCTGCAGTACTGGATGTTTCTCTGTGTCCCAAGGCTGTGCTGAAGATTCTGCCCAAGCCACTGCGCCACTGCCAGCGTCCTGCTCTAGCAGGAGGGTTTGGAGCTCTGGTGTCTCCCCACCTTCTGGTTTTTTAACGGTCCTGGGCGAACAAGCAGCTGCTTCTGGCATCTGTTCTCTGAGGGAGGTGCGAGTGGCAACCCGGACACGTGGTCCTGTGATAACGAGAGATGGGAATTGTCTTTCCTGGTTGATGAGGATAAGGTTTCATTATTGATTAGTCTTGGCTGCAAGCTGACAAGCAGGGAAGTCCTGCCTAGACACCGCTCTGCTGTCAGCCCCGACGGGCCTTTGCTGCCACAAACATCCCGACACAGCTTCGCTGAGGTCTTTGTTTCCATTCCAGGGTAAACTGCTACGACGTGTTTGGAGCCCAAGCGCCGTTTGGTGGCTACAAAGCCTCTGGGACCGGGCGAGAGCTGGGAGAATATGGCCTGGAACCATATCTAGAGGTGAAAAACGTGAGTATCCCTGTCGGGGAGGACTTGCCAAGCCTTTGCTGTCGCTCCGCACGAGTGGCTCTTGATGTGGGTTGGCCTGAGATTCTTCCTTGGAAGTGATTTGGAGCTGCAGCTGTGGAGTGACCACAAAGCCAGCTTCAGGAACTGGATTTAAAAGAGAAAGCTTGTCCTGTTGTAAGTGCTGAGGAGGATGAGGATACAGGACCTCAGCTTTCCTGCACCACTGGGCACTGTTGAGCTGTTTCTCCCTGTAAACATAAGAGCATAGAATCATTATGACTGGAAAGGACCTCCAGGATCATCAAGTCCAGCCCTCAGTCCAGCACCATGGCCACAGCTGCTCTAGCTATTTGGTTTTCAAACATCTCCAGGGATGGGGACTCCCCCACCTCCCTGGGCAGCCTGTTCCAGAGCCCAGCCAGTCTCTCAGCAAAGAACTTCTGCCTAAGATCCAATCTAACCCTCCCCTGATGCAACTTGAGGCCATTTCCCCTCATCCTGTCATCAGTAATTTGGGAGAAGAGACCAGCAGCAGCCTCATTTCTCCCCTGGAGATCTCTAGTTTATTTTGTGGAGAACAGGAGGAGCATGTGCTGGGGGCCTGTGGCTAGTGAGGAGGAGCTTCTGGCTGATGAACACTGAGCCCTCGTCCCTCAAGAGTGGGAATCTGAGCAGAGACCACCAGTACTTGGTGCTGCTGTCACAGAATCACAGAACATGAGGGGTTGGAAGGGCTCCTGAAGGATCACCCAGTCCAGTCCCCCTGCCACAGCAGGATCCCCTAGATCCAGTCATTAGGGATGGGAAGGGACCTTGAAAGATCATCCAGTCCAGTCCCCCTGCCANACCCAGTCCAGCCCCCCTGCCACAGCAGGATCCCCTAGATCCAGTCATTAGGGATGGGAAGGGACCCTGAAAGATCACCCAGTCCAATCCCCCTGGCACAGCACGATCCCCTAGATCTCGTCGCACAGGAACACTCCAGGCAGGTTTTAAACATCTCTTTTCCCTTGTGCCCTGTGATAGGACAGGGGGCAGTGGGTGTCAGCTGAAGCACAAGAAGTTTCATCTCAATATGAGGAAAAGCTTCTTCACTGTACAGGTCACAGAGCAGTGGAACAGGCTGCCCAGGAAGGTTGTGGAATCTCCTTCTTTCCAGACCCCTCTGGATGGGTTCCTGTGTGACCTGCCCTAGGTTCTGTGATCCTGCTCAAGCAGGGGGGTTGGACTTGATGACCCCTGGAGGTCACTTCCAAGCCCTAATGATCTCTGGATCTGTGTAACCTGGCATATTTCTGTTTCCTAGGTGACAATCAAAATTCCACAGAAGAACTCCTGAAGGACAGCAGCCTCTCCAGGTGTTTGGAAGCACCTACACAGCTTCCTGAGACATAAAAGCAGAGGAAACCTCCTCTTAACACAAAACTTAGGTGGAAAAGAAGATGTCACTCGCTATTAAGAAAGGATTCTGTAGAAGGTGCCCACAGGAGCTTTTGTTGGAACAAAACTTCACTTGGCTTTTAACTTTTTATGATACCAAATACAGCTGCTTCAGTACTACTGCATCACAGGGGTGGCCTCTTGTTGCATCTGTTATGGGATGAGCTTTTTTTTCAAGAAATCGTTGAAATTCTGGTCTAGTTTGGTAATAATTTGTGGTTGGTTGAAGCAGTTACCTCTGCGCTTCCTGTCCTTCAAACTCAACACCTCCTTCCCTTTTCTGTGTGCAGAGAGAACCCGGGCTCAGCTGTGTAACACCCTCAGTGTGAGCCTGGGAGATAAAAGTTTGTTCTTTGTGCTGAGAGCTGCTCCCACCTGCAATTCTTGTCTCTGCTCACAATGAACATCTTTCACTTCACAGAACCACTGAGGCTGGCAAAGCCCTCTGAGCTCAGCAAGCCAAGCCCAGCACCTAACATCACCCCAGTGGCCACACCAGGGCACTAAGGGTCACAGCCAGGCTGGCCTTCAACACCTCCAGGGATGGGGAGTCCCCCACTGCCCCAGGCAGTCCAGTCCAGGCTCTGATCCCCCTTTCCATGAGGAAGGGCTTCCTGACATCAACCTAACCCTCCCCTGGCAACTCCAGCCCTGCCCTCTCATCCTGGTGCTGGTTGCCTTGGAGAAGAGTCTGATCCCTGCAACCTCCCTTCAGGGAGTTGGAGAGGGAGAAGGTCCCCCCTGCATCTCCTCCAGGATGAAAAACCTCAGCTCCCTCAGCCTCTCCCCATCAGCCTCCCCCTCCAGTCCCTTCCCCAGCCTCGTTGCTCCTCTGGACCCGCTCCAGCCCCTCAATCTCTTTCTTGAAGTGAGGGGCCCAGCACTGCCCCCTCCCCTCGAGGGGAGGCCTTGGTTAACCCTGCAGCAGCCATCCGTGAGCTGAACCTCAGCCTGGGGAAACCCCTGAACCCAGTGTTGTTACAACAAGCGCTGTGCTGTGAGGGGACACTCTCCCGTTCACGGCGGAGAGCACGAGGCGGGGCAGCCCCACTCCCCGCTCCCGCCCAGATCACCTCCGCCGCCCTCATCCGGAGCCGCCATTTTATCCCGCCAGGGCACCAGGAGGGCGGCGAGGTCTCGCGATCCCGAAGATCTCGCGAGGCTTCGCGCCGCCCCGTTCCCCGGTGGGGCGTGGCCCCGCCCCTCTGGCGGCCTCGCTCCCGCCCCTCCGCCATGACGCCAGCAGGATGCACCCGGCTACTCGAAAGCCCCGCCGGGGGCCTTGATGGCGCCGTCACGCTTTTAGGGGTGTCGGCAGTCGCCTGTAAACTTCTCTAGTGCCGCGGCGGAAGCTCCTAAAATTCTCCGGTGGGAGCCGGGAGGATTCGGGATACTCGGGCCGGCTTTCTGCGGGGATCGCGGCGGGGACGGTAGCGCCGCGGCGGGATGCGCGGCCAGGCGGGGTTGCCCGGCGCAGGGTGCCGGCGATGCCTGACTGCCGGGCGGCTCCCGGGCTGAGCGGCGGCTCCGGGCCCGCCCGCGCCCTCCCTGCCGCGCTCTCCCGCCCCTGCGTGGGGCCCTGGCTCCGGCCCGGCCCGCCCGGCCGGCGATGAGGCGCTGCGGAGGCGGCACAAAGGCTCCTCCGGGGCTGCCCGTTGCTTAGCGCGGCCCAGCGACCCCTGGGCCAGCTCTGCCGCCGCCGCCGGCCCCTCTCACCGCTCCCCGCTGCCTCGCCCGGCCCTCTCGCCCCTCGTTGGGGACGGGCCAGTGGCTCCCGGTCCCGTCTGCGGCCCCGCGGGAGAATGTCGGAGGATCACGAGATGGACAAGATGATCAAGGTAGGTGGGAGGCAGCGGCGCTCGGGTCTCCGTGATATCGGTCCCTTCTTGGCCACTGCCCGAGGGGACGGTGGGCAGCGCGGGCAGGGACCAGTGAGTCTCGGTTCTCTCCTTTTACGACTCCGGCTCTTCAGCCCCTCCACCAGGCTCCGGCTGCCCTCGGGCTCCTCACCCGCAGTGCCCCGGTGCGGGGCAGGGGAGTGGGAGCCGCAGGCAGACGGTTTCTGGGGGTCCGCCCCTGTTGCTTCACGCCGTCTTCCAGTTCACGTTCGGATGCTGTCAAGAAAACCAATCTGGCATGTGGGATGTTTGTGTTCCGAGTGGTAGTAGAGGAGCTGAACAGATTCAGGGTGTCTTTTTTTCACAGTGATAATCAAAGTGTGAACTTGGCACGTCCTCAGTGAATCCTGCTGTGAGCTGCCTGAGCAGATTTCCCAAAGAAGCAGGGGAAGCCCATTTCAGTTAAAGTGATAACAAATCAACCTCTGAAAGGCTCCACAGGCTCTTCAGGCAGGTTATGTTTCCCCCACAGACTCGGGATGCCTTCATCCATGCAGGTTAATGAATTCCTGAGGGATGGAGGTGAAAGTGGAGTTGCAGGGGGAGTTGTGGAGTCTTCCCTGGAGACGTTTAAAACCCTCCTGGCCGTGTTCATGTGTGACTGTGCGATCCTGCTGTGGCAGGGGGATTGGAGTGGATGATCTTTTGAGATCCCTTCCAATCCCTAATGTTCCACCTTTCCTTAGCCCTGTGCTCTGCCACAGGGGGATTTTGCTTTACAGAGCTCAGTGAGGGCAAAAATCGATGCAAGAGATGCAGCAGCATTATCTTGTTGAGATCAGGATTGATTTTAAATCAGTCAAGAGCCCCCCCCCCCCCCCCCCCCCCCCCCCCCCCNTGAAAAGGCTCGGAGTAGAAGGAGGTGTAAGCACCAAGCTCTGACAACCCAGATGGAATCATAGAATCATGATGGCTGGGAAGGATCTCCAGGATCATCAAGTCCAGCCCTCAGCCCAACCTCTCCCTGACCCCTAGAACACGGCCTCCAGTGCGCTAGCTACTCGATTTTTAAACCCCTCCAGGGATGGGGACTCCCCCACCTCCCTGGGCAGCCTGTTCCAGTGCCCAGATGCTCTCTCCAGAAAGAGCTTCTTCCTAAGATCCAATCTAACCCTCCCCTGACACAACTTGGGGCCATTTTCCCTTGCCCTATCACTAGGAATTTGGGAGAAGAGCCCAGCAGCAGCCTCACTCCAACCTCTTGTTAGGTTATTGTACATAAACTGGGAGATCAGATATTGACATCAGATAACAGCCTCTTCCAGCTTTGTCATCCGCCTTGGCCCAGGGCAGGGGAAGTAGCTGTTCAGAAGGTTTAGAAAATGAAGGGTTTGTTTTATTTTCAAGTACTCTGTGATATTTCCTGTGCAAATGAAGCTCATGGGGGTTAATCACAGAATCAGCTGAAGTGCTTGTGGGAGGGTAGAGACAGCCCTGTAGCTGCTTTCAGCCCATCTCAGGGTTCTGATCCAGAACAGACTGGGCAAATCTTTGGGGTTCCAAGCACTGAGTGACTCTAAGCCAGTAGTTTTCTGGATTAAAACTGACTTCTCTGCTTGGTTGTGGTTGGTTTTCAGCTGTGTCTGCAGGTTTAAGGTAGCAATGGGTGTTTCAGGCAAAGCAGCCCAAGCTGAAAGGGTGTTTGAGCAGTGGAGGTGGAGTTTTGCTGGCTGGTGGCCTTTCACTTGTTGAATGGGTGGACTTTGGCCAAGCAGCAGTTTGTCTGACTGTGGTGAGCTCATATTCCCCTTAAAGTACCTGATTTCAACCCTTTTCCTGTTGGGAGTCAGTGGATGCTGAGCAGTGCCAGAGCTTTGCCCTGGAGGAGGCTGAGTGATGCCGGCGCTTTGCCTTGGAGATATAGAAGTACCAGAGCTTTGCCCTGGAGTGGGCTGAGCAGTGCCAGAGCTTTGCCTTGGAGATATAGAAGTACCAGAGCTTTGCCCTGAGCAATCCCAGCGCATGTCTGACCCTGTTAGAATCCAAGTCCTGCCTCCCCTGGCTGTTGGGAGGATGCTCACACTTGTTTTAGATCCTCTGAACTTGCTGAAAGGGGACTGTGCTGTTGAAGGACACTCAGCACTTAAAGTTTGTGTGACACTTTGCAATTGCATCAGTTTAAAGTTGGTTTAGCCCCTTTGCCCCTTGGAAATGAGTGATCAAAGGTTTTAAAGCTGCTTTAACAGCAGGAAGAGCAAGGTTGCTGGTAAGAAGGTCTGTTTTGTGTGGAGGCTCTTTCTCCAGCACTTCTCTGTTCCCAGCCGCAGCACATTAGTTCCAGTTGACCCGTCAGCTGCTCCACAAGTTCCACTCTGTGCAGCAGTGCTCCTGTAAGGCTTTTGCTTCCCTCACTCTGGAGCCAAGGGCAGGATTGACTTGCTGCTACCTGCATCCATTAATCAAAGGCATTTCACCTTACCCCAGTAGGTTTTGGTCTGTACAGAGGGCAGTTTGATATCTGTAGGTTTTAAATATTTCAGACCGCTTGAGTGTCTTGAACCCGGGTTGATTTGCAGCTCCTGTTGCTCAGCCAGAAGATCTGAACACTTCTGAGCATTCAACAGGCATCAAAGTTCTGGATTTCAGGTGTAAAAGGGCAAATTCTTGAGCACTAGATGATTTGTTTTCGCTTTGAAGTTGTAAAGGTGCTTCAGAGCGAAGCTGGGAATCCAAATACAAGTGCAGACAGCGAAGAGGTTGCCTTTTGAACCCTCAGCAGCTGGGAACGTGCAGAGCATGGAAGGGGAAGTGAATTTTTATTAAAGGTGGACATTCATACAATCATAGACTGGCTGGGGTTGGAAGGGACCTTCAAGATCACCCAGTTCAAACCCCCTGCAGAGGCAGGGACACCTTCCCTAGAGCAGGTCCCTCAGGGCCCCAGCCAACCTGCCCTTCAGCACTGCCAGGGATGGGGCAGCCACAACTGCCCTGGGCAACCTGCTCCAGCATCTCCCCACCCTCACAGCAAAGAATTGGTTCCTCATGGCCAACCTCAGTCTTCTCTCTTCAAGGCTGGGACCCTCTCCCCTTGTCCTCTCACTACCACCCCTGTCAGAAGCCCTTTCCCAGCTCTCTTGTAGCCCCCTTCCTTCAGAGGCTGGAAAGCTGCTTGATGGTTACCTGGGAGCCTCCTGTTCTTGAGGCTGAACAACCCCAACTTGCTCAGTGAGGAGGTGCTCCAGCCCTCTGATCATTTCAGTTGTTGTTCTCGTGAGCTCTGGTCCTTCTGATGGTTGGGACTCCAGACCTGGACCTGTCCTGCAGGTGAGGTCTCACCAGTGCAGAGCAGAAGGGGGGGAATCCCCTCCCTCGACCGACT
Organism: Rhinopomastus cyanomelas; assembly: GCA_013400115.1. NCBI lineage: Eukaryota > Metazoa > Chordata > Aves > Bucerotiformes > Rhinopomastidae > Rhinopomastus > Rhinopomastus cyanomelas. Next base: position 201,047 of record VXBP01003975.1, read on the forward strand.
GTCGCTGCTCCTTTTGCTGCAGCCCAGGACATGGTTGGTTCTCTCTGAGGTTCCGTGTGAATGTGAGAAGTTCCTTCTTCCCAGTGAGGGTGCCAGAGCCCTGGAACAGGCTGCCCAGGGGGGTTGTGGAGTCTCCTTCTATGGAGACGTTTGGAACCCACCTGGGCTGTTCCTGTGCGACTGGATCTGGGGGATCCTGCTGTGACAGGGGATGGGACTGGATGATCCTTCGAGGTCCTTTCCAAACCCTAATAACTGGATCTAGGGGGTCCTCCTGTGGCAGGGGGATTGGACTTGATCTTTTGATGTCCCTTCCACTCACTAATGTTCTGTGATCCTGTGACTGATGCTCTTCTAAAACAGTGTTCCACTGCACTTGTGCTGCCTTTCTATTATCTGTACCTGAATAACAGGAAAATGAGCCTTTCCCCTTCTTGTGAATGAAGTTTCTCTTAGTTGAGTTGAGTTGATGAGGAAGCTCCTGTTTGCTTCCACTGTGCTGCTCCTCCCTTCTCTCTTCAGACAAAACCTCCAGATAACCTTTTCCTTCACACCTCCCACACTCACTGCTGATGATTTATGTCATACCTGCTCCAGACAGCATTAAGAGGCAGTTTTTCCTTTCATATCTCTCCTCTGCCCTCTCCAGTCCCTTCCAATCTTGCCTTACACATCAGCTTTCCTCTCGATTTGTTTTCCATCTGTTGGCTTGAGGTCTGGCTCCTGCCTGGCAGCAGCTTCAGCAGCAGGGTCCAGTGATGCCAGGGTTGGAGTTGCCATTTCCAGTCTCCCTTCTTCCAGTCTCCCCTTTTCCAGTCCCATTCTTCCAGTGTCCCTCTTCCAGTTCTTTTGGCCTGGATGATCTGTCGAGGTCCCCTCCAATCCCTAATGTTCTGTGATCCTGTGAAAAGCCCCCTTGTGTATTCAAAGTCCAAGGTCTCCACAATCCTGTTCCACACTGCCAGGGTGAGCCCTCCCAGCTGCACAGAAATCACTGTCAACAGAGTCACACCACTGCCTCAGCCTTTGGGTTTTGCTTTAGTTTTCCTAGGTGCAGCAAAACTCCTTCTCTCTGCTCAGGTCTCTCCCAGATCAGATCTGCTGAGCTGTGGGGTTTGGGGTTTTGTGAAGACAAGCAGTAATTGATGCTCTTTTTTCTGCTCTCTTTCCTCTCCCCCTGCTCCTCCTCGACTAGGAGACCTCCATTTTAGAGGAGTACAACATTAACTGGACTCAGAAGCTGGGAGCTGGGATCAGTGGTCCTGTTAGGTAAGAAATTACCTCTCCAGGCTGCATAAACATCAGCCTGTTCCACTCGTGGGTCACAGCCAACGTGCAAGGACTTGTCTGTTTGAGGTGAAAACCCTCCTCCCCTCTCTGCCTGACCCCTCTGTGGGAGCAGGAGTTGCTTGTGTGAAGGTTGGGCTCGAAGCACCGTTGTCCTTTGGCTGACTGGTGTCGGCACGGAGCAAAGGTCGCTCGGGGCACCAGCACCGCCTGCCCCGCTGGCTATTTTTACCAGCTACTTTTTCAGCTCATCATGTGAGGCCAGAGCAGAGACTGTGCCACGGGCTCTGCGTCCCAAACCAGGCTCGCCCCTCGGGGAGTTCTAACCCCTGCAGCAGCTGCCTGTTTTCTGCAAAGCAAAAGCTGCATCCCCTTTATCCTGGGAGTTCCCATTCCCTTAGCACCTTTTCCCCAGGAGCTCCCTTTTCCCTGTTTCCCCAGGAGCTCCCATTCCCTTTTCACCTTTTCCCCAGGAGCTCCTGACTGCTTTGCCTGGGAGCTCCCATTCCCTTTCCCCCAGCAGCTCCCATTCCCTTTTCTCCTTTTCCCTGGGAGCTGCCATTCCCTTTTCCCTGTTTCTCCAGGAGCTCCCATTCCATTTTCCCTGTTTCCCCAGGAGCTCCCCTCCCCTTTCTCCCAGCAGCTCCCATTCCCTTTTCTCCTTTTCCCTGGGAGCTCCTGCTCCCTTTTCCCTGGGAGCTCCTATTCCTGGTTCCCCTTTTCCCCGGGAGCTCCCCTCCCCTTTTCCCCAGCAGCTCCCATTCCCTTTTCTCCTTTTCCCTGGGAGCTTCTGTCCCCTTTACCCCGAGGGCCCCCATCCCCTTTTCCCCACGAAAGCCTCCCTGTTGTCAGTGGGAATTTGTGCACGAGCCCTGGAAAACACACTGTCTGCTCCTCCTTTGTCTCTCAGTCACTGGCTGCTCGTCCAGTTGCCTCTGATCTTCAGGAAAACATCCCTTGGTGCTTTATTCTGGGAGCTGCCTGTCCAAATGTGGATGCACCCCCTGGCACGATTCCACTGTCGGGGGGAACTGGGGGGAAGGTGGTGGCTGCACCCTCCACATGAGCTGCTCAGGCTGTCGCTGGGTGGTTTGGGGAGGGGTTGTCCAGCCCAAGGGTTAAACACTTGGAGTAAGCTCTGCCCGTCTGGGACACCCAGTATATCCCAGTTTGTGGGCATTTCCGTTTGTTCCCACGCGGAGAGAGCAAACTGGAAGCTGCATGTTCTTGCTGACCAAGTCATTTTGTTGCTGTGATCCCAGAGTCTGCGTGAAAAAGTCCTCCCAGGAGCGCTTTGCACTGAAAATCCTCCTCGATCGTCCGAAGGCTAGAAACGAGGTACAGCTCCCGCTCCCACCCTCGGCCACGCGCAGGGGCTCCCCTCTTCTGGGCACTTTTTACAGGGCTGTGAAGAACAAGCTGGCCCCAGGACTGGGTTTGGTCCTTTACAGAGTGGCTGGGGCTGGCAAAGCCCTCAGAGCTCAGCCCAGCACCTAACGTCACCCCAGGGCACAGAATCACTAGGGATGGGAAGGGACCTGGAAAGACCATCCAGTCCAACCCCCTGGCAGAGCAGGATCACCCAGACCAAGTCACACAGGAACACATCCAGGGGGGTCTAGAACATCTCCAGAGAAGAAGACTCCACAACCCCCCTGGGCAGCCCCTTCCAGGGCTCTGTCACCCTCACTGGGAAGAAGTTCCTTCTCAGATTGATGTGGAACCTCCTCTGTTCCAGCTCACAACCATTGCCCCTTGTTCTATCACTAGAAGACACTGAGAAGAGCCTGACTCCATCCTCCTGACACCCACCCCTCACATATTTATAGACATTAATGAGGTCACCCCTCAGGCTCCTCTCCTCCAAGCTCAAGAGCCCCAGCTCCCTCAGCCTCTCCTCATCAGGGAGCTGCTCCACCTCCTCCACTATCCTTGTTGCCCTATGCTGGGCTCTCTCCAGCAGCTCCACATCCCTCTTGAACTGAGGAGCCCACAACTGGACACAACACTCCAGATGTGGTCTAACCAGGGCAGAGCAGAGGTTAGATCTGCTAACCACCCCCCTTCTGATCCACCCCAGGATGCTGTTGGCCCTCTTGGCCACAAGAGCACACTGCTGGCTCATGGTCATCCTGCTGGCCACCAGGACCCCCAGGTCTCTTTCTCCTACACTGCTCTCCAACAGCTCAGTCCCCAGCCTGTGCTGGTACCTAGGGTTGTTCAGGGCCACAGCCAGGCTCTCCTCCAGCACCTCCAGGGATGGATGGGGACTCCCCCACTGCCCTGGGCAGTCTATTCCAGGCTCTGATCCCCATTTCCATGTGGAAGGGCTTCCTAACATCCAACCTAACCCTCCCTTGGTGCAACCTCAGGCCCTGCCCTCCTGTGCTGGTGCTGGAGAAGAGACTCATCAGGCCGTAAGAGCAGCCAGAGTGTAGAATTTCAGGTTATTAATGGGGTTTTTTGTTTCTATTCTGTCTTCATTTCTACTTAAAAGCTGATTCTAACTTAGAACTTACTTTAAAACCCCCAAGAAATGCAAGACTGGCCTTTTTCTGGAGCTCTGCTGGGTTTGAGTCCGTGGTCTGTAACAGATGGATCATAGAATCATTGGATCACAGCACCACAGGGTGGGAAGGGAGCTCCAAAGGGCACCCAGCCCACCCCCTGGCACCCAGCAGGGCCAGCACTCTGCCCAGAGCCCCAGCCAGCCTGACCTGGAATGGCTCCAGGGATGGGGCTTCCACCAGGGCAGCCTGTTCCAGGGATCCCCCACCCTCAAGATTCAACAGCTTTGTCCTCAGCTCTGCCCTTTTCCAGCTCCAAACCATGCCCCTCATCCTGTCATTCCCTGCCCCTGCTGGGAGGAGCCATCCCCGGCCCCCTGGCAGCCCCTCTCAGGCACTGGGAGGTCACCAGAAGGTCTGTTTGTCTCCCCCAGGTCACTGGTACAAACCCTTGGAGGTAGTTTTGATGGTGTTAAACGGGGCGAGAGCGGCGCCAAGCGCTGCCAGGCTCTCGTGGGCTGTAGGCCTGGGGGCACTGGGAGGAGCAGGGGGGCTCGAGCAGCTCTCCCTGCGTGCAGTAACCTTCTCCCCTTCTCTTCAAGGTACGTCTGCACATGATGTGTGCAACACACCCCAATATCGTTCAGATTATTGACGTGTACGCTAACAGTGTGCAGTTCCCACATGAGTCCAGCCCAAGGTAAGACTGCCGTGGGGGTGCTTGGGCCCACAGCTTGCTTGCCATGTTTTGGCCACGGTAGAGTGGAGTTGGCTTTCACTTCTTCGCTGTGTTTTGACTCCCAGCCTGACCCAAGTGACTATTTCTGGGGGGGGGGTTGGATGTGATACCTGCACTTCAGACTAAGCAACACCTGCTTTTCCCCTCTCTCAGTGCCCAGACTGTCGCAGACTTGACTGAGCTTGTGTCCTCTGCTGCTGATCTCTGAAGTTTGTTGTTGATTCAGGCTGCAGTGTGTTAGCTTGTGGCTTCTGTCCTGCTTTGATACTGCTTCAGGAGGTCAAAACCTGCTGCAGGCTTTGAGCTCTGCTTTGGGAGCGGTGTTAAAGCAGCGTTGGAGCCACGACTTGTGTTGCTACCTGTAGTCACAGACCAGTAGGGATTGGAAGGGACCTCGAGGGATCATCCAGTCCAGTCCCCCTGCCACAGCAGGATCCCCTAGATCCAGTCATCAGGGATTGGAAGGGACCTCAAGGGATCATCCAGTCCCATCCCTGTCCCACAGCAGGATCCCCTAGATCCAGTCATTAGGGATGGGAAGGGACCTCAAGAGATCATCCAGTCCAATCCCCCTGCCACAGCAGGATCCCCTAGATCCAGTCATCAGGGATTGGAAGGGACCTCAAGGGATCATCCAGTCCCATCCCTGTCCCACAGCAGGATCCCCTAGATCCAGTCATTAGGGATGGGAAGGGACCTCAAGAGATCATCCAGTCCAATCCCCCTGCCACAGCAGGATCCCCTAGATCCAGTCATCAGGGATGGGAAGGGACCTCAAAAGACCATCCAGTCCCATCCCCCTGCCCCAGCAGGATCCCCTAGATCCAGTCATCAGGGATGGGAAGGGACCTCAAAAGACCATCCAGTCCCATCCCCCTGCCCCAGCAGGATCCCCTAGATCCAGTCATTAGGGATGGGAAGGGACCTCAAAAGATCATCCAGTCCAATCCACCTGTCACAACAGGACCCCTTAGATCCAGTCACACAGGAACAGATCCAGGCAGGTTTGTAGGTGGTGGCAATGCCTGTGAGCCCGTGGGAAGCTCAGGGTGCCAGTCTGCATCTAAATAGAGAGAAGCCCTCCTAAAAGTCCAGCCTTCTGCCCTATAAGCCCTCAGTGCATTGTCCTGCTGCAGATGAGCTCTGCAAAACATGAAGCTGCCTCATTTTCCAGGCACTGAGATAGAAGTTGTCTTCTAGTCGAGGAGACTAAATACATCAGAGAAGTAAAGAGCTGAGAGCTGTCTCCGTCTCCGATGTCTCTGACTTTGCTGTGTGGCAGGAAGAATTAGGAGTGAGTCTGTGGAGGATCTGGCAGGCTGCACCTCCACCCTTCGTGGCAGCGGGGCTCTAAATGAAAGTCATGAGGTGCAGTGGAGCAGCCAGGCTCAAGAGTGCCTCAACCTTCTGCTTCCAAGTCGCTCTTAGAATCATTATGGCTGGGAAGGACCTCAAGGATCATCGAGTCCAGCCCTCATCCCAACACCTCCCTACCCCTAGACCATGGCCTCAAGTGACAGATCTTTCGGGGTCCCTTCCAATCCCTAATGATTCTAAGATCTCTAGGGACTGTGACTCCACCACCTCCCTGGGCAGCCTGTTCCAGCGCCCAAACACTCCCTCTCTCCCAGATGCTGTGGGGTGAGAAAGCCTTTGAGTGAAGGGTTAATTAAAAGGGTTGCATTTCATTTTCTACTACTAAGGGGACCCATCTGGAGAGACTTTAATTCACGGAGATCTTACAGGGACTTGCTCTGCTCCGCTCTCAGCAAAGTCGGGGAGAAGCGAGCGGAACGCGTCTCCCTCGGCCCACGTGAGGAGACGTGAACGTGTCAGCTTAGCTCTTCTGTTCTTTTCTTTTTCTTTAAAGCAATCCCACAGTCCTCTTTTGAACATAACAAAATGAAATGCTTTTGAACAGGGCTCGGCTCCTAATTGTAATGGAGATGATGGAAGGGGGAGAGCTATTTCACAGAATCAGCCAGCACCGGCACTTTACTGAGAAGCAAGCAAGCCAAGTAACAAAGCAGGCAAGTCCACACCCCTGTATAAGCAGATCCATGAATGGCTCAAGTCTCTTCACAATTTCTTGGGGTGGGAGGGGGTGGGAAGCTAAAATAGTCCTCAGTTCTGATCCGATGATCATTGCCTGCTTTGTTATAACCTGACAATGCCAAAGTCGAGGGGTTCGCAGGGGTGGGTTTAGTCCTCCGGGGTGTCAGGGGCCCGCTGGCTCCGCTGCTCGTGGCGGTGCCTTTCCTGACCTGGTTTGCTGAGCGCGTGGCCAGAGAGCTCCTCCGACGGTCCGCGGGCTCCCGGCAGGTCCCGCGGGGCTCCTGGGCTCCAGACGGGGCGTTTCTCCTGCCTCGTGGGTCGGGGTAGCAGACACTGGTGAACGTGGGTCCTGGGACGTGGTTTTATTCCGTGGAAGACAACCAGAGGAACATCCCACTGCAGCTGCCTGTCCGCTGTGCTGATGTCGTTGTCCTCTCTCCATTTCTCTTGCCTTGGGTCTCACCAGCTCCGTGATGTTTCCTCCAAGAGGTTTTGGTGGCTCAGCTGGTGCGAGGACCTTCTGTCCTGCCTTTGTAGGCCAAAGGAGCTCTGTGGGATCCACTGAGGGGAATCCCAGTGCTGTTCCCTCTCAGTTCTGGGGTGAACCTGTTCCCTTTCACTGCAGAGCTGCAGGATGGCTTGTGGTGCCCAGTCAAGGCAGCTTGGCTCAGTGGGAGGGCTGCCGGAGAGGCGGCACGGCTGCGTGTTGTGATGGCCACAGCAGGTTGCTGTGAGGAGCCACAAGGCAGAAGGATCTCGCTGTCGGAGTGACTGAACTCTTCTACGTGGCAGTTGGCACCATGGCATGAAGCCGAGGGCTTGGGGTTGCCACCCCTGGCTTCTTGCTGAGGTTCTGTGGGCTGTGGGTGAGAGGCTGCGCTGGAGATGCCGATCACTGGCTGTCCTCTTCCCATCACTGCGGTGAATAACGTTCAGAAACCCACCAGACAAGAACTTAGAGCCATGATCCAGATCCCAATCATGGAATCATAGAATCATTAGGGATTGGAAGGGACCTCAAAAGAGCATCTAGTCCAATCCCCCTGCCACAGCAGGACCCCCTAGACTTGCCTCCCTCAAAGTTGGAGAGGCAACCTTTGCTTTTGAGGCAAAAACAGAGGACCAGGTCGTTTCAGCTGAACCTTCTGCCTTTGTCTCTGACTGAATTCTAGTCATGGGTTCCCTTGCTGGTTGGGAAAGAAAAGAAAAGCAAAGAAATCAGGTGAAAATGCAGAGTTGTTCCTGGGTTTTGTGGCCTTTGGGCTCCTTGATTCGACAACACAAGGCATCCTCCAGGGTTATGATGTTGGGAAGACGTAAAACTCTACCAGAAGTCCAGACTGTTGAGTGCTGCCTGCGTGGACTTGACTTCCTCATGCCCCAAGCACCTCTTTGCTTTAAGATTCATACAAATGAAACCTGAAAACAGCGTTAGAGCCTCAATATTTCATCTGCTAGTTCTTGCTGCCTTGATCTACAGGTTCCTCGTGCCCACTGGTGATAAAAACTTGGCACAAAGGTGTTTTTTTAACCTTATTCTCTCCAGGAGTGTGCTTCTGGGCTAAGTTAACACTGAAGTTCTCTTGCCACAGCGATTTGCAGCCATCTAAGGGCTCAGCCCCAGGGTCCTGTGTTTCCTGGGAAGGACCCTACAGAAGCCACAAAGATTTAGGTCGGGCTGAGTGGCTCTGCCTGTCTTTTGTTTCGGTGCTGCTGTTCAGATATCGGTGCTGTGTGTCCTCTGAGTGAGTTTCACTCCCAAGTCTGAGTGTCTGTGTTTGGAGACCCTGGGTTTGGAGATCAGAGCACCAGGGCTCCAGGTCTCTAAACCCTGGTGGCCTCGGCAGCCGCCGTGGAACGAGCCAGCTGCCGCGTTTCTCTGCGACACCCCATGGGATGAGTCAAGTGCAGTGAGAGTTAGAGAGTAAATCCAGTTTAGAGAGTCAAAAAGTGCCCGAGTGCTGACTCCTAGTAACAGATGCCATGAAGTGGTCCCTGAAACAGCAAAGCAAGAGCTGGCTGTTGAGTGATACGAAGAGTGTGATGGCTGGGGAGCGGGAGAGCGGGCGCAGTGGCCTTGCACAGCCCTGGAAAGGTTGCTGTGAGGGTTTATCTGACTTCTAGGGGGGGCTGAGAATGCCCTGAGCTCGCCCAGCTCTCCAGCCTGGCTTTTGTTTCCTGCTTGCCATGAGCAAACCACAAGCTTGGCTGTGATGCAGGGGGGCCAGGCTTGTCTGAACCCACGTGCAGTGAAAGCCTCTGGGGTCAGGGTTTGTGCTGGCAGCGTCCCTTCTGAAGCTGAAGTGGCTGCCCAGGCTGAGGAGCAGTCCTGTGATGGTGGCTGATGTCTTGTGCCCTTTTTCAGATAGCTTTGGCTTTGCAGCACTGCCACTCGCTGAACATTGCACATCGAGACCTCAAGCCTGAGAATCTCCTCTTCAAGGACAACTCTCTGGTAAGATGAAGGTTTCGATGGCCTCTGGTTACTGCTGGGTGTTCAGACTCGTTCCGCAATGGGGTTGACTCACTGGTGGTGGCAACCAGCCACCTTACTTTGGCTCGGGGGTGCTGGGAGCACAGGCTGCTGCTGGGTCAGGTTCTTCGTCTCGGCGTAGAATCCTGCTTTGCTGAGGAGATCAGCTCCTCCACAGCTCCTCCCTGGGTGTCATCACAACGTCCTTAACAGGTGCTTTGATGCATCCAAGCCCATGTCCTTCCTCTCCTGCTCATAACCACCCTGCAGCATGCAGGGAGCCACCCTCCAGTGTGCTTAGTGCTTTCCACAGGGGCTGGTTCTGACCCAGATGGCTCTGGTGTTCAAAAGTGAGGGGTGCCAAGGTCCCATCACTCTGGTGTTCAAAAGTGATGGGTGCAAGGGTCCACCTCTGAGCTGATTTATTGAGCATTTGGGTACCAACCCAAACATGGGGCAGAGGGAAGAGGAGGACAGTGTGAACGCTGGGTCCTCAAAAAGCTGATACGATGACATTTGCTAACAAAGAGCTTCTTCTCCTTGTTCCAGGATGCACCTGTGAAATTGTGTGACTTTGGATTTGCCAAAGTAGACCAAGGTGACTTGATGACACCACAGTTCACTCCGTATTACGTAGCACCTCAGGTAACAAACAGTTCCACTTCCAGGCTAAAGGGGAATCATGACCTTTCTTTGCCTGCATCAGTTTAAAAGCCTTAATAAGGGCTTAAGGATGCAGAAGTCTTGGGCAATTACATAGTAGCCACCTTTGGAGATGGAGTGCCACAGTGATCAACCAGGAGGCTTGTTTCTCTGGCTCTTAGCTCTGGCTGATTGCTGGTGCCTCCTGACTCCCAGGGGTTTGACAATTGGCCTTCAACTGCATTTAAAGCAGTTGGCTTGGACAAGACCCTGCTTTGCAGCCCTTCTTCCAGCTCAGGCTGCTGCAAGGTTGTGTTAAAAAACATTCTGCTGGGACAAAAAGGTTCTGTTAAGGCACAAAATGAGGGTGGTGGCAGAGCAGTACCTGCTCCCCGTGGCCAGGGTGCATGAGGACGCGACCTATAGTTCCAGACAGGCTGCTTTTTGTAGCTGCTGCTGCTGCTGCTTCCCTCACTCTCTGTGGTGCTTTGTGTGGGAATCCTGAAGGAAATGAAAAGAGAACTGCTGATAGAGGTTTAATTGCAGGGCTGGGCACGTCGGCAGCTCTTAATGACTAGGAAGAGCAATTGCAGGGATCAGACCGTGCGGCCGCGCTCGAGCGCCCTGAAAATGCCCCCGGCCTGCTCTGGCAGGGGGATGGGGCTGGATGATCTTTGGAGGTCCCTTCCAGTCCCTAATGACTGGATTTAGGGGTCCTGCTGTGGCAGAGGGACTGGGCTGGATGATCTTTTGAGGTCCCTTCTAATCCTTTATGATTCTGTGATCTCAGTGAGGGACAAACATGCTGTGGTTTGCTCAAGGGAGAGGCTAAAAGGGGCATCTCTGGAGCTGGGGTTCCCCAAGCACACAGAATCACAGAACATTAGGGATTAGAAGGGACCTCGAAGGATCATAGGATCATAGGATGCTAGGGGTTGGAAGGGACCCAAGAGATCATGAAGTCCAGCCCCCCTGCCAGAGCAGGACAAAACTATCTAACACAGATCACAGAGGATCCAATCCCTCTGCCACAGGAGGATCCCCTAGATCCATTCATTAGGGATTGGAAGGGACCTTGAAAGATCATCCAGTCTAGTCCCCTCACCACAGCAGGATCCCCTAGATCCAGTCCCACAGGAACAGTCCAGGAGGGTTTGAAATGTCTCCAGAGAAGGAGACTCCACACCCCCCTGGGCAGCCCCTGCCAGGGCTCTGGCACCCTCACCATGAAGAAGGTCCTTCTCAACACGACAGTGTTAGTGGGAGCCAGTTCTTTCATTCAGGCAAACCTAGAGCTTTCATCCAGAGCAACAAACTCTTCTCACCGCAGTTGTCCCCACGTAGAAAGTTTGAGTTAGGAAGATCAGCATGAATTTGGCAGAGCCTTCAGTAGCAGGAAGAAGTTCACCCCAACACATCAGGCATCCGCGGCACGGGCGCCGCTGTTGGTGGGGCTTGTGGGTGAAGATGTCTTTTGCATGAGTCTCGTGTTCTCTCACGACAACAGGTACTGGAGGCACAACGACGGCATCAGAAGGAGAAGTCTGGTATCATCCCCACCTCTCCAACACCTTACACTTACAACAAGGTAAGCCCTGAGGCAGCTCACGAGCCCCTGTATCTTCAGAGCGCCGCGTCTTCCCTGCCCTGCCGATGTATGTGCTCTACAGGCAGCCTATAGATAGTTTATCACCTAAACCAATAAACTTTACAGCCTTTAAATTACCCTCCTACAGCCAGGAGCAATAAAGCTGTTCCAATCTCTGGCCAGATTATCTCCCCCCAGTACAAAGCAGCATCTCCAGGGAGCAGCAGGGAAATTCTTTGCTGTTTCGTGGGCTCATGGATGCTCTCAGCTGTGAGGACTGGAATCTGGGGGGCTGTTCCTCCCCATAAATGTGTTAGGGTCAGGGCAGGTTTTGTTCAGCTGAAGTGGCAAGTCAGAAGGTTCCTGCTCTTTGCAGGCAGCTCTTTCTCCATCTGTAACTGGTGTGATTGAAAGTGCTGCTGGCTCTGCCTTCTTTCAGGTCTCTGCAGTTGGAGGTTCTCTGGAGTGAACAATGAAATCACAGAATCAGAATGTTCCAGGCTGGAAGGGACCTCTGGAGGTCATCTAGTCCAGCCTCCCTACACAGGGGCAGCTCCACCTAGGTCAGGCTGCTCAGAGCCTCATCAAGCCTGACCTTCAGCAACTCCAGGGATGGGGCTCCCACCACCTCCTCAGGCAGCACATCCCAGCCACCAACCACCCTCACATTGAAGAACTTCTTTCCAATGTGCTAAATCTCTCCTTTCCCAGCTTGAACCCTCTGCTCCTTGTCCTGTCCTCTTGCAAAGACCTTCCCCTGCCTTCATGCAGGCCAGTGCACTCTTGTGCCTAATTAACAGCTCTCTAATTAAAGGAAATGCTGTTAAAGGAGCAGTAAATACTAAGACTTGGGGAGGGAGTAGAGTCATCCTGCTGGAGCCTTCTGTAGAGAGCAGAAGCAAAGATGGGCAGAGAGAACCTCCACTGGATTAGTCCACGAGGGTTTCCTAATCCTGAATCTGCCTTCCTGAGGCTTCTAATCATCTCTTCTCCATTGTGGAGAAGCAGAACAATGAGCAAAGCCAGACACTTCCAAGGGTCCACGGACAGGTGTTGGTAGCCTTTTCAGTAGAGTTTCTTGTGGCTTCCCTTGTGTGAAGGTCACTTGCCAAGTGTGACTCAGTGCAGAAGCAGCGCCTGGCGTGCGCCCCGCTCCCCAGAATAAACTCCCAGGTCCTTCTGCAGCAGGTCAGAGCCCGAGTGCAAACGATCCATCTTCACACTTACAGAGTCATCCCAGTTGGAAAAGACCTTGAAGGTCATTGGGTCCAACCATTGGATACCAGTTTAAATAACCAGCTGGCTGAAAATACGGGGTGAATCCTTGGGGCTCCCCTCGTTACCAGCAGCCACCCGCTGCTCTGCCACAGCAGGATCCCCCAGATCCAGTCATTAGGGGTTGGAAGGGACCTTGAAAGATCACCCAGTCCCATCCCCCTGCCACAGCAGGATCCCCTAGATCCAGTCATTAGGGGTTGGAAGGGACATCGAGAGATCACCCAGTCCCATCCCCCTGACACAGCAGGATCCCCCAGATCCAGTCCCACAGGAACAGCCCAGGAGGGTTTGAAATGTCTCCAGAGAAGGAGACTCCACAGCCCCCTGGGCAGCCCCTGCCAGGGCTCTGGCACCCTCACCATGAACAAGGTCCTTCTCACACTGATGGGGAACCTCCTCTGCTCCAGCTCACACCCGCTGCCCCCTGTCCTGTCACCGGGTGCCCCTGAGCAGAGCCTGGCTCCATCCTCCTGGCACCCACCCTTCACACACTGACCAACACCCATGGGGTCACCCCTCAGGCTCCTCTTCTCCAGCCCCAGCTCCCTCAGCCTCTCCTCAGCAGGGAGATGCTCCCCTCCCTCCATCACCCCTGTGGCTCTGCACTGGGCTCTCTCCAGCAGCTCTGGGTCCTTCTGGAGCTGAGGGACCCACAGCTGGGCAGGCTCAGTGTTTGCTGAGTCCAGCTCACGAATGCCTGGTGCTTCCTGTGGTTTTGAAGCACCTCTCTTCTGTTCTGTGGTCTGGTCTGGAGAGAACAGGTGTGAGCTCCCCAAGAGCTGAAGCAAACACACAGCTCACTCACACCATGGACCTACCAGCTGTTTCAGCACCATTTCACAGGGAGTCAGGAGTCAGAAAGGACCTTGAATGATCATCTAGAATCAGAGACTCCTGCAGGTTGGAAAAGACCCTTGGGCTCATCAAGTCCGACCATCAGTCCTACTCTACAAGGTCCCCTACCTAGTCCAACCCCCTCTTGCCAGAGCAGGATCATGTAGGAGCACTCAGCTGCTTTTGGCTACTGGAAGTTGGCTTGTTGCTCAGATATTGGCCACGTTGCTCCTCGGAAGGACCTTCAGGAGGCCACTGAGGTGGTTCCCTTAGGCAACCGCGTGGAGCCGCCGAGGTGGCCGCTGAGCGAGCGTGTCGTTGCCTTTCAGAGCTGCGACCTGTGGTCCCTGGGGGTCATCATCTACGTGATGCTGTGCGGGTACCCTCCCTTCTACTCCAAGCACCACAGCCGGACCATCCCCAAGGACATGCGGAAGAAGATCATGACGGGGAGCTTCGAGTTCCCGGAGGAGGAGTGGAGCCAGATCTCCGAGATGGCCAAGGACATCGTGCGGAAGTGAGTCGGCGGAGGGATGCCTCGGGGGGCTTTTGGCTCTTAGCAAGGAGAAAACAATCCCTGGAAACAGGGGATTCACCCCAAAAGGCTCGTTTTTTCCCCCAAAAGTTGGGGGGGGGGGTTGTTTATATCCCATGGAGCTGAAACTGCCTTGCTCAGGACAAATGGAGCCTGGTGAATACTGCTCTTTCCCTCTCTTTTGTTCCTCCGTGGTTGTTGTGGTTTGGTTTTGGTGTCTCCTGTCTCTGAAGTTGTGTGGAGTCTGTAAGGGGGTGTCTAGGGCTTGAGGAGAGTCTAGGTTTGTCCTTCAAGGTTGAAAAATGCATCCTGGCTTGAAGAGTTGGTCCTGTTGTCTGGAGAGGCAGCTGGCTGCCACGTCTGCAAGTGCTCTCTGGGCTCGGATCTCCCCTGGTGGTGCTGACACCCCTGTTCAGATCGGGGTGTTTAGGTGGCAGCTGGTACATCTGTCCCTTAAGGCCAGGAGAGAGGCTTGGGGAGGGAGTCTGGGCTCTGTCACTGGTGCAGGAGAGGCCTGGGAAAGGAGGCTGGGCTCTGTCACTGGTGCAGGAGAGGCCTGGGAAGGGAGGCTGGGCTCTGCCACTGGTGCAGGAGAGGCCTGGGAAGGGAGGCTGGGCTCTGTCACAAGTGCAGGGCCATGAGATAAGGTTTTGCATTGCTATTTGATGCTGGATGCTGGTGGAAACTGGTTTTTCATGCAGTGCACGTCTCTCCTTTGCAGATGTTTCAAAGGCTGATCCCTTGGTCCTGTCTGACAGCAGGACTGTAGTGCTGATCAGGTCCTGACTTGAGAGAGACTTAATGCCAGAGGAGCTGGAAGGATAAAAGCATCATGAATAGAGAAAAAAAAATCAATTGGTTAAATAGTTTTAGACTCCCTCTGTCTCCTCTGCCATCCTGTAAGTCTCCAAGGGGTTCATGTTGCTTGGAAAGAGGGTTGGGACCTGTTTATGGCAGCACAGGAGAGCCACAGCCTTCCACTAGGTCAACTGCAGACCAAGGTCAGCTCCTGGTTCTCCCTCTGGAGCTCCACAGTCAGTGGCTTTCACTGCTTTTTGAAATGGCTGTGACTTGGATGCAGCTCACTTAGTTCTCACTGATGTTATCAGGACTCCCTTATCCACTTGGCTTTTGCAGCAAGCACTGTGTTTAGATGCAGGGGCTAAGCTGAGGCTTGATTTATGCAGACAGCTACTCACGTGGAGTCTGGCTCCTCCAGATGACCTTTTGCAGCCAAGCAGCTGCTCCCTTTCAAGCTTGTTGTGCTCATTTCTGGCCTCAAGCTTTTGCTGGAGAGCTTGAGAAAAGGGTTGAGAGTCAGACTATGGAAAAGGAATGACTGAGCCCTGGTGCTGCTGTCAGAACCCGTCCTGGCAGCACAGGCTCACAAGTGAGGTTCAAGAGGCAGCCTGGGGTCCTGCTGGTGTTCTCCAGCAGCTACTTCTGCTTTCCTGGTGCATTAAACAGTTCTGCTCTGCAGCCAGGGATCTGCTGCGGAGTCTGGTGGCTGACAAGCTCATTGAGTCCTCCTGTTTCTAAGGCAGACCCCTGTCAGCACTCCCTCTGGGATCAGTGTGAGAGCAGGAGTTTTACCTGCCAGCTCTCTTTCCAGGGTTTCCCTCTGGTTACTGTTTAATTCCCTGGAGATCTTGGAGACCTTGGAGCAAGCTTCCTTCTGACTGTGAGGTGCTGCAGCCTGCCACAGTGCCGCTCGCAGGGAGAGGAAGGTGAAGGGGTTGGGTGGTGGAACCAGTTAGTTCAGCAAACAGGGTTCCCAGTGCAGCTTTGCTTATTTCCTCAGAGTCCTTGGTACAAGAAAGAGTTGATCTGGATCGTTTTCAGTTCGTCTGGGAGATGCTTCCCCCTTGGTGAGCCTGTGAACATAGAATTCAGCAGCTCAGAGGTGCTGAACTGGCCTTCAGCACCTTTATTTCACACTGAGCTGCTGAATACACCTGGATCACTGGCTGGTTTGGGCTGGAAGAGACCTTGAAGGGCCCCTAGTCCCAGCTCCTTGCCAGGGGCAACAACATCTCTCACCAGACCTGGTTGCCCAGAGCCCCATCCAACCTGGACCTGGATAACCTGGACACTTCCAGGGATGGAGCAACCACAGCCTCACTGGGCAGCCTGTTGCAGGGCCTCAGCACCTTCATGGGGAAGGGTTTCTGCCTCAGATCTCATCTCAGTCTCCTCTCTTCCAGCTTGAACCCAACCCCCTTGTCCTGTCTACCAGAGTCCCTCTGGACTAGTGGGGCTTTGTGGGGCCAGGCTGCTACCACAGCATCCAGGGATGGAGCAGCCACAACCTCAGCACCCTCACAGGGAGGTCTTTCTGCCTCAGATCTCATCTCAGTCTCCCCTCTTCCAGCTTAAAGCCATTTCCCCTTGTCCTCTCACTCTTGTAAAAAGCCCTGATGGATCCCCTTCAGCTACTGGAAGGCTGCTCCCCAGAACCTCATCTTTCCTAGGCTGAACTGCCCCAACTCCCTCAGCCTGCCCCTGCAGCAGAGCTGCTCCACCCCTCTGACCATCTTCATGAGCTCCTCTGGACCTGCTCCAACAGCTCTTGTCTTGAGGGCTCCAGCTCTGTGGAACTGAGAACGTGGGATGAGCAGTGATGGGTTTAAAACCCCACCTTGACAAGGGGTGGGGAAGCTGGGGACCCTCGGGCTTAGCTTTGCAGTCCCCCTTGGTGCTTTAGCTGTTCTGTTTGGACCCCTCTAACGCCTGGAGGCTGCTGAGTGCTCTGATCCCAGGCAGAGCAGCACGTTGTGGCTTCCTCTTGCAGGCTGCTGAAGGTCAAACCCGAGGAGCGGCTGACCATCGAGGGCGTGCTGGACCATCCCTGGCTCAACTCCACCGAGGCCCTGGACAACATCCTGCCCTCTGCCCAGCTCATGATGGACAAGGTCTAAGCAGCTTTGGATTTGTGTCTGGAGTGTTGCTCAGGAGAGCTCTTGGTGGCTGGTTCAGTCCTTTGAGGGGGTTTTGTACCAAGGAGGAGCTCAGTCAGCATTTTGCAGATTGGATATAAGAAGTAGAGGAGATTCTTTGTCCCATTTGGCTCCATGGGTGGGGGTATCACAGAATCCCAGAGTGACTGAGGCTGGAGAAGCCCTCAGGGCTCAGCCAGCCCAGCTCAGGACCTGATACCACCTCAGTGGCCACACCAAGGCACTCAGGGCCACGGCCAGGCTGGCCTTCAACACCTCCAGGGATGGATGGGGACTCCACCACTGCTCTGGGCAGTCCAGTGCAGCCTCTGATCCTCCTTTCCATGAGGAAGGGCTTCCTAACATCCAGCCTAACCTTCCTCTGGCAGCTTCAGGCTCTTCCCTGTCATTCTGGTTGCCTGGGAGAAGAGCCTGACCCCCAGCTGACTACAAGCTCCCCTCAGGGAGTTGGAGAGAGGGAGAAGGCCCCCCTGAGTCTCCTCCAGGCTGAACCCCCCAACTCCCTCAGCCTCTCCCCATCAGCCTTCCCCTCCAGTCCCTTCCCCAGCCTCGTTGCCTCTCTGGATCCAGCTCCATCCCCTCCATCTCTTTCTGTACTGGAGGGGAGCCCTCCCCAGTGCCCAGTGCAGGGGGAGAATGGTGTCCTGGTAGCCACACTACTGCCCAGTCAGTGACTCCAGGTCCACTCATGCCTTGCCTAGTGCAGACCTGAACTAACTACTCCTCTCTGAAGTCAATAAGAGATTCTTGGCTCCTTGTTGTCCCTGGCTAGCACCATCCACACGTTGGCTGATGAAGACCTCGCGTGCGCCTCTTCTCTTCACTGCAGGCCATGGTGGCCGGGATCCAGCAGGCTCACGCGGAGCAGCTCGCGAACATGAGGATCCAGGACCTCAAAGTCAGCCTCAAGCCCCTTCACTCCGTCAACAACCCGATCCTGCGCAAAAGGAAGCTGCTGGGGTAACTCTCAGAGGGTGGGCAGCCGGGAGCAGCCCTTGGTGCTGGGCTGGGCAGCGCTTGCGCGGGGCCGTTTGTCCTCCGGGAGGGGTTGGATAGTCCTTGAGGTGATTGGACAGCTGGTGGAACAAACCCCGTATGGAAGGTGGGTGGTTGTGTTCAGGAAGGGAAGGTGAGCTGGCAGAAAGGATTCCAAGGGGGAGTTTTTCCTGCTCCTGTTATTTATTCACTGAAAGAGTCAGGAAAACTCTCTGTGGGTCACAGCCAGGCTGTGCTTCAGCACCTCTGGGGATGAGGGCTCCACCACTGCTCTGCGCAGTCCATTCCAGGCTCTGACCACTCTTCCTCCTCTTGCTCTATATTTGGAGGCTCTGAGGTGAGAGGATGACTGATGGGGTAGGAAAACCCTGTGCTCTGCCCAGCAAGGTGACCTGGCAGTGCCTCTCCCAACCACGTTTCCATCAGATGGGAGCAGCACCTGCCCAGTGCTACCCAGTAACTGCCTCCCAGCAGGTCACAGAATCCCAGAAACATTAGGGATTGGAAGGGACCTCGAAAGATCACCCAGTCCCATCCCCCTCTCACAGCAGGATCCCCTAGATCCAGTCATTAGGGATTGGAAGGGACCTCAAGAGATCATCCAGTCCCATCCCCCTGCCACAGGATCCCCTAGATCCAGTTGCACAGGAGCAGCCCAGGAGGGTTTGAAACGTCTCCACAGAAGGAGACTCCACAGCCCCCTGGGCAGCCCCTGCCAGGACTCTGGCACCCTCACCATGAACAAGGTCCTTCTCACACTGGTGTGGAAGCTCCTCTGCCCCAGCCACCACCACCAAGGCCCCTAAAGCCCTAGCAGAGGGCACTGCTGCGCCAGCATCGAGCCCAGCTCCGCGTCCCACCTCCAGCCGGAGCTGACGCGAGCAGCGAGGGCCTTGACGCGCGTCGGGGTTGTGACTGTCCCCCCTTCCTCCCGCAGCACGAAGCCGAAGGACGGCGTTTACATCCACGACCCCGAGAACGGCAGCGACGACTCCAACGTGGCTCTGGAGAAGCTCCGCGACGTGATCGCTCAGTGCATCCTGCCGCAGGCTGGTGAGGGCTGCCGCTGCTGAGGCCGCTCGCGCCCCCGACCCTGCGCCTCGGGGTCTCTCCGTGGCAGTGCTCGCGAGGGATGAGCACATCTCCTCCTCTTGGAGCTGATTTCGAGGGGAAGGTGGTGTCTGCAGGCTGTCACTTCGACATGTGCCCAGGATTAGTGTCCACAGCAACCAGCAGAGCTGTTAAAGTAACTTCCCTACAGGAGTGTCTGTTCTCCACCCCATTTCCTACTCTGCTTGGGGTGAAGGGACCTCAAGCATCATCCACTTCAACCCTTTAACCCAGTTTCAATGAGCTGGCCCCTGAGCTTTCAAACTGTCTGAAGTTGAGGAACCCACCACTTGCCTGGGAAGATCATTCCAGTGTCTGGTTGATCTTATGGTGATAAAATTCCCTCTGGCTTCCAGTGGGAATCATAGAATCATTAGGGGTTGGAAGGGACCTGGAAAGATCACTCAGTCCCATCCCCCTGCCAGCAGGATCCCCTAGATCGAGTCATTAGGCATGGGAAGGTACCTTGAGAGATCATCCAGTCCCATCCCTCTGCCACAGCAGGATCCCCTAGATCCAGTCATTAGGGATTGGAAGGGACCCCAAAAGATCATCCAGTCTAATCTCCTGGCCACAGTAGGATCCCCTAGATCCAGTCATTAGGGATTGGAAGGGACCCCAAAAGATCATCCAGTCTAATCCCCTGGCCACAGCAGGATCCTCTAGATCCAGTCATTAGGGGGTGGAAGGGACCTTGAGAGACCATCCAGTCCCATCCGCCTGGCACACAGGATGCCCTAGATCCAGTCTCACAGGAACATGGCCAGGAGGGTTTTAAACATCTCCAGTGAGGGAGACTCCACAACTCCCCTGGGCAGCCTCCCCAGGAGCAGCCTGAACCCATCACCCCTTGTCTTCTCCTTGGGAAAAGGGAGTCTCCATCCTCTTGGCAGCCACCCTTGATGTCCTGGGACCTGGTGACAAGGTCCCTCCATCACCTGCTCTCCTCAAGGCTGAGCAAACCCGGCTCTCTCAGCCCTTCTAGCCCCTAGAGGCAGAGCCTGTAGACCTTTGATCACCCTCGTGGCCCTTCTGTGGACCCTCCCGAGCTGAGCCCAGGGCTCCAGGTGGGGTCTGAGCAGTGCTGCTTCCTGAGGCAGAACAAGGAACCTCCCACTTACCTGTCCTCCTCCCAAACAGGTGAGAACGAGGACGAGAAGCTGAACGAAGTGATGCAGGAGGCGTGGAAGTACAACCGAGAGTGTAAGTTGCTGCGAGACACCCTGCAGAGCTTCAGCTGGAACGGTGAGGAACCCCTTCTCCTCCACGGGGAGCGGCGCTGGGGGACGGAGGGCAGGCAGCCACCTCCTCACGCTTTGAGCCCTTCTGGCACCGTGGCTGCTCTAGAAGTGGGGCTGGAAGCGCTGCTGGGGGCACCTTGGGGCTCGGGGCAGGAGCGGGGCAGCACAGAGGCTGCTGGAGCTCTTGTGAGGTGGTTTCCTTGCAGCTGGTTATTACCCTCTTTCTGCTGGAGGCTGCTGCCCTCTGCTATGGACAGCACTGATCCAGGGGAGGGAGCAGCATCAAACCAGGGTGGCTGCTGTGGGAGCCTTCAGAGAGGGCTCCTGGACACAACAAGGTGGCAAATCAGGCTCAGAGGGGTCCTCTTCCCTCACTGCTTAGATCACAGAATCACTCTGCTTGGAAGAGACCCTTGGGATCACCAAGTCCAACCATCACCCCTGCTCTGCAAAGTTCACCCCTAAAGCAGATCCCTCGACACCACATCTAAACCATCTTTAAACCCCTCCAGGGATGGGGACTCCACAACCTCCATGGGCAGCCTGTTGCAGTGCCCAACCCCTCTCCCCATGAAGAATTTCTTCCTGATGTCCAGTCTAACCCTCCCTGTTGGAGCTAGAACCCTCTTCTTCTATCACTAATTGCTTGTGAGAAGAGAGCAGCACCAGCCTCTCCACAACATCCTTGCAGTTAGTTGTAGAGAGTGATGAGGTCTCCTCTCAGCTTCCTCTTCTTCAAACTAAACGATTCCTTTTCATTTTGAATTCTAAGTGCTGGATTTTTGGGGTTGAGCTGGAGCAGAGGAGGTTCCCCATCAGTGTGAGAAGGACCTTCTTCATGGTGAGGGTGCCAGAGCCCTGGCAGGGGCTGCCCAGGGGTGTTGTGGAGTCTCCTTCTCTGGAGACATTTCAAACCCTCCTGGGCTGTTCCTGTGGGACTGGATCTGGGGGATCCTGCTGTGGCAGGGGGATGGGACTGGATGATCTTTCAGGGTCCCTTCCCACCCCTAATGTTCTTGGATTCTGTGATTTTCAGTGGAACTAGGGATCATAACTGATTTTAAACCCTTTGCAAGCACCAGGGGTTGGACTGGATGATCTTTGGAGGTCCCTTCCAGTCCCTAATGACTGGATCTAGGGGATCCTGCTGTGGCAGGGGGATTGGACCAGATGATCTTCCAAGGTCCCTTCCAACCCCTAATGACTGGATCTGGGGGATCCTGCTCTGGCAGGGGGATGGGACCGGATGATCTTTCAGGATCCCTTCCCATCCCTCATGTCCCGTGACCCCGAGTTGGTGGCAAATTCCAGCCACGCCTGTTTCCCTCCTTGCACCCAGCCTCACCTGACCCTCCCCTCCCCACTCCCTGCCCTTCCCTCTTCTTCCCCTTCCAGGCAGAGGCTTCACAGACAAAGTGGATCGGCTAAAACTGGCGGAAATAGTCAAGCAAGTGATCGAAGAGCAGACCACCTCCCACGACTCCCAGTAGCCAGAGCCCCTTTCCCCCTCTTTCATTTTTTTACCACTTCAGGATTTATTTCTTTGAACTGTACAAAGTATTTTTAATGTAAATGAATAATAAATCATAATGATTTCATTCGACTTCCTCACCGCTCGACGCCGCTGTGTAGTTGTAGTTGACGGAGAGACCCGCTGGCAGCAGAAGACACAGAACCACCGGTACTGTAGAGTTTTCTCAAGGCCCACTTCCTCGAGCTAGTAACGGCCCCTTCTGTTCTCCTCACCCCCTCCCCTCATTTATGGGGACAATTAGGTTGTCAAAGACCCTTCTGTTTTCTCAACAACCAGTTGCAGAAGCTGCCCCCCACCCGCTGTCCGTGCAGCCAGCCGCAGCGACCGCGACGGCTGCAGCTTCTCCACGCCCTGCTCAGGAAGTGCTCGACGCCAAGCAGAGCTCGCAGCAATGAGTCTTCGTGTGGAGGCAGCTCGGCAGCCTCCGTTCGCTTAGACGACCCCAGAGCCACGCTTGGCCTTGCCAAGGGCACCACAGTCCAGATGCTTGCTGTGTTCTTCAGTTCAGTCTTCATTCCCCGTCTTCTTTCAGGCTCGGTCCTCTTTTCTTTCTCTTCCCCATCATCCTCAGACCCTTCTTTGAGGCTCAGTCCTCTTTTCTTTCTCTTCCCCATCATCCTCAGACCCTTCTTTCAGGCTCAGTCCTCTTTTCTTCCCCATCATCCTCAGATCCTTCTTTCAGGCTCAGTCCTCTTTTCTTTCTCCTTCCCCATCATCCTCAGATCCTTCTTTCAGGCTCAGTTGTCTTTTCTTTCTCCTTCCCCATCATCCTCAGACCTTTCTGAAGCCTCAGTCTTCTTTTCTTTCTCCTCCTGCATCCTCAGACTTTTCTGAAGGCTCAGTCCTCTTTTCTTTCTTCTTCCCCATCATCCTCAGACCTTTTTGAAGCCTCTCTTTATTTCTCCTTTTCCATCATCCTCAGACCTTTCTGAGGGCTCAATCCTCTTTTGTTTCTTCTTCTCCATCATCCTCAGACCCTTCTTTCAGGCTCGGTCCTCTTTTCTTTCTTCTTCCCCATCATCCTCAGACCTTTTTCTTCTTCTTCCCCATCGTCCTCAGACCCTTCTTTCGGGCTCAGTCCTCTTTCTTCTTCTCCATCATTCTCAGACCCTTCTGAAGGCTCAGTCCTCTTCTGTTTCTTCTTCCTCATCATCCTCAGACCTTCTTCTTCCCCATTGTCCTCAGACCCTTCTTTCAGGCTCAGTCCTCTTTTCTTTCTCTTCCCATCATCCTCAGACCTTCTGAAGGCTGAGTTGGCCGTTCAGTGTAGGACTCTTAACATCTTCAGCAGCAGAACAGAAGAATGTTCTACTTACCCACCTACAAGATACTGTTGTTGTCCTCGTGGGATCTTCTGCCGGTTCCATCACTTCATCCCCCAGTGAGGAGCTGTGTGGTTTCCACCCCATTCTTTCCTCTCTAGAAGACCCAGCACTTGGTCTCACACTTGTCCTCTTGTGTGAGAGAGAGAGCTCACCCTGACGAGGATCATAGCGCTGCCGCGTGAATCCACCTCTGATCCTTCTCTCACACCACCCTCCAGGGTCCCATCAGCTCCCCATCTCCTCGATGCCTTCGAGCTCCTCCCTGCAGGAGCAACAGCTGCAGGGCCGCTCCTCGACACCCGTCCTTGGGCCACCTGGACCTGGGAGGCTGCTGCCCAGGGCAGGTTCTTGCACCAGTCTGGAACAGTGGCTCCAAAAGCTGCTCTTTTTTAACCTCACAGAGCCAAGCAGCCACGAAGAGCCTGTACATAGTTTTCTACCTTCTGATGCTTCCTCTTCCTTCCAAGACCCAGCGAAGGCTTTTTACAGAGATATTTTGGTACCAAACCCTCTGCCGTGGTCCTCGCCATCGGGCAGACCTGAGCCTTGAGCTGTCCCCCTTTCCTCTCCGCGGCTCTTCCTTCGGACCGTCTCTGCGCCGAGAGCCGGAGGGAAGCGGCACAAGCGAGAGCGCTCGGCGTTCCGTGGCGACTCCTTGTCCTCGCCCTCGACTCTAGGTCCTGTCCCCGTCCGTTCCGTCTTCAAACGTAGCAGGTGACTTCCTTTTCCACTTGAAGTCTGTCTGTTTGCCTGGGGAATCTCCTAGGATCGGGGTTTTGAAGCTGAAGCCAGGAGGAGCAAAGGAAGAAGTGGCCTTGAACAGAGGTGCAAAGAGACATCTAGGATCAGGGTTTTGAAGCTGAAGCCAGGAGGAGCAAAGGAAGAAGTGGCCTTGAACAGAGGTGCAAAGAGACATCTAGGATCAGGGTTTTGAAGCTGAAGCCAGGAGGAGCAAAGGAAGAAGTGGCCTTGATGTAAGCAGGGGTGTGGAGAGGAATCCTGCTGCTCACCCCGATGCCCTGGGAATGAGTGGAGAAGGTGGGATCTGACTGCACTGGAGGATCCTCAAACTTCAAGCACCTCAAGGATTCGAAGCTGCTGCCGATCACGAGGTGAGGGTTGTGTGATTGCCCCCCGCTAAGTGTTTTGGTGGCTGGAGGGGAGGCCTGTTTCTAAGGGCTTTTGTCCCGAGGTCCTGCTGTTCCCCCTGTGGATTTAATGCTACAGGTGACCTGGTCCAACGCAGAGGTCGGGAGGGACAGGTTTCACTGAGAATTGAGCATCATTGTGACTTTACCCTCTGAACAGCCGCGAGTTTTCTGTAGGAAGCTGGAGCCTGTCCTCATTGTGGGTTGCCATGTTGGTTCCGTCCCCGTGCTCTGTCGGTTCCTTTTGGGTCCGTGTCGGTTGTAAATAGCAGCGCAGGGCTGTGTATAAACGGTTTTACTAACTGAAACGGTGCCGGCTGCTTCCTTTGGGCTTGCGCAGACCCGGCCCGGAGGGGTCCCTAGCCCGGAGGGGTCCCTAGCCCGGAGGGGTCAGCAGGTGGGTCTAGGGATGGGGATGGGCAGCCCTGGCCTGGAGGGATCAGCAGCTGGGTCTAGGGGTCATAGAATCATTAGGGATTGGAATGGAAGTGCAGCCCTAACATGGACAATCAGAGTCATTGAGGCTAGCAAAGCCCTCAGAGCTCAGCCAGCCCAGCCCCGCATCACCCCAGCAGTCACACCAGGGCACTCAGGGCCACAGCCAGGCTGGCCTTTAACACCTCCAGGGATGGACTGGGACTCCCCCACTGCCCTGGCCAGTCCAGTCCAGGCTCTGATCCCCCTTTCCATGAGGAAGGGCTTCCTGACATCCAACCTAACCCTCCCCTGGCAGCTTCAGGCTCTGCCCTCTTGTCCTGGCACTAGTAGCCTGGGAGAAGAGCCCGACCCCCAGCTGACTGCAACCTCCCTTCAGGATGCTGGAGAGACGGAGAAGGCCCCCCCCGAGTCTCCTCCAAGCTCAACTCCCTCAGCCTCTCCATTGCCCTGCACAGTCCATTCCAGGCGCTGATCACTCTTTCAGTGAGGAAAAACCCCTCTTGCTTTATATTTGGAGGCTCTGAGGTGAGAGGATGACTGATGGGGCAGGAAAACCCTGTGCTCTGCCCAGCAAAGTGACCTGGAAGTGCCTCTCTCAACCATTTTTCCATCAGATGGGAGCAGGACCTGCCCAGTGCTACCCAGTAACTCCCCTCCAGCAGGTCAAAGAACCCTAGAAACATTAGGGATTGGAAGGGACCTCAAGAGATCACCCAGTCCCATCCCCCTGCCACAGCAGGATCCCCCAGATCCAGTCACACAAGAACATGCCCAGGTGCACGAAGCAGAAGCCCTGCAGGGACCTGGGGCCACGTTGGAGGCACCAGGTGGTGACCAGAGGGTAGGACTCTGTTCACTCGGGCCCTTCTCCTCACCTTTATGAACCCAGGCCAGTGCCCTTAAGCACTTGGCACTCTGCCTGCCTCTGGGAACAGGTTCCTTACCCCAAGTGTGGGTTGACTGCCTTGCTGGCAGCGGCCAGAGACCCCATGAGCTTCCAGAAGAGAAGCAACACACAGGAGAGGAGAGACCCCCAAAAGGACCTCAGAGAGCCTCACAGTTGGAGAGATGCTTGAAGAGCTGGTTTATTTTCTACAGCCCCACAGGACCTCGGTAAATGATTCGCAGGAGCATCTCGAAGGGCGCAGGCGGGTTCACGTGTCGTCCTGCTCAGGTGGATCCCAACCCATGCTCTGCTCAGGCTGGGAGCGGCTGCTTTTCACCGAGGATGGAGGCCAGGCAGGGCTGGGCATGAAGAACAGGAAAGGACGGTGCGAACGAGCAGCAGACGCTTGGTTCCCCTGTGGTACATCCACTCCTTGGTCCGGTCCTTCTAGGGAAAACTCAGAGCCTGCAGAGGAATCCCTGCTTCACCGACCGGTTTGCTAATGGCAAGATGCTTCGAGAAGGTTAAAGTAGAATCACAGAGTTATTCAGGCTGGAAAAGACCCCCCCCCCCCGGGAGCATCGAGTCCAACCACCAACCCTACTCTACCCCTAAACCAGATCCCCTGACGCTACATCCGAGCGACACGTCCAGGGACCGGGGCTCAGCCACCAGCCCGGGCAGCCCAGTCCCTCGGCGGGGCTGCTCCAGGTGTCCGCTCTGGATTTGCTGCCTCCCGGGAGAGTCTTTTCCGTCAGGAGGAAAATCCCGGCGAGAGATCGGGAAGGATCCAGTCCCAGGCCACAGGCAGACACATCCCACGTCTCTCGGCCTGGATCAGCGGAGGCCCCTCCAGCGCCGAGCTCGCCGCCG
Organism: Rhinopomastus cyanomelas; assembly: GCA_013400115.1. Taxonomy (NCBI): domain Eukaryota; kingdom Metazoa; phylum Chordata; class Aves; order Bucerotiformes; family Rhinopomastidae; genus Rhinopomastus; species Rhinopomastus cyanomelas. The sequence goes on from VXBP01003975.1 coordinate 227,493, forward strand.
GGGAGGCCGAGGCCGGCGCCGCGCCGGGCCGCCGTCGCTGAGGCGCCGCAGGACCCCGGCGGGGCCCTCAGAGCAGGGTGGCCGCGGCGCCTGCGGCGTCGGGCGGGCTGGCGGCGGAGGTGCCGGCGTAGAAGCGCTTCTGGGAGCGCAGCAGCGGGGTCTGCGTGTCGGCGTCGCGGCAGGCGCCGCGCTTGAGGGCCAGGAAGGCCTGCTGCGTCCAGCCGTACACGAGGCAGTTCAGCAGCCCCTGCGAGGCCGCCGTCAGCGCCTGCGGGAGGCCGCGGGGGACCGGTGAGTGACGGGGCGCGGGGCTCCCGGCCGCACGGATCCCACAGGGGAGGCCGCGGGGGGCGGCCTGGTTACCTGGAGGACCAGCAGGGCCACGTAGACGTTGCTGCTGGTCGCAACACCCAGCCTCAGTATCCCCAGGAGAACGGCTGCGAACAAGGGTGGGCGAGGGGAGGGCGGCTGAGCCCCCACCGCGGCTGCCAGCGGGGCTCCCGGCCGGGCGCCGCGGCCCAGGGGAGCGTCCTGGGGCCGGGGAACGTCGCCGCTCCCCGCTCACCTGGGGCCCAGCAGCACAAGAAGGCGACGGGGTACAAGAGCACTCGCTGCTCCACCGTCTTGATCAGAGCCCACTGCTGGTCGCCCAGGAACCCTGTGGAGGTCACAAACCTTTTGTACAGCCCTCGAGCTTGAGCCAGGATGACCTGGAAAACACAGCAATCGGCGCGGGGTCACGGAGCGGCGGCGGCTGGAAGGGGCCCCCCGAGATCAGCCAGGCCGGCCGCAGCAGGGTCCCCTAGATCCACTCATAAGGGGTTGGAAGGGACCTTGAGAGATCACCCAGTCCNGGAGAGCAGAACCTCTCTCCATCTCCTAATCACCCCCCTTCTGATCTGGTCCACCCCAGGATGCTGTTGGCCACAAGGGCCCACTGCTGGCTCCTGCCCATCCTGCTGGCCAGCAGCACCCTCAGCTCCCTTTCTCCTCTGCTGCTCTCCAGCAGGTCTGCCTCACCGATGTCCCACCACACAACCCTTCCCTTTGGGCACCATCCACACGGCGCTGAGAGGAGCCAAACCTCCCACCGACCACCTGGTGGCCACCCCCAGGGTGCCTGGACTCCTGCTCCTCACCAGGATGGCCACGAAGCTGAGCAGGAAGGACACGAGGAAGACGCCGACGCCGTAGAAATGCATCGTGCGGCAGACGGAGCTGCTCAGGCTCTGGGGCTCGTCAGAGGGGGCAGCTACTTCCGTGTGCATCAGGAGGCATCTGCGGGGACAGAGGGCAGCGGCAGAGCTCCAGCCATGGGGCTCCCGTGGGCCGTGGGGCTGGTGCGGAGACGGGCGAAGCCTACCCGTGTCTCTGGCTGAAGTTCTGGTAGCAGTTGCTGCTGTTGCCCAGGCAAAACACAGGGACCATGAGGAGGAAAGGGATGAGGCTGCAAGGAGAAGGGACCACGAAGCGGTCGTTAGTGACGGCACCACACTGCTCCCAGCCCCCTGCTCCCAAGGGCAGGGAGAGATGGGAGCAGGGGTCCTGGTTGGAAGCTGGAAAAGGGCAGAGGTAGGTCAGAGCTGAGGACAAAGTGGTTGGATCTGAGGGTGGGGGATCCCTGGAACAGGCTGCTCGGGGAGAGGGTGGAGGCTCCATCCCTGGAGCCATTCATAGTCAGGCCAGCTGGGGTTGTGGGCAACCTGGTCTGATGAGCGCTGGCCCTGTCATGGGGGTTGGACTGGAAGCCCTTTGGAGCTCCCTTCCCACCCCACAGGTAATGAAGTGGTGAAGGGATCAGACCTGGAAAACTCCATCTAGGGAACAGAGCCAGAACCGATGTGGTTGGAGAAAGGCTCTTCATCCCACAACATGAGGGGTTGGAAGGGACTTCAAGAGATCATCCAGTTCCATCCCTCTGCCACAGCAGGATCCCCCAGATCCAGTCATTAGGGATTGGAAGGGACCTTGAAAGATCATCCAGTCCAATCCCTCTGCCACAGCAGGATCCCCCAGATCCAGACATTAGGGGTTGGAAGGGACCTGGAAAGATCATCCAGTTCAGTCCCTCTGCCACAGCAGGATCTCCTAGATCCAGTCACTAGGGGTTGGAAGGGACCCCAAGAGATCATCCAGTCCAGTCCCCCTTCCACAGGAACATGCCCAACAGGTTTTAGATGACTCCAGAGATGTCTAGACCCTCTTCCTCCAAGTTCCTGAGGTCACTCTGCTGTCGCTGCAGAGCTTCACAGGGTTTAGTGGGACTTCTTTTAAAATGAGAAGCTGAGACCAGCTCCCCAGCCCCACATCAGAGACCTCAAGCCTCACCTCGAGGAGATCGTTGCTACTCGGCCGACACAGCTCAGGTAGTCCACGACCTGCAAAGTCCCAAGAGCCTCGTTAGACGCCGCGTTCCCAGGAACCAGCTCCCAGGGAGTGCTGGAGGGCTCTTCAAACGCTGATGAATCCCTACACAAAGGCTTCAACCACAGAATCATGAAGGTTGGAAGAGACCTCCCAGCTCCTCCAGTCCAACCAGCGCCCCAGGGCAACTGACCTGTTGCTCAAGACTAGAGGGTTTGGGAAGAGGCCTCGCTGGGCGAGGAGCTGACACTTGAGCTCTCCAGTGTAGCTGCCTCTCATCATGAGTCACCTCCACCAGTCACCCACCTCTCCTGGCCCTGCTCCTCAGCAGCGTCACGTTCTGCTGAAGAAACTGGGGCAGCTGGGAGCGTCCTGGGCCCTTCTTGCCATGCCACTGGCAGCTGGCACCCCATTGCCACGTGGGCACTGAGGAACTTAGTGCAGAATCATTGAGGCTGCGAAAGGCCCCCAGACTCATCAAATCCAACCACCAACCCTACTCTGCAAGGTCACCCCTAAACCACATCCTAATGGTCACCCCCTAAACCACACTCTGAAGGTACCCCTAAACCACACCCTAAAAGTCACCCCTAAGCCACACCCTAAATGTCCCCCTAAACCACGTCCTAAAGTTCACCCCTAAACCACATCCTAAATGTCACCCTAAACCACGTCATAGAGGTCACCCCTAAGCCACACCCTAAAGGACACCCCTAAACCATGTCCTAAAGTTCGCCCCTAAACCACATCCTAAAGGTCACCCCTAAATCACATCCCTACTCCTGTGGGAGCCCACAGTTCCTGATCCAGGCGGGGATGCCACTGGCCTCCTTGGCCACTTGGGCACCCCTCTGGCAGGGCTTGTGTTTGGGATGGGGATCCAGCAAGAGGGAAACCAGTCCCACCAGTGGATCCAAACCCTACGGACAAGATGGGTTCCATGGGTGAGGAACCCATGGCCTTGCAGCAGCCCCACGAAGAGCTTCACACCGGTGCCTCCCTCCATCCCTGGGCACGAGGAGGGGAGTGACTGCAGGGAGAAACAGGGGTCACGGGCCTTCTCAAGTGTTTGCTCAGCCTCCCTGAGGGCCACGTCCTTGCCCCGCGGCTCCCAGCGGTTGTGCCCGCTCCCCAGAGGGCTTCTGAAAGGACCAGCGGGGTGAAGTGAGGGCTGGCCAGCAGCCCACAGAGCCCCTGCGCCAGCAGCTTGCTTCCGCCACACCTCCTCTCACGAGCCCTGAGGGTGCTCAGGGACCCTCTCGAGTGCTGTGGGGCACCTGGAAAGGACAGGAACTGCCAGTTCCCAGCTCTGGGCTGCCCAGGCACCCCNACACTGGAACTAAGCTGGAAGAACACGGCGAGGTTTGTGCTCTCCCCAGTCAGACCCTGGTACCCAACGGTTGTCAGATGTCGGTTCTACTGACCTGGGAGGGCATCCGGAACAGGTTCTGGTTGTACTTGGTCTTTAAGTCCATGTAGAGGTGCCAGGTGTAGTTGACAGTGTAGAGGAACGAGGCCACGTAGAATATCTGAGAGAAGGAGACAAGCAGACACTATCGCTGTCCTCCAGCAACAGCCCCAGGGCTCTGGGAGATCCTGAACATCACAGAACCACCCGGCTTGGAAGGGACCTGCAAAGCAAATCCAGTCCAACCTGGCTGCAGGGAGCAGCCTCAACTCAGTCAGGTTGCCCAGGGCCTTATCCAGCCTCCCCTTGAGCATCTCCAGGGATGGAGCCTCAACTCTCACCCTGGGCAATCTGTTCCAGGGGTCAACCCCCACTTCCTAAGGACTGGATCTGGGGGATCCTGCTGTGACAGGGGGATGGGAATGGATGATCTTTTGGGGTCCCTTCCAACCCCTAATGACTGGATCTAGGGGATCCTGCTGTGGCAGGGGGATGGGACTGGATGATCTTTCAAGGTCCCTTCCAATCCCTAACGTTTCTAGGATTCTGTGACCTGCTGGAGGGGGTTACTGGGTAGCACTGGGCAGGTCTTGCTGCCGTCTGTTGGAAAAGTGGTTGAGGGAGGCACTTCTGGGATCACCCTGGATGAACCCAAAGCCCACAGTCAGCATCAGGATGCTAAAGAGAACCTCCAGAGGGGAGGCTCCTAACTGGAAAGGCAGCCAAAGGGGAAGAACGAGGTAGAGGAGGAGGCTCCCCCTTAGACCCGCCAAACCAGGGACAGGATATTAATCCCAGTATCCAAAAACATGAGGGATTGGAAGGGACCCCAAAAGATCACCCAGTGCCATCCCCCTGCCACAGCAGGATCCCCTAGATCCAGTCATTAGGGGTTGGAAGGGACCTGGAAAGATCATCCAGCCCAATCCCCCTGCCAGAGCAGGATCCCCTAGATCCAGTCATTAGGGATGGGAAGGGACCCCAAAACACCATCCAGCCCAGCCCACCGGCCACAGCAGGATGCCCTCGCTCCAGCCACACGAGAGCATCCCCGAGGACGCGGCGCTGTGCCCAACGAGCTCCCTACACCCTCAATTCTCGGAAGCAGCAAACAATAGGGGAGCTAAAGGGGAAACCAGGGGTGGAGAGCAACTTGCAGCACAGCTGACACCCCAAAAGCACCTTCTTTCCTCTGCTGGAAGAAAGAGGAGGAGAGAGATACAGCAGAGCCCTTGACTCCACGTAGAGATCAGACCCAGTGGACCCCAACAGCCTCTGGCCTTTCCTCCCCTTCCTTCTGGCTGCTCCAGGCAGTGGAATATAAACAGAGCTGCTCTGCCCAGAGCACCCTGGGCCTGCGCTGGGTTGAGAGGAGACAGGGCAGCGGCAGAGCGGAAGGGCTGGACGCGTGGCCTTTTGCCGTGACCTGGCCGCCCTCTGCCAGACAGAGCCCAGAGCAGAGGCGCAGTCGGGACAATCATCGCTCAGCCAGCTCTGCCTCCTTCCCCCGGGGGGGGCTGCTCCCAGGGTCCCTGGGAACAGCCTTTCCAGCTCATTAGATGAGGCTTAACGAGGGTTTGCTGCCCTTTAATTGCTCCAGGGAAGGTCATTGGAATATTCCTCTTCGTGCTCTTGGGGGGCTCACGGAGCATCCGTTGGGAAGGAGGAAGCTGAGGCCGCTCCCGGAGCTGCCAGTGGAAGGGTGAAGGGGGTGCTCTGCTCTGCTGAGTCCCAGTTTTGGGAGGGGAGGTGGGGGAGCCCCTCATTAGCAGCCTCGTGTGGGTCCCATTGTGCTCCCCAGCGTGAGCAGAGCCTGCCAGGACCTTGTTAGGGCTCTGGAACTCGACTGGAAGGGAGTGGGGGGACCGAGCAATTATAACCGCGGTCCCCGGCCCGGGCTCGATTAGGGCTGGAGGAGCAGAGGACAAAGCTGGAGCAGCCCCAGCAGTGGGGAGCAGCCTGGAGGCTGCAGCATCAACTGGGGACCCAAAGCAGACCCCCCTCTTCACTTCCCTGTAGGGACATCGAGGAAGCTCCACCTGTGGCTGTGTCAGCCCCCGGTGATGGCAAATGGGCTGAAGAGGGTGGAAGATGATGGTCCTGCTCCTTGGGGCATCCACAGCCCACGGGCTGTCCTGAGCTGAGCTGTGGGCTGCTTTTTGCATCTTCTAGCGGCCTCCTGGTCCCCAAGAGGGGCTGTCAGGGGGCTGGGGAAGGCTGCTAGGGAGCGACGGGACCAGGGTCCTGGTTGGAAGGTGGAAAAGGGCAGAGGGAGGCCAGAGCTGAGGACAAAGTTGTTGGGTCTAAGATTGGAGGATCCCTGGACCAGGCTGCCCTGAGAGGGCAGGGAGGCCCCATCCCTGGAACTATTCATGGTCAGGCTAGCTGGGGCTCTGGGCAACCCGGTCTGGCGAGTGCTGGCCCTGCTGGGTATCGGGGGGTTGGACTGGCTGCCCTTTAGAGCTCCCTTCCCACTCTGTGCTTCTATGATCTTGACTGTTGAACCAGGTGATCTTGCAGGTCTCTTCCAACCTTAACAACTCCATGATCTTGAGGGTTGAACTAGATGATCTTGCAGGTCTCTTCCAACCTTAAAGAATCCATGATCTTGATGGTTGAACTGGGTGATCTTGCAGGTTCCTTCCAACCTTGTGGTTCCATGATCTTGACAGTTGAACGGGATGGTCTTGCAGGTCTCTTCCAACCTTAACAACTCCATGACTCTACGATCTTCAAGATGTTCCCGTGCGAAGGAGCCGTGAGTGTTCGTGAGACGCCCAGCACCCTCAGACCCACGTGAGACTCCGCTCAGCTCAGGCACCACGGGGCCAGGAGACCTTTAGTCCTTCCGTTAGGTTCCAGATCACTTCTGCTCGGCAGAAGCTGCCGGTCAAACCTGTTAGCGGCTCCTGCTTACGCACGAGGTGTGCCCTCCACGCCAGGCCACTGCTGGGGCGGGTGGCGAGGAGGGGCCCCTGCACCCTGCGGGCACCGTTGCCATGGCGAGAGCTCCGTTTGTTTTAATTGCTCCCAGAGCAAACAGTGGCCACAGCTCTTGCCAGGCTGTCGCCTTGGCAGCCCTCCTGGGCTGCTGGTGGCATGGAGGGAGCAGCCCACCGAGCCCCGTGGGCACACCACGTGCCCAAATACAACACCCTGGTGTCCCAGTGGGGCAAATCCTCTCCTAAGGGAGCCTCTGTGTAGTAGCCACGCTGCTTTCCCCATCAGCTCCCACCTTGCCCCCAGCCTTTACTGGTGGCCCCGGCTGGAAAAGACCCTGGGGATCATCGAGTCCACCCATCAAAAGAGACAGAAGTGAGGGGGAGCAGGGCAGGCTCCCAGTGTCTCCACTGGGAAACGATGGTGGGTTGCTCATGTTGAGCCCAGTTCTCCAAACCAGATGATGCCAGCAGCAAACCCCAGGCAAAGCTGTGAGGGAAAGAGCTCAGGAACAGCCTTGGTCCCACCTGCTCCTTCCACCTTCTGGCTTTGAAGAGCTTCTCCCTGAGCCTTTCTTCTCTTTTCCCTCTGCCACCTCTAGAGAGCCTTCTAAAGAACCTCTAGAAAACCATCTAAAGCCCCTCTAGACCACCTAAAGAACCTCTAGAAGACCATCTAAAGACCCTCTAGACCATCTAAAGAACATCTATAAAACCATCTAAAGTCCCTCTAGAAGACCATCTAAAGACCTTCTCTAAAACAATCTGAAGTCCCTCTAGGCCATCTAAAGAACCTCTAGAAGACCATATGAAAACTCTCTAGAAAACCATCTAAAAACCTTCTAGAAAACCATCTAAAGACACTCTAGACCATCTAAAGAACCTCTAGAAAACCATCAAAAGGCCCTCTAGAAGACCATGTAAAGACCTTCTATAAAATGATCTAAAGACTCTCTATAAAACCATCTAAAGAACCTCTAGACCATCTAAAGGACCTCTAGAAAACTACCTTAAGAACCTCCAGAAAACCATCTGAAGGACCTCTGGTACTGTTCCCTCTCTCAGTGTGAACAGACTGTGATGCTTCCACAGCTCCACCGAGCAACCAGAGCTAAGCCATGAGGAGAAATGCTCTCGCTACCACAAGCATCGTGGTTTTATCCACAAGAACAGCTGCTAAACCCATCCCCAGACACACACCAGCATGAGCACTTCCACATCAGACACGCAGGGACTTCCCCACCCTGTCTAAGGTCCATCGAGAACCTCCCCAAAGCCCATTAGGAATCTCCCCAAAGCCCATGGAGAACCTCCCCAAAGCCCACTCCTTGAAGAGGAGAACTTCTTTGAGGTCTGTGGAGAACCTCTTCAGCTTCAGATGCTGCCAGGACGTTTCAGTTCCCATCTGTGGCTACCACCAGGCTCCACAGCTCTTCCCAGCTGGGTTTTTGTGGGTTCTTCTATGGGAAACTCAGACCCAGAGCTTGGGAACCACCTCTTGGGCTCAAACTCCACAGTCTCTTGAGTGAAGCCCGACGCTGCCACGGGACAGGCCGCGCACGGGAGCTCCAGCAGACGTGTCTGCTCCTGCCCGGGGTGAGGGAAGCGTGAAGAGGAACAAGAGAAGCTGCCGTGCGAGAGGCACCGAGATCAGCGCCGGCACCGGGCCAACGGGAAACGGACCGAGAGCCACCGACTCGCTTTACGCAAAGGGACCTTGAGGTGGCCACGACAGCCTGCGTTCTCTTGGCCTTCCTTGTTGCCTCTCACCAAGCAGAGGCACCTAAAGCCTGGCTGGACAAAGCAAGCTGTGGCCAGGATGGAGAGGGTCCAGAGAAGGGCCACGAGGATGAGCAGAGGACTAGAAGCGAAGGGCTGAGAGAGCTGGGGTGGTTCAGCCTTGAGAAGAGAAGGTGAGGGGGGACCTTGTCACCTGGACACAAAGGGTGGCTGCCAAGAGGATGGAGACTCCCTTTTCCCAAGGAGGAACAGACAAGGGGTGACAGGGACAGGCTGCTCCTGGGGAGGGGTTCCCACTGGAGCCCAGAACCCCCTCCCATGAGAACAACCAACCACTGGAATCATGTCCCAAGGGAAGAGGTCGGTGGCCCTACAGGGGGCAGTTTGAAGCCCCAGCTGGACAGGCTGCCGGGACAGCTCGTTGCCACTGGATTTCTAGCTGGAGAGCTTGGACTAGATGGTCTTTGAACCCCCAACCATCACTGTCTCCACCACACAGATGAAGTGAGAAGGGCTGGGAAGTCACAGGGAGTCCCCGCCGCAGCCTGGCTACCAACAGCCCCCGCGTGGCCACCCGATGGCCGAGGGCGCCCGGCAGCGGCGCCGAAGCCACTCACCTGCGCCGTCGCTTGCAGGTTGTAGCAGAGGAGGTCCTGCCTGGAGGTGGGCGAGCTGTGGAGCAGCGCCCCGGCGAGCCAGCACGCCCCCAGCAGCAGGTCGCAGAGGCTCAGGTAGAAGAGCGGACGGACCTGGGGGGAGTGAACAGGTCAGAGGGTCTGGGACACAGTCACCCCACTCCCACGAGCGCCCAGAGGCTGTGGCTTGACCCCACTTCTGCCCTCCAGCTCCTGTGGCAGGGCAGCCCTCCCAGCACAAGGACTTTGGGCTGGTTCTTGCCCTCAGGAGCTGGTTCAGAGCAGGTTCTTCAAGTCTGGAACCCTTTCCCCTTGTCCTCTCGCTACCAGCCCTGGCACAAGCCCTCCCCCAGCTCTCCTGGAGCCCCCTTCAGAGACTGGAAAGCTGCTCACATGGCACCTGGGAGCCTCCTCTTCTCCAGGCTGCACAACCCCACCTTGCTCAGCCCCCTCAGTGGGGAGCTGCTCCAGCCCTCTGAGCAGTGGAGTTGCCCTCCTCTGTGTCCTCCTGATGCTGGGGACTCCAGACCTGGACCCAGTCCTCCAGGTGGGGTCTCCCCAGTGCAGAGCAGAGGGGGTGCACTGGATGATCTCGAGGTCCCTTCCAACCCCTAATGACTGGATCTAGGGGATCCTGCTGTGGCAGGGGGATGGGACTAGATGATCTCTTGAGGTCCCTTCCAACCCCTAATGACTGGATCTGGGGGATCCTGCTGTGGCTGGTAATCATCCAGCTTCTTCACTGCAGCCTTTGGGGACCTCATTTTCAGCACCCCGGGGAGGAAAGGACGGCAGATGTGATCGAAGCAGATCCATCCACAGCCGCTCGAGGACGACCTGCCCGGTGTCCTGCTGGTGTCCTGCACCTTCTGTGGGACTTCTCTGCCTCCAGCATCACCTCTCTCTGGTGCCAGGTTGGACCAGCTCCAGCAGCAGCACAGGGGCTTGTGCAATTGGCCGGGTGACCCCTTCCTCTGGCAGGAGGTGCCCTCTGCGTGAGGGTCAAAGGGCTCTTTCCACACAGACCTAAACAAACAAGGAGGCGACCTCCGGGCCAGCAAGAGGCAGCAGCGTGGGTCTCGCCTGCACGTGGGGCAAGGAAAAACAACCCCGAGCCCGAGGGTGTATTTATAGAATAGAGGAAGGGAGGGAGGGCTGCGGTGCCTCCGGCTGGGGGCCGTCGGGCTGCTCCGGCTGTCACCCCGGGGACATCTGTCCTCGACTGAGGGAATCCTTTGGCCGTTGTCTTCCGGGCGGTGGAGAGTCCTCTGGACCCCACCGGGGTGGAAAATGACCTTTGAGAAGGCAGCACTGCACTTCCTCAGCTGGGGGTAAGAGGGGAAGTGTTTGCAGCATCCTCCTCCTCCTCCTCGAAGCCTCTGGAGCCTCATGACTCAGGGAATGAGCTGCTTGTGGTGAGAGCTTCGGCGTGGATCCCTTCCAGCCCCTGTGTTTACAGCTTCCACTCGGCATCAGGCAATGGGGAAGTGGCTGAAGGTTTTGAAACAGCGGCAGTAGGTCTTCCCTGGAAGCAGCAGCAGCAGCACAAGAGCCTGGAATCCTGGTGCAGACTCCAGCTTCAGCTCCAGCTGGTCCCTCCATCCCTTCAGCTGCTCCTCCATCCCTCGGGCTGCTCCTCCATCCTTCGGGCTGCTCCTTCATCCCTCCGGCTGCTCCTCCATCCTTCGGGCTGCTCCTTCATCCCTCCGGCTGCTCCTCCATCCCTCCAGCTGCTCCTCCATCCCTCCGGCTGCTCCTCCATCCCTCCGGCTGCTTCTCCATCCCTCCGGCTGCTTCTCCATCCCTCCGGCTGCTCCTCCATCCTTCGGGCTGCTCCTTCATCCCTCCGGCTGCTTCTCCATCCCTCCGGCTGCTTCTCCATCCCTCCGGCTGCTTCAAGCACTCAGAAATGACAGTGGTCCCTGCTGATGGCCGGGGTGAATCTTCTGAAGCCCTGCTAATTGTAGCAGGGGCTTTTCAGTCTCTAGTTATCGGAGCTTTGCTGCACCAGCAAGTTCTACCAGCGTCAGCAGCGCAACCACCTGGGAAACCTGCTCAGACCTCGATACCTCTAAAAGCACCTGAGCTTCTCCAGTTTCACAGACACAGCACATTAGGGGTTGGAAGGGACCTCGAAAGTCCCATCCCCCTGCCACAGCAGGATCCCCCAGATCCAGTCCCACAGGAACAGCCCAGGTGGGTTTGAAATGTCTCCAGACAAGGAGACTCCACAGCCCCCCTGGGCAGCCCCTGCCAGGGCTCTGGCACCCTCACCATGAACAAGGTCCTTCTCACACTGATGGGGAACCTCCTCTGCTCCAGCTCACACCCGCTGCCCCCTGTCCTGTCACTGGGTGCCCCTGAGCAGAGCCTGGCTCCATCCTCCTCACACCCACCCTTCACACACTGACCAACACCCATGGGGTCACCCCTCAGGCTCCTCATCTCCAGCCCCAGCTCCCTCAGCCTCTCTTCAGCAGGGAGATGCTCCCCTCCCTCCATCACCCCTGTGGCTCTGCCCTGGGCTCTCTCCAGCAGCTCTGGGTCCTCCTGGAGCTAAGGGGCCCACAGCTGGACACAAGATTCCAGCTGTGGTCTCCCCAGGACATAGCAGAGCGGAAGGAGAACCTCTCTACCTCAGCACCTTTGGATGCAGCTCCGCAGCCTTCAGAGAGGGTAGCACTAGCAAAGCCCAGCTCCCAGGCAGCAAAGCCCAGCTCCCAGGCAGCAAAGCCCAGCTCCAAGGACAGGGAGCTACGGAACCTGCTCGAGGTCCAGCTCAAGGTCAGTCCCTATGGCAAAGGAACAAACCCTTGGCAATCCCTTTGCCTCCCAGCTGTGAAACATGGTTTAACCCCTCGAACCTGAGACCTGCAGCAGCTCCTAGACCTCCACGGGTCATCGCTCTACATGAGGTCTTAGGGAGGGAGACGGGGGTGCTCAGCCCTTACCTCGGGGGACCGCACGGCGTTTTGGAAGACGGCGTAGGCGATGATGGAGCTGGAACCTATAACGCTGCGAAAACAAAGCACAGGGTGGTGGAACGAGCAGCTGGGATGGGCGGGTTTCTGCCCTTCCCGGGGGGAATCACAGCAGGGTGAGGGAGGGACGTGGGTTCGGCAGTGCTGTCGTACCTGAGCATGGCCATGGTGAACTGAATCCACTGGAGAGCCGAGAAGATCTGGGGAGAAGGATGGGAGTGAGCCCTCAGCACGGCGGGGAGCACCCACGGACGAGGGAGCACCCACGGACGCTGTGCCGTGGGCACCCATGGGCACTGTGCTATGGGCACCACGGAGCGCCCATGGACACAGCAGGGAGCAACCCACGGACATTGTGGGCACCCACCCACCGGGGACCACCCACGGACTGCACCCTCCAGCCACCGGGGAGATCCGCGGACACCCGTGGGGGGGAACACACGAGCCGGGGTGGAGGGTCCCAACCCGCGGGCAGGACACGGAGCGCCCCGGAGAAGGGACGGGAGTGGGGTCCCGGTGCCGACGGGGCTCTCTCACCTCCTGCCAGCCCCCGTCCAGCCGCGCAGCCTCCGCCGGCAGCACCGGGAGGGCCATGGGGAGCCGCCGCTGCCGCCGCTCCGCTCCCGGAGCCTCGGGCACCGCCTGCGCCCCGCCCAGGTGCCCGCCCCGAGTTGGAGAGAGGGGGCTGAGCCTCGGGCAGAGCGGGACTGGGAGTCCCGGGGAGCAGCGACCCGCTGTCCCCGCCGCCGCGCATCCCCCAAGGGCTGAGCGGGCAGCCTCGGGCTTAGAACCTTCGTCCCGGGCGCCCCTCCTGCTGCCGATCCGAGCTGACCCTGCTTAGCTTCCTTCCCCTCGCGCAGCGCCGGCTCCCGGTGACGTCACGACAGCGGAGAAGCCGCTCGAAGGGGCGCGCGGCTTCGCCCTCAGGAGACCCGGGAGCGCCCTGAGGGAAACCGGGACCCTCCGTGAGGGGAAACCTGGAAGCCGCGGGGAAATCGGCGCCCCCGCGAAGGGAAACCGAGCAACTGGGACCCCCGCGAGGGGAAACCGCGAACCGTCCGCACGCAGACGCCATTAAAATGCCCCTTGACAAGGTGGGTGGCGGAGGGATCCTTCCTCCTCCCCTCAGGGCCGATCCTCCCCTCAGGGCCCCGGGGACACCCTCCCCTCGCCGCTGGCGTCCGGGCGGCACCTTCAACCCACCTTTGCCTTCTGGCGGTAGGAATCGGCAGCACTTTTCACAACCAGGCGGTCTGAAGAAAGCTGCTAATAATTGGAACCATTTTTCCTTTATTATTATAGCATCACTAATACATCTGATCTGGCAGCAAGATCCGCTCCTTCGTACCCGCCGCAGGATTCAAAAAGGCAGCAAAGCTCCGACAGAAACCCGTTTTGCTCAGCTTAAAGCGTCGTAAAAACACTCGGGTGGTCTCTCCGTCCCACCTTTGGTAACCCTGAGCAGGAGAACAGCATCATCCAGCCGCCATCTGACCTCCACACAGTGTCTTGAGGGCTGATGTGAACACTGCCACAGGCATCTCCGTTAAAATTCCAAACGGGGGGTTCCTGAGGGCAACAAATACTTTTCCTTCCTGCTTCCAAACATTGGTTGCAAACTGCTTTAAATAACATCAACCACTCGTGAAGATAAAACACTTCAGGCTAACCGTAGCTTGAGACTTTCAGCTGTCGCTGTCGGTCTCACCCTCCCTTATTCTGAAGCCTAGATGGGAAGGACAGGCAAAAAAACCACGCAGGCAGTCATCAGCCATGAGAAAACACCACGATTTACCTTAGAAAACCCCGTGGTTTTGGATAAACTGGCGACACCGAGTGTAATAGCACCTCAAGGAGGCTCTGCCCTTGCTCAGAGCTCAGGCTGCTTGCTCTGTCAGGGTACCACGAAGGATTTCAGGAGAACTTTTGCTGAGATAGCTGCTCCGACCAAAAGATGAGGGGCAAGTTCTGATATGTGGAGGACCTGTCTTGACTAAGGCTGCCGGCGTCTGGCTGATACCCAAGCCAAACAAGAAACAGAAGCCACTGGAAAAGGAAACTCCAGGGTACTTACTCAACCAACAGGTAAGGAGAACAAGACTTGCAGGAAACAACAGGTGTGGGGGTGGGTAGATGATTGAGCGTAAACCCCAAAGACACTAAGAAAAGGGAAAGGTGGGGATCTGCAGGGCACCCAGCTGTACCTTTTACATCACTTAACATGGAATGTGGGGCTGAATGTTGTTTGTTTGCCAGGGAACAGCTGTAAAAACCACCAGGAATGCGCTTCAGGCCAATCTAGTGCTGCTGTTGTTCTGTCTAACACTGTTGTTGATGAGGGTTACACAATGCTGGCGCCTCCCGTTAATGTGATTTCCCCAACATGTAGAATACTTGGGGGTTTTTTAAGGAAGGTCTTCCTGTTAATCTTCTAAACTGCCGAATACTGGAAGGAAATCTGCTGCTCTCTTGAAGTCAACGGGATGTTCGCTTGCGTAAGGAGAACTGGTTAGGACTCTTGAACAGTGTTTCACAGCTTGTACAAAGTTCTCCCCGTCTATCAGAGCTCATCTTTATCGCTATTCTTCTTCAGGAAAGAAGCCAGGATATTGAGGCTTTTCTGGAGCTCCTCCTTCTTCCCATCGCTCATTTTGTTCTTCTCGATCAGTTTTGTGATTCGAACGACTTCGTTAGCCGCAAACTCTTCTCCCTGCTCCAGGATCTTGCTCATAATTTTCAAGTATTGCTCAGCTGACTTCTTCTCGGATTCTTTTGTTTTAGTCAAGCTCTCCTGCCCCTTTTTGAGGAGGGACTGACGTTCCGATTTCGCGGTGGTGCTCACAAACTTGCTGGCCAACACATCATACTCCTTGAGGCAGCCCGGCATCCCTAGGTAGATGCCATTACTCTTCAGCCAGCGCTGAATCGCCCCGGCTTTGATTTGCCCGCTGTAAGGTGACGGATTGTCCAAGTCACCATCCTGGAACAGGTAAAAAACTGGGAACTTGTCCTTATCCAGCTTGTATTTATCTCCCAGCTCTGTGTTCAGTTTATCACCGTAATCTGTTGAGGGAAAACAAACCACACAAAAGCACAGTACGTTAATCAAGAGGGGAAAAAAATCAGGATCTGTAGGATTCTGTCCTAAACAAAGTCATCAACATTTGTCTCTGGAGTTTCAACCTAAGAATCTCTTTGCCAGGAAATGCCACAAAACAAAACCACCCCAGAACAATCACTTATGCGAGGCTGAAGATTCAATAAGGGATTCAATACAAGATTTAATGGTGTGAACCTCCCCTATGACAGGCTGAGCAAGCTGGGGTTGTTCAGCTTGGACGAGGCTCCCAGGTGACCTTCGAGCAGCTTCCCAACCTCTGAAAGAAAGAGGCTGTAAGAAAGCTGGGCGAGGGCTTTTGACAGCGGTGGCAGCGAGAGGACAAGGGAAAAGGGTTCCAGACTTGAAGAGGGGAGATAGAGGTTGGACATAAGGAACCAATTCTTTGGCTGTGAGGGTGGGGAGAAGCTGGAACAGGTTTCTCGAGGCAGTTGTGGCTGCCCCATCCCTAGCAGTGTTGAAGGCCAGGTTGGCTGGGGACCTGAGTAACCTGCTCTAGTGAAGGTGTCCCTGGCCTCTGCAGGGAGGCTGGAACTAGATGATATTTGAGGTCCCTTCCAACCCTGGCCACTCTATGATTCTATGACTGTGACACCACAAACCACTGCTGGGATCTCTGTACAAACCCCAAATCATCTCATTATGGGAAATGAATGGCTGCTTTTCCACCCTTGTTCTGCTCTACCCATTCATTTGATTTCACAGTTACAGACTCACAGAACATTAGCGGTTGGAAAGGACCTTGAAAGATGCTCTAGTCCAACCCCGCTGCCAGAGCAAGGAGCAGTGATCACGAAACTTCCCCCAACTGCTTACAGAGTCTGCTTCTTAGTTCTGACAGCATCGCAAGCTCCAAGCTGTTTACTTATCCTCACAACAGCCTCAGAGCCTGCTTCCACCAGGAATCACTGAGGTTTATCCCTTCAGCCCCACGCAGTGTTCCTCTCCCTGGAGCTCCTCACCTGATATCCCCACTTCAGCCACCAGAAGGTCCTCACTGGAGCCCGAGCTCTCAGCCAGCTTTTTAAACTCATCTTGTTTCTCGCCGTAAGGATACTGCGTGTCGAACTTCACCAGGACGTACTTGTGCTTCGGAATCACCTACAACAAAGGGAATTAAAAGGTTGAAACTTTAACGTTTCGGGTTTGAGCCATCCACAAGTCCCCTGAGGTGGCTCCAGCCTGTCCCTCTCCTCCTGTGCAAGGAGCAGATGCAGAAGAAGAATGGAAATGACGGTGCTTCACCACTGACTCAGTGCAGCGTGGGGGGAAACACTGAGCTTTGGGTGTCCTGAGCCCAAGTGACAAAGGAGGAATGTGGCAGGTTTGGGGATGGGATAAAACCTCCAGCGACACAGGAATTCCTTATCTGGCTGGAAGGTCATCAGCAAAACCACTTTCAGTGGGACACTGAGAGGAAGGAGGAGAAATCTAATGTCGTTCTGGAGTCTCCTGCTCTAAGCAGGAAATGGAGATGCTGGAGGTGCCACATGGATCCCGTGAACAGAGAATTCATGTTTTATTGATTCCTCTTCACTTGTGCTCTTGAATTTTGCTCTGTCTGGCTAAAGACCTCTCAAAAGAGCTTGGAAATGGAATCTGTCTCATGGTTCGAGGGAGAAGCTCTTGCAAAACCTTTCTGCTTGCAACATGAGTCCCCACCTACGAAGCATCCTGCAAGCACCGCTCAGGCTCCTTCCACCAGCCAACACAAGCCCTCAGCTTCAGTCACCACCGCGGGAAGGAGGGAGTGTGGCCGGTGTTCCAGCTCTGCCAGTTCTCCTGCTTTTTCCCAGTTCCTCTTGCAGCCTTTTGCCAATTCTTCTGGCTGCAGAGGAGCTGAGAGCTCCCTCCTAAGGGTTGGAAACACCAAAGATGGTTTGAGAAAGCAGAAAAATCATGCAGGGGGGCGGGGTGGCCTGTGGCAAGAACTACCGGCTCACGCCTGAGCAGCGTGTTCAGGGCTGATACTTCTCAGAAAGCTCTGCTCACAGGGCGATGCCCAAGGGGAATCCTTCTCACCATCTGCCCCGCGGGTGCTGCTGAGATCCAAATCCCCATCACACCTGCCATTTCTGAGCTCAGAGTGCCAGACCCCAGCTCTGGCAGCAGCCTGTTGCTTTCTCCTTTAGGAACCAACCGGCCCAAGCACTCACAGCCCCCTATCACCGGCACGGGCGGGGCAGGAGCCAGCCGCGCTCATCCACCGCCGCCGTGGGCAGCAGAGACCCGCCGGGGCCAGCCCGAGCCGAGCCCCCTCACCCCGGCGGCGGCGCTAGCCCGGCTCCACTTGGACGACGCTGATTGGCTGCCCGCCGCGCCTGCCGCGCTCCCATTGGCTGCGACGCGTCCGGCCGCTCGCCGGCGCAGAGCGCCCCCCGACGCCTGTGGCCGCGCAGGGATGGGGGGGTGGCCCTACCGCCCGCTCCGAACCCCAAAAGCGACCCGCAAACCGCCCCGCTACCAACACCTCCGCCGCCGCCACCTCTGGGACTCTCCCGTGCCACCCGCCTGTTGCTCCCGCCCCCGCCACCGCGCACATGGCGGCCGCGCTCCCAGAGCCGGCAAGCGGCCGCCAGTACCTTGTCGAAGGTGATGGAGTCGAGGGGCACGGAGCCCTTGGTGTGCAGCGAGGAGCCGCCCGGCAGCACCAGGCCCAGCAGACAGAGCAGCAGCGAGCCGGCCGCAGCCGCCGCAGCCATGGCGGAGCGCGGAGGGACGGACGGACGGACGGAAACGAGGAGGGAGCGAGTGAGCGAGCGGGGCTGCCGCCGACACGTGACCGCGCCCAGCGCCGGGGACGCGCCCCGCCCCGGGGNCCCGAGCAGCCTCTTCCCTTCCCGGTGCTGCTGCTGCCACCACCAGAGAAATGAAGAGCAGGCCTGCAGCTCCCAGCCGCTTTGCAGACGAAAGGGCTGAGTGCGGGGCTCGCAGGGCAGTCTGCGGCCACACAGAGCAGAGAGGAGCTAGCAGGTGATTTATACGCAGGTATGGTGGCTGCTGCACATCGTCACAGCCCTCTCAAGCAGTTTCTGGTATCTCATGCACTGCCGGCCTTGCCTCATCGCTGAAAGCCAGGATGTAGTGCAAGCAAGCAACGCAGGAAGCCTCCACAACAGATTGACAGATGCTCATGTCAAAAAACAAGCACATCCAAGCTCTCCCACGCAGCAGACATCATTCCAAGCCCAGTCCACAGCAGTGAGGTGTTTTTTTTTTCACTCCCCTTCTCTTTTCCATCCTCTCAGTTTAGGCTTCGTTTTCTGCTTGCTCTGCACCAGGATAATCCACTGACAAAGCTCAACGGCACGAGCAAACGCTGGTCACTCCCAGACAGAAGAACGAAAGAGGCAGCAATGCTGATTTGTAACGAAACCGACTTTTATATAAATTATAAATCCATCCAGTTTAAAGCAGATCAGTCGCAGTGGTGTCACTTAAGTCCGTAGAAGGCTGAGGCATTATGTTATCTTCTACAGTCATAAATTAACAATGAATAATCGAGGAAGAGAAAGTTCAGGTAAGGCTGCAGGAAGGCTGCAGATACAACAACAATAACAACAACAACAGAAAAAACCAACCCAAAAAACCCTCTAAAGATTACTAGCGGTTAAAATAATGATTATCAATGATTGCAAAATATAAATGCAACTTCTGAACGGTTAAAAAGTACAAAAAAGGAAAAAGATGGGCGACACGAACAGGCCTCGTGTGTAGACAAAGCAGAGTAGGAGACTTCTGACCTTTATCTACATCAGACGCCGAGCTGATAAGCAAAGAGTTGAGGAAATCTGTAAAAGGATCGTGGCTCGTGATCCCAGTAGTACAAAAGCAGTTATTTTTCAGTCTGTAAACAGTAGTCTTGGTATCTTCTTCTAGGTTTGTTTTTCAATTCGTTACCAGAAAAAAAAAAAATCAAATAAATTCCAAAACAAACGAACAAACAAACAAAACCAAACCCCAAGAGTGGAGAAGGTGGAACAGCAGCAACGGGTCATAGCTTGAATTTCTTATCAGTCTCTGTGGGACATGTTCTGGAGGAGAAATGCTCTTCTGTAAGAAATATATAATATATTTAACTGTACACAATTTATAGGGGGAAGAGAGATTCTCCCTCTCCCGCAACAAAACCCCAGTCAGTCATTCACAGTCATCTTTGTACACTGTTTCCTCCTACAGAGAAACTACAGCTTGTGAAGAGATAGCATCTGGTTTTATAAAACCCTGAATAATCCCCAAACTGTATTTGTTTGACAAGGTTACCGTTTGCCAGTGGCTGGAGCTGGAAGGAGCTCAGCAGGTAACACTGAGCAGCAGTCAGCAGTCCCCCTTCCACGCTGCCGCAGGGGTAGTTTAAGCGACTGACTAACACTGTGCCAAATGCTGCGACGGGAAGCAAGAGCGATGGTTTCGTCTCTCCTCAAGACTTTCCTTCAGATGACACAAGTCACCCTCCCAGCAGTTTCAATTCTGTTTTCCAGGCAGCTGACACAGAAACCACTGTTTTAAAAGCCAGTTCTGCTTTCAGGAGGATTTAAAATTCATGGTTATATTACCCTTCACCATCACTTACTTACAACCAGTTGAACTGAACCTGTTGTAGCAGCAGCGGAAGGAAACTCCCGTACAAAACAGATGCGGACACCTCCAACACTGGCGTTTGTGCAAAGTCCCCTGGAGTCAGCACTGCCACAGGGGAGGGAACGCACGCAATCTGCCTCCTCGAACAAGCAGGAGCAGCGCACGTTCACAGACTCCTGGCTATGAATTGCATCACCTCAGCCCTGAGACTGTCTTCTCTTACCCCCACATTCCAAAGCATCAAGTTCAGTCAGCAGTTTTGCTTGAACTGACAGAGCACACCCTTCTTTCCAAAAAAGAAAGAGTATTTCCATTCAACACAGAAGAGTTCGCCTGGTGGTTTGGGTTTGTTTTGGTTTTTGTTTTGTGTTTTTCCTAGGAACAGTCTGACTTGAAACCAGACTTCACACACTTGGATCCTCCTCTAGCCCAGAGCACTTACCAGACGTCGCAGTTAAACCATCAGCACATCCATTACGGTTTTGACAACCTGCAGACGTTCTTCTTTCCCTTTGAGGATGGAGCAAAGCAAAACTAAATCCAGCAAGAGCAGCTAACGTGAACGGCTCGGGGTGGGGGCTTTTTTGGTTGGTTTTTTTAGATACAGGGGATTTTTGTTAAAAAAATACTCTCCTCAACACTCTAGCATTACTAACAAAACAGAAGAGGTGACAACACCAGTAGATTGTCAGCTCTCCTTAAATATAGACTTCAGGTAGTAGCTGCTTTACATCAGCAGATGAGGAATCTCTAAAGCCTCACCTGGTACTGCAGGCAGATGGAACTATGCTTGTTGTTTGCCTACCAATTTTAGGCTGCGTTTACTCCTTGAGAAATGAAAAAACCCAGCAGAGATGCGGCTTCGGAGAGCGTGGATGGTGCGACCTGCACGTTCTAACAGAAAGCCTACGGAGCTGGTGCTTAAACAATCAAAGATCAACTGCAAAACGCAAGCACATGAGTTACGAGAAAAGGATTCTCAGCCTCATACCACAGCGGAAGCAAAAGTTACCTCTGCCAACTTAAAAAAACCAAAGCCAGTAGGATTTAATTTCTATTAAAATAGTTTAAGTCTTAAAGTTTCAGTATTCTAAATACACTTTTTAAAAAGTCAGGATGATTGCTGTGTTTGTACATCAAACCGCCAGGAACTCCGAGCGCAGCGCCAGACCTCGCTGCAGCTACTATATACAAGAGCTCTGGGTTCGTCTCTTTTCTCTGCTGAAACACCGACTCCCATCTCCGTCTCTCAAGCCGAACGGCCACGTTGGCTCCTTGAACGTGGAAACACCCTGTGTGTACGGCGAGAGCAGCAGCTCTCGCCCGCCTCGCGCTCCCCACACTGGGTTCTGTGGGAAGGCCGTAGGCAAAGCCAGCTCCTCCAGCTCTCCCCGGCTGGATCGACACCCCGACTCGTTCCGTAGGACCGGCTGGTTCCCAGCAGCTCCAAACGCGGCCCGTTCCATCTGAGGCGGCTGGATGTGGCATCTACAATTTCTGCAATTCTAAGGCAAGGACCATACAAAAATTATAAACACCGTGTGGTGATGAAAATACAACTCCTTTGAGATAACAGGCTTTACACTGGATTTCTATTGCTGCTTCTAAAGACCGTCTCCAGTTGTTTCTAGAGATCCAAAAGGGAAGAAAAGGTCGTTCTCTCCTGTTGCGATACGCTTCTGAACGCGTATAAAAAGTGGTCAAACCCCGACAAGGGTCCCTGCTTCTCGTTTATGTACAATAATTTAAATCAGCTCAATACATCTGGAATACCTAAAAAAAACTGCTTTATGATTTTGAAGTCCTTCATGCATCATGAGGAAGTTCTGGATTGAAGTGATGGTACAGTGGATGTTGCTTCTGTCTGGGATTCTGGTGTCGCTCCCTGCTGGAGTCTGTCACGGACGAATCTCTCAAATCTTTAGTTTTTTAATGGTATCGAGTCTCTTCTTCAGCAGCTCTCCAATTTCCTGAACTGAGTGATGGTAACTGCTCTGGACCTTCCCTTGCACAGTCTTTGTAAACTTTTTTTCTTCCTGCAAAATGCAAAAGAGAAGTCGTTCACTCCGCAGCAGCTGCTTCAACCCTCCCTGTTAAGCCTCCCCCACCACCTCTAACACCAATAAGAGATTCATGAGGACCACGGTCTAAGTTTACAAAGGGAACATCACCGCAATTGTTTCCAGGGAAGTGACTGAGCAGCAGCAGGGGAATCTCAAATGTCACCCAGAGTAAGGATTTTGCATCCAACACAGCACGGAAATGACAGATAACAGATAGAGTGATACCACAGGTGACAAATAATGCTGAACTCTTAATTTTCCTCACTAATTTCTTCACACCACACAAATCACAGTGTTTGAAATTCCCTGTGTTCAGATCTTTGTTTTTGAGATGACTTTGTGCAGTGAACTGATCAGATAAAACAGAGTCACTGTGTCAGTCACTGCTCTAAGCTTGCACAGAATCCCGGAATGATTGAGGCTGGCAAAGCCCTCGGAGCTCAGTCAGCCCAGACCAGCACCTAACATCACTCCAGCAGCCACACCAGGGCATCAGGGCCACAGCCAGGCTGGCCTTCAACACCTCCAGGGGTGGATGGGGACTCCCCCACTGCCCTGGGCAGTCCATTCCAGGCTCTGATCACCCTTTCCACGAGGAAGGGCTTCCTGACATCAACCTAACCCTTCCCTGGGGCAGCTTCAGGCTCTGCCCTCTCGTCCTGGTGCTGGTTGCCTGGGAGAAGAGGCTGACCCCCACCTGATTACAACGTCCCTTCAGGGAGCTGGAGAGAGGGAGAAAGTTCTCCCTGTGTCTCCTCCAGGCTAAACAACCCCAGGTCCCTCAGCCTCTCCTCATCAGCCCTTCCCCAGCCTCGTTGGTCCTCTGGACCCGCTCGAGCTCTGCCATCTCTTTCTTCCAGTGAGGAGCCCAGCACTGCCCCCAGTACTTGAAGGGAGGTCTCCCCAGAGCCCAGTACAGGGGAAGAATGACATCCATTTCCAGCATCCTGCCTCCTAACCTCTAGTTAAAAGCCATTCAGTCAGTCACAACAGATGGGTTTTGTCTCCTTTACTTCCCTTCCAGCAAAACACCTGGGTGAACAGAAGCTCCCATGAAGTCACCCCACAGAAGTGTGCATTCAGGTCGCTTTGCACCACGCACCAACGTACAGAGCAACAACCAGCTTCTTACCTGTAAAAGCAGAGTGTCCTTCAGTGACAGCTCTTCAAGTTTTAGTGCAGTCAGAATGATTTCAAGCCCTTTCATGTGGTCTATTACACTGGAAGTTAACGTCTGTAGTTCAGTAACATAATCCAGAAAATGTGTAAATACAGGTGGCTGTGAAAAAGGAAAAACATTGATTTTTCAGGTATCATCACACATCCATGCCAATTCAATGACTGTTCTCTAGGACAGCTCAGTTTACTGTGGCGTTCAAGACAGGAAGGCCCATGATAATCTGCATTTCCTGCTAAAAACCTGTCCTGTGATGCCAGAGATTTTTATTTTAAACAAGAGCTTTGAAAATTAGAATCACGGGCTCATTCAGGGTGGAAATGATCCCTAGGATCATTGAGTCCAACCATCAACCCTACTCTACAAAGTTCATCCCAGATCCCCCAACACCATATCTAAGTGACTTTGAAACTCATTCAGGGATGGAGACTCAACCACTACCACCCTGGGCAGCCCAGTCCACTGCCTGACCACTCTCTGCAGGAAGAATTTCTTCCTGATGGCCAGTCTAACCTTCCCCTGGTGAAGCTTGAAGCCCTTCCCTCTGCTTCTGTCGTTAATAAGCACATGTGAGAAGAGATCAGCAGCAACATCTCTACAGTGTCCTTTCAGATAGTTGTAGAGAGCAGTGAGGTCTCCCCTCAGCCTCCTCTTCCTCAAATGAAACAGCCCCAGCTCTCTCCATCTCTTCACATCAGATTGATTTTCCAAGCCCTTCCCCAGCTTCGTTGCCCAACTCTGCACTTGCTCCAGCACCTCAATGTACTGAGGTGCCCCAAACTGGCCCCAGTACTCAAGATGTGGCCTCACCAGTGCTGAGCACAGGGGTACAATCACCTCCCTGCCCCTGCTGCACACACAGTTTCTGATCCAGGCCAGGATGCCATTGGCTTTCTTGGCCACCCTGCTGGCTCCTGTTCAGCCACCTGTCAATTAGAACCCCCAGGTCCTTTTCTGCTAATACAGAACAATCTCTACCCTATGCCAGCCCCTGCAAGGCAAAGTTTACCAAATCCCCTATATTCACGTGTTTTCTAACCTCGTTTTATTGTTGGGTCAGGGGTGGGAGAGAAAAGACAGGAACATGGTCCCTACCATAGTGACGCTGCTGTCTTTTTTTTTCTTCTTCTTTTTCTGAAGGTTGGATTTAAAAGGTCGGAGGACACTGTCACAGTAGCTTGATACCCAGAGGGCAATGGAGATCGTCTGGAAAAAAAGGTAAGAGCACGTTACAAGTCACATCTACAGGTTTCTGAACTGGTTTTAGTGTTTCTGTTAAGACTTGGAGCAGTTAAAATGTGCAAGAAAGCCCTCTGCCTTCATGAGCGATCGAAATCAAAGAATGTTCCCTTTAGTCCACACTTTTAGCCCCTAAACTACTCAAAAATGTAGTTTCCGACGTAAAAAGGTACCTCAACGAAGAAGACAAGGTTTTCTAACAGGTTTGGATGGGTTTTCAAGGTGCCATCTCTGACCTCGATCAAATCACCTTTACATTTATTGAACAAGTCTGAAAAGAGACAAGAACAGCCCCACTCAGGACACCCAGATCAACGGAACCACGTATTTTCTGCGTAGTACATGCAGCAGGGCAGTGATCCACCGACACCAGCTATCAGCTCACGATAAATTTGTCCAAAGCCTCTTGAGAAGAGACCTTCCCCTGTCTTGCAGTACAAACAGCATCTCCACTCCATTTACTAGCAAGTGCCAGAGAGACAGCAGCTGCTCAGGTGCGGCTGCAAGGTAGCGCAACGATAGGTCATGTAACAGCTTCGCAATCAGACAAGGCAGGCGAAGCTCAGCCTGGTTCTCAAGTACATTTGGAAGGCTGCTGCAGCTGCATTCACACACCCCCCCCACGACAGCAGCACACTGAGCAGCACCTCAGTGCTTATTCTCAAGTCACCATTTACCTGTTAGTCGTTCTACTAAGGACTTGAAACTATTCCCTATCCTCTCCTGGATTTCTGTTGAGTCTTCTGAAAGAGAAGAACAACGCCGTTACGAAGGACAAGCTCGTGTATTTTCCACTTCCACAGCACCACGAGGTGTTTCAACACCATTTACTGTCAGCAGCCAAGAGCAAATGCAACTGCTTTCAGAGAGGAGCTGGTATCACATCAACACACCCTGTACAAAACCAAAGACCCACAAGAAACATCAGATTGGGACATCATCTCCCCAATAATGTAACATCACTCAGAACCAGTGAACGCACCAAGTCTGAATCCACATCATCAGAGTTTGCACAGTACAATGTGGACAACGTCTCGCTTCTCCCTCCCGCCCTGCCCCGTGACCATCTGCCCCTCAGACACTTACCTAAGCCATTGGTATCTAGTTCATAAATATCACTAACAAGATAAAACAAGCTAGTCTGGCACTGACAGCTGCCATTGCTGAAGAAGCCAGCCATTCGGGTAGGAGGAGGGCCAAGGACAGGATACTAGGCAAGAAGCAAAGAAAAAGATCAAGGTGTTGCAGCTTTCCTGATCCAGAGCACAGTGTCTGTCTCTGGCCCATCTCTCAGTCAGAGCCACGCACTACAACCTCGGCGTCGGCTAAGTGCACTCTGCAGCCCACTGGATGCATTCAAGTTTCTCTGCGTGCATTCGCGTGCGTTTAATCTTTGGGGAGAGCTTTCTCCTTAACGGGTACCTGAATTTTTTGTTCTAGAAACTTCTTCCCTGAATCCACTGCCGCTTCCAGCTGCTGAAGCAGGGATCGGATCGGATCGATCTTGGAGGAGACGCCGTTCTCCGCGGTCTTTTCAGAGTTCTTTGGTTGGATAGTGTGACTAAGAGTTGGGAGTCCGCTTATTAGCCTTAACGTTAACGACCGGATTCGCAACCACAGCGTTTCTTCCTCTAGGGAGAGCTTCCTATGATCTTCAGAGATGTCCCTAGGGAAAGGCACCACATGTTGTCAGGCTAATGCTTCAGTCCTGCAAAGCAGCAAGTTCCATGTGGGTACAAAAGTCAACCCAAAGTTATCAAACACTGTATGAAAAGCAGCAGCCTCAGTGCATCAACGGTTGGACTTGATGATCTTATAGGTCTTTTCCAACCAAAATGATTCCATGAAAAAGGAGTGGGTGGAAATTCAGAAAACTAGGTGATAAATGATCACTGAATCACAGGATATTAGCAATTGAAGGGACCCTGAAAGATCACCCAGTCCCATCCCCACAACACAGCAGGATCCCCCAGATCCAGTCACACAGGAACAGCCCAGGAGGGTTTGAAATGTCTCCAGACAAGGAGACNAAGTTCACCCCAGGATACCACTGGCCTTGGTCACAAGGGCCCATTGTTGGCTCCTGGCCATCCTGCTGACTACCAGCAGCCCCAGGTCCCTTTCTCCCACACTGCTCTCCAACAGGCCAGTGCCCAACACATCCAGTTTGCAGTCAGACAGCCTGGGGAACATTTAAACGTTGCAGCTGCCTGGGAATGACTCGCTTTGCCATGTGTGCTGTGAGGAAATGATGTGACTCTACAGCTGAGGCTCGTTGTACCCACCTATCTTTTGGATCCCAGTTAAACAAGACCGTCAGGTCCCTGTTGTCACGCAAATCTTTCCACGGAATGTCATCCTCCTCCGGGCTCAGACTCATGGACTTTATACTTTCTTCTAAACTGGTTGATCTGTGCATAAGAACAAGCAAGATTCAATCAACCAACCACCTCATCAGTGCAAAGAGCAGGCACAGCTCAAGATGTCAACCGTCGTCCCTCACCGCTGCTGCACTTACATATTGGCTTCAAGTAAGAGGTCTAACAACATCCGCTCCGTGCGAACTTGCGCGAAGTGAAGGGAAGAGTTCAGCCGATTCCTGAACGCGATGAATTCGGGGATCTTCTCAAACGCCCCGTATTTGTAGGCTTGAATGATATATTCTGAGGTCTGGAAGAGAGCGCAGGCCGTCTCTGCGTTAGCTGCTTCTAAACAACCCCAGCTGAAACAAGGTCAGCGCCAAGAAACCGCGCTGCCACGGGTTTTCATTAACCCCGCGTCCCGAATCTGGCAGAAACCCGCTCCCTGGATGGAGCCTGACTTCTGCCTGTCAAACCAATGCTAACACACATCACGCTGCCATCCCCACTGAGACTGACAATCCTTGGAAGATTCCAAAAGGCTTTTTCTGTTGTTGACAAGCATTATTCCAGCCACTAAATCATCGTTTCAGAGTGAGGACGTAAAAATCTCCCAGACTGAACAGACTAGGATGCACACCACGGATTTGCACAACACAGACCTAAGACAAATTGCTCACATGCAGGGTTTTGTTGCTCTTTTTTAATTAGGTGTCTGAATACAGCGTCCAGGGGGTGGATCCTTCTGCTTCCCCTCTGATGAAAAGCCACAATAACCCCCTGCGGCGCCACAGACTGGGGGATGAGTGGCTGGAGAAGGAACTGGCAGGGAGGGACCCAGCAGTACTTGATGACAACTGGCTGAGCAGGAGCC
This sequence comes from Rhinopomastus cyanomelas, assembly GCA_013400115.1. Lineage (NCBI taxonomy): Eukaryota > Metazoa > Chordata > Aves > Bucerotiformes > Rhinopomastidae > Rhinopomastus > Rhinopomastus cyanomelas. The sequence continues at coordinate 254,972 of VXBP01003975.1, forward strand.
AGCAGGGTGCCCAGGTGGCCCAGAAAGCCAATGGCATCCTGGCTGGGATCAGCAATAGTGTGGCCAGCAGGGCTAGGGACATCATTCTCCCCCCATACTGGGCACTGGGGAGGCCTCCCCTTGAGTACTGGGCGCAGTGATGGGCCACTCACTTCAAGAAAGAGATGGAGGGGCTGGAGCGGGTCCAGAGGAGCAGTGAGGCTGGGGAAGGGACTGGAGGGATGATGGGAAGAGGCTGAAGGAGCTGAGGGTGTTCAACCTGGAAGAGACTCAGGGGGGACCTTTTCCCTCTCTCCAACTTCCTGAAGGGAGGTTGTAGTCAGGTGGGGATCTGGCTCTTCTCGCAGGCAACCAGCAGCAGGATGAGAGGGCAGGGCCTGAAGCTGCCAGAAGAGGGTTAGGCTGGATGTCAGGAAGTCCTTCCTGATGGAAAGGATGATCAGAGCCTGGATAGGACTGCCCAGGGCAGAGGGGGAGTCCCCATCCATCTCTGGAGGTGTTGAAGGCCAGCCTGGCTGTGGCCCTGAGTGCCCTGGTGTGGCCACTGTGGTGATATTAGGTCCTGGGCTGGGTTTTTCAGCCTCAATCATTCTGGGATTCCGTAACGTGAGGCCTGCAACTGCTCTCATACCAGTCCAAGCAACCTCCAGAAGGAGGTCTGTGCGATGGAAGAGCCCCAAGCAAGCTCTGCATTTTAATGAAAACGCCTAACTCTAGAAACTGCACTACTTACAGTCCCTGCCAGGACAGATGGCTGGATTTCTCCAGCATCAGAATTACTCCACAAGTGAGAAATCCTTGCAAATCGAGTATTTTCTTCTGAACAAGATCATGAAGTGAACTGGAGAGGAAAGACACCAGAAAAGGCCTCTGCTTCACACAGCTTCTGTGCTGCTCACAGACTCAACTTGTCTCAGAGACCAGAAGCTAGTGCTCACAGGTAAAAGCCCATTCCTCCTCTTCTCCAAAGTACAAGCTGTCCTCTAGGTCACTCTTATTCTTTTAATTCCTAAGAAATTGGTTATTTGCCCTGAATGAAAAGATATGCCCAATATTCAACGACCCTCAGAGCTCACTGTCAGGCTGTGGGTGCTAATTTGACTGCAGCAACGTTGTTTTTAAGTCCCCACTGGAGGACAGGGTACTTGGAAATGATAACCCTCCTTTAACGTCGCAGTTTGCTGCTGCTATGGGACTTGAATGAGTAGCTGGCATCAGGAATATGAAGGGACAACCCAGCAGAGCCACAGGAATAGGTAGCAGATCCTGACCTGGTGATACCCGGGACACGTTTATCGCACAGGATCCTGTTTTTCATCTCTGCTCTTGCCAAACTGCCATCTGGGGTGAACAGGACCCTGAGCTGCGCCTTCACCACCTGCAACGTGCGCCTTATGAGTGGTTTAAAGGACACTTGGTGCTGCAAACAGCCACAGCTTTTGATCCATGATCTTAATGATCTTCAGCTGTTAATAACCACTGGAAGAGTCCAGAAGGCATGAGAGATCTGGCTACCCATGCTCAGCAATGGCTCATGGTCCTTTGGTCACGAGTCTGTCTCCAAGACGAGAGACAATGCGAGTGGGTTCCAGAGTCACATCCTTATCGTGCAGCATGAAGAATTCCATGATGCTGACTGCACCACTTTAGCCCCTGAGGCAGGTTGAACCATCTGGGCATCACCTCACAATTTACAGAACAAAAGCTTCTTCCTGGCAACAGCATTTGGAATGTGGCTCTTCGTCCCTGTCCACACATGGAGCTACTGGAGACAAACCAGCTCTTCTCTGCTGTGAGCACCTTTATGATTCATGACAAAGAGAACACCCTTCTCTCAACCACAGAATACTAGGGATTGGAACGGACCTCAAAAGATCACCCAGTCCCATCCCCCTGCCACAGCAGGGTCCCCTAAATCCAGTCACAGAGGAGCAGGGCCAGGAGGGTTTGAAACATCTCCAGAGAAGTAGACTCCACAACCCCCCTGGGCAGCCCCTTCCAGGGCTCTGTCACCCTCACCATGAAGAAATTCCTTCTCATATTGATGTGGAACCTCCTATGCTCCAGCTCACATCCAGTGTCCTTTGTCCTATCATTAGATGACACCACATCTGACTGTTTTCCAGGGAAAGATGATTTCTTAATACTTTACAATGCAGACAAATCACTTCCCATAGTACTTGTGGGTCACTTTTTCCCCTGGGACCAACAGCGATGGGTTTCACAGCTGGTTCCAGTTATGCTTTTCATTAACATCCACCAAAGGACTTTGAAACAAGACTGAGTTACTCATTAAAGAATCCCAATTAAAAAACCCCACCAGTACCAAGAACAGACACAAAGGACTAAGCTGGATCCAGGGCTTGACTCCAGCACACAAGAATCCAAAGACTGTACAAGTAGAATTAGAACTTACACAATGAGCAAATGAGGGGAGCAGACAACAGTGAACTCCCACCTAAAAAGGAAACTGCTTGTCTGCAGAACCTCTGAGACAACTTAGCCAGCAGCTGACTCCAAGATTTATAACTGGATTACAGAATCATTCAGGTTGGAAAAGACCCCTGGGATCATCGAGTCCAACCATCAATCCTACTCTGCAAAGTTCACTCCTAAAGCAGAACACCATATCTAAGTGACTTTTAAACACATCCAGGGATGCAGGCTCATCCACCACCCTGGGCTGCCCAGTCCACTGCCTGGCCACTATTTCTTCCTGATGGCCAGTCTAACCCTCCCCTGGTGGAGCTGGAAGCCCTTCCCTCTGCTTCTGTCACTAATGACCTGTGAGCAGAGCCCAGCACCAACATCTTTGCAGTGGCCTGTCAGAGACTTGCAGAGAGCGATGAAGTCTCCCCTCAGCCTCCTCTTCCTCAAACTAAACATCCCCAACTCTCTCCATCTCTCAACAGATTTCTTCTCCAGGTCCTTCCCCAGCTTCATTCCCCTCCTCTGCACTTGCTCCAGCACCTCGATGTCTCCCTTGTGCTGAGGTGCCCAAAACTGGCCCCGTACTCAAGGTGCAGCCTCCCCAGTGCTGAGTACAGGGGACAATCACCCCCTATTCCTGCTGGATGCACAGTTCCTGATCCAGGCCAGGATGCCATTGGCTTTCTTGGCCACCTGGGCACCCTGCTGGCTCACACTCAGCCACCTGTCAATTGCACTTTCATTTCTTACAAAGTAAAATAAAAGCACCTACCTCTCAGAAATGCGAAATCCTCCCGCCTTCCTCTTTCCCCGTGAGCAATCCCCACCACCCCACCAAACCTGCCATATAAAGGATGACCAGAGCACCAACCCCCAAACTGGTCGTGGTACTGCTCTTTGTCACCACGTTGTCCAGCACCACATTCCGTAAGGCATCTCACCGCAGCGCTCTGCCACAAAGCCACGGAGGGCTGCTTTCAACTTACATCTTTCTGGTTGGAGTGGAAAAACCTGAGTGCAAAATTGCAGGATTGGGATGCAGCAGCGTAATGGCCCAGTGCCTCTGCGTAGCGGGTCAGAAGATAGCTGCAACACAACACGGCACGAGTCAAACACTGGCCCTCGACCCCGCGGAAACACGAAGCACAGAGCACTCCACTGAGAGCTGTGCTCCAGCTTCGCTGGAGAAGTCTGCAGATCTGAGGGCACTCACGGCACCCTCAGTAAAATCTAGGCTTGGAGAAGGAATGGAAGGAAATCTTAAGGCCTGGAGTCCCTCCATCCACCTTGTTAAACCTACAAGAGCTTTACTTGACACCCACACACTAAGCAAGGCTCAGCCATTCGGTCTGACTGTTGTAACTAGGGCTCCCAAGCTTTGCCCAGCAGGACACCAAGCTACAGCCAGCACCGTGACACTCAGTTCACTGATTTCATTCAAATCCCCACCAGTTAATACTCTGAAAATCCCAAACAGATCAAAACCACACTGGACACTCTACAAGAAGGGGAGTAAACGTGTTCACACTAGTTAACTCTCACGAAATGCCAAAACATCGTATGAAAACCTGATCATGTGCTAACTGCTGGTAGCAAAGGCAACTGTTGGTCTCGGGGCCGGTTACTGCAGGGTCACCGATTATTCTCAGTATATACTACCCACCCGATGGTGTCGTGCTGTATGTGCTTCGCATCCAGGCTGGAATAGAGCTCCGCCACGGGTTCGAACGCACCGAGCCTGCAGTAGATTCGGATGAGCAGCAACTTAAACTGAGCGTTGGAAGGGCTGTGGGATAACCCTTCCTCCAGGAGACTCAGGCACTGCCACACGGCCGTCTCTTCGCCTGGGGACGCAGACAAAACACGCGGACAGGAACGATCAGAGGCGCTGAACGCTGTGATGATGCTGACAGCACGTGTCACTTTGGTGTTGATGCTTCCTTACGTTACGAGCCTCCTGAAACCATCTCGTGTTTCAACGTACAGGTGGCATTCATCTGCCAAGCTGCTGCCCCTAAAACCTAACACTCACTGTTCTCTGAGGAATAATTCATGGGGAGTAGGTGGCTCACACCTGTACAGAGCACGAAGAAGCAACCATCCCTGACGAGTCCTGCACTGGATTCGTTGCTTACACCTAGAGCATCCCCAAGCACGAGGTACGAGAACTGGGAAGTGAAGAGCCCACATTCAGCTGGTGACCTGCCAGGAACCTGGCGATGGATTTACTCAGGTTAAAGACTCAATCTTCCTCAGGAAAGACAAAGGTGCAACAGACTGCTACACGAACAGCTGCTGTTGGAGACCGGCTCTATGGGATTAGGGGACCAGCAGGCAGAGCAGATGTGCAGTACAGGAATAGCTCAGACAGCGCAACAGGTCTCAGCAGAAGGTTTAGAAGCAGGGGGTCCAGAAGACAAAGTATGTCAGGGAGAGAAAGCAACACTCTCAAAACACCTCTGGCATCAGAGAGGAATTGTCAGTGGAACTCTGTCACAAGGAGAGAAAAAACACTGCCTACATGGGAAACTCACAGCCAGCTTCTGAAGACAGCCAGCAGCAAAGCTCTGCTGGGACTTAGAGGAATTATCAGAAACATTAAATCCCTTTGGAGGTCAGTGAGATTCAGATCAAACACCAATAGAACAGAGCAACTCCTCATCTGGAGCAACAAAACCCCCAAAGCCCTGAGCTTCACAATGCCCACATCAGGTACACACTGTCACAACCATCTCAGGAGGTAACGAAACAAAGCACAGTATTAGGAACGTACCTTCCAGCCACAAATCGAGCAGCAGGTGAACAGCAAGCAGGCAGTAATAATCTGAAAACTGCAGTTCAGTTTTCAAACAAGACTTCCCTAAAAAGGAAAAACAAACAAACAGAGTCACCCTTGATTTCCTAAAGAAGCAAAGTCACCCTTGATTTCCTAACAGTGCCTCCCACTCCGGCAGCATTATGGAACGACACGGGCAATAACCACAGCTTGAATGGATGAAATACAAAGTTCTTCAGATGTTTACATCTGCCAAAGAGAAAAGAATCCTACAAAATCCCACAAATTCATAGTCACAGGATCACAGACCATTAGGGATCGGAAGGGACCTCAAAAGATCATCCAGTCCCATCCCCCTGCCACAGCAGGATCCCCCTAGATCCAGTCACACAGGAACATATCCAGGTGGGTTTGAAATGTCTCCAGAGAAGGAGACTCCACAACCCCCCTGGGCAGCCTCTTCCAGTGCTCTGTCACCCTCACTGGGAAGAAGTTCTTGCCCGTGTGTCTGTCCTACACCCAGCCTGGCTTTGCTTCAAAGTCACAGGCACTTCTGCAGACATGCAGCTCTACTCTCTGAACTACTCAGGAACATCTTTCCCTTAAGACAGATGACTGCAAGTCAAAAGCAAATGAAAAGTGAACAGATCATTCAGGTATTTAACCATAAAGGAGAAAGCACAGTCTTATCTGTCGGCACAGTGGGTGCCACCAGCATTTCTGCTGTGAACTGCGGCTCAGAACAAGCTGCAAGCGAGCCGCAGTCTCATCTTGCAGATTTCTCTCACCGAACTCCAGCCCGTGACGGTATCTTGCCATCAGCTCCCGCACCACCGCCAGCTTCTGCTTCTTCTCCATGGCGTGGTAGAGTCCGAGCAGCCTGGAGAGCTGCACCACACAGAGATGCTGCTGCAGGGCTTTGATGTCGGGCGGCAGCGCCATCTCCCCCTCCGCCGCGGCCGCCAGAGGAATTACTTCCAGCAACTGACCGACGAACTGAAAGAGAAACGCCGCTGTTACGCCCCGCAGGGCATCACTGCGACCGGCGTGGACACAAACCATGCCCTCCTCACACCACGTCAAAAGAGAAGGGGGGACTGCCAGCATCGCCCTGACAGCTGAAGAGCTGGCTGCAGTGTTTATTTTACTCTTCATTTATTTGGATTTGGGAAGTGCTGAGCAAACAGCTCGGGCTGCGCCGAGCAGCTTTTACCAAGTTTCACCAAACAGATGGAGCGGGGTGGGGGGAGGAAAATAAATCACAGGCAGGTTTCCAAAGCACTGACACACGAGGGAGTTCAAGAACCTGTTAACGCTCTCCGCAAAAACATAAGCAATTAAATTAATTAGTTAGTGAAAGGCTCCACAGCACATTTCCAGGAAATACTGGGTTTGCTGCTTCATTTTCTTTCAGCTCTGCAGTCATGTGCTGTCATCAGCAAGGTCAACATCTTTTAATTAATGACTTCTTTTTTGAATCAAGTTGCAAGAAAAGCTGCTTCTCACTGTTTACAGTTGTAATGGGATGCAGCAGACTTCCCACAACACACAGTCAGGGCTGGACAGCAGCTCCCTGCTGCCCTAAAATCCAACAGTGTTTACAAACTCAACACTGAGCTAAAGCAAATGAATTCAGCCTGACTACGTTTGGTCTGGAAACACCACAACTGCCTCAAGCTCCTGCCCGAGGGAAAAAAGTCCTGACAGGGGGAACACCCAGCCCCCTGCACCCCAGTTCCAGCTTCCTCATGGACTGGGATGAAGATTGTGCTGACAAATCTTTCCAGTTTCACACTGAGCTGAGCAAGGTCAAGCAAATCACAAGGCTGCCCCCTCTAAACACTTCTGGGATCAGAATCAATTTACACCTCCAGGCAGCCAAGACTGATGTGGCAGGGATTATTTCTGGGTTATTCTGTGTGTCTAATGGCCCAGTAGAATCACAGAATCATTAGGGATTGGAAGGGACCCCAAAAGATCATCTAGTCCAATCCCCCTGCCCACAGCACGATCACTTCACTTCACTGGAGAAGTTATGGAATCAGTAGCTTCATCACATTCTCTACTCAACTGTAGCACAGTCCAGAACTCTTAAAATAAATCAATTACAAAACAAAAGACACCTCTCTGGCTTTGTACAGCCACTGCGACTGTGATCCTTCACCCAGGACACAACAACCTTCAGCATCTTTTGCTGTGAAACAGAAGAAATCTAAGACAGTCTATAAATATTTGAGGTAACTTCAATTTCAACGTTTCAAAAACTCATCAGCACTTCAGCACCACTAACCCTCCTCAGCCTCAGGTCTCCTTGCTCTGCCTCCAGGACTTCCACTGTTCTCCCTGGCAGTGAGGCTGTGGAAACGGGAGCCAGCAGGACGCCCAGGAGGCCCAGAAGGTCAGCGGCATCCTGGCCTGGATCAGGAACAGGGTAACCAGCAGGAGCAGGGAGGTGATGGTGCTGCTGTGCTCTGCACTCGTGAAACCACATCTTGAGTATTCAGGCCAGTTTTGGGCACCACAGGATCAGAAGAACATTGTGGGGCTGGAGTGGGGCCAGACAAGGGCAACAAGGCTGGAGAGCAGCTGGGGGAACTGGAGCGATTGAGTCTAGAGAAGAGGAGGCTGAAAGGAGACCTTCTTGCTCTCCACAGCTCCCTCAAAGGAGGTTGTAGAGAGGCTGGTACTGGGCTCTTCTCCCAAATTCCTAATGACAGGACAAGAGGAAATGACCTCAAGTTGGGTCAGAAGAGGTTTAGTTTGGATCTGAGGAAGAAGCTCTTTCTTGGGAGAGTGGCTGGGCACTGGAACAGGCTGCCCAGGGAGGTGGTGAAGTCCCCATGCCTGGAGGGGTTTAAAAACCAAGTAGCTAGAGCACTTGAGGCCACAGTCCAGGGGTTAGGGAGCTGCTGGGGCTGATGATCCTAGGGGTCCTTCCAAGCCAGGATGATTCCATGACTCTAAGAGCTTGCACCAGCAGTCAAAAAGTATTTTAATAAACTACAAACACACTCTCTACGCTCTGTTTACAAACATTCTGTCAACAACCTCTGGACTCTCTGTCTCGCCCTCCCCAGCTCTGGTAGTTTTACACAATGGCTTAGAAAAACAACGGGCTGAGTGACAGGATTCCCAGCTGCTGAAGTCATCCCACTGCTCATGACTCTGCACAAACGGGCTTTTCAGCTGAAGAGAGGCTGTTTCAGAAAGATTCTGGAAAAGTGCTCACAGGTCCCCTAATCAGTGTCAGTGTGTTCACAGCAGAACAGCCAAGGGACACCCCACCTGCATCCCAGCAAGGAGCAGAATCAGAAACAACCCCCAGCCCCCTGAACCCGCAAGAAAAACCCCAAATACATCTGAGGCTGAAACACTGCAGGACCACACTGAAGCTTTCAGTCTGCAGCAAAAATCCTCTGAATTCAGCTGCCCAGTGTAGTCATTCACTGGATTTTCTACAGCTTGAGTTTCAAAGGTAAAAAGCTGGTGTTTCCAGGTTGTTTTAGATTTCCAACTATTTGAAGACAAAGGGAACAAAGCACAACCAAGCGCTGCCACCAGCTGTTATCTTTCCTTACCTTTGTGTATTGGCTGGATGGGAGGAGATCCACAAAGACTTTGAGATCAGTAAAACAGCAGGGTTTGTCCCCAAATTTTTTGAAGTACTGGAACATCAGTTCTTCTGGATCACCTAGAAGAAAAGGCTCTTAAATGTCCTCCATCTGTAAAATCACTACGAGAAGCCTCCTCGTTTCCCCCTTTGAGATTGCCCAGCGATTTACGAGACCCGATAGCTGCACTGCCACGGGACTTAACAGACTTTGGTAACCAAGGACACGTTAAACAACCAACAAGCCAAGAGCTTCATTCAAGCTCCTCGCGCTTTCAGAACGCTTTACACACCGCGAGCAGCGCAGGCTCTCGTAGCAGACCCTGGGGATGTAGCAAAGGGACTGTTCCAAGTCTGATCACCCACCACAGCAGCTCTTACCGAGTTTATACTCGTCATTGCAACCTCTGTAGCGCAGGCGTCTGATCAGCTCCAGTTTGGCTAAATATGGTCCCCGAAGTGGCCGAGAGCTTTTAGATTCTTCCATGATCCTCTCCTCTATGAATGTCACCACTTGCTCTACGGTATAGTGTACTTCTCCTTCCAAAGAGCTGCGTGATGGAAGAGACAGAAGTTTCTTTGAGTTCTCCCATTGCTGACACAGTGCTCAGCATCCTCCAAGGAGCTGGCACGATGGACTCTCTAACAGAAAATATGAACTGGAGGAGGTCTACGGTGTCCAAACCACTAATGAATCAATGGCTTCCAATAAACTACTGCCAGCCCCACAAAAGGAAGTGGGGAGAACACATTGTCTGTCACAGAATCACAGAAGGTTGGGGTTGGAAGGGATCTCGAGAGATCATCCAGCCCGATCCCCCTGCCAGAGCAGGATCCCCTAGATCTAGTTATTAGGGGTTGGAAGGGACCTTGAAAGATCATCCAGTCCCATCCTCCTGCCACAGCAGGATCTGCTAGATCCAGTCATTAGGGGTTGGAAGGGACCTCGAAAGATCATCCGGTCCAGTCCCCCTGCCACAGCAGGATCCCCCAGATCCAGTCCCACAGGANGCTGATCTGCTAATCACCCCTCTTCTGATCCACCCCAGGATGCCACTGGCCTTCTTGGCCACAAGGGGACACTGCTGGCTCCTGGCCATCCTGCTGGCCACCAGGACCCCCAGGTCCCTTTCTCCTACAGGTCAGTTCCCACCCTATACTGGTACCTGGGGTTGTTCTTGCCCAGATGCCGGACTCTACATCGCCCTGGTTCGTTCAACTTCTCCCACCCTGGAGAGATAAGCACGAACACTGCAGCACAAAGGGAAACCAAATCCACAACAAAGCCGTTAACTTACTGCTCTTCTTCTGGCGGAGGTGTCCAGGATTCATCAATGAGTTGAAAGACTGAATCAAAGTAGGTTATATAAAACTGCCAATCATCTGAGCTGAAACAAAAACCAGGCACAGAACACATTCAGGGAGCTGCCAGAAGAGGATCTCACTTCTAACCCAGCTCAGCTTGAGAAAGCTCTGCCTAGGAGGAGAACATGTTTCACCTCACAGGAAAAACAACTGCACTAGGAATCATTTCTCCTTGGAAAGGTCTCCCATCTTGCCATTATGAAATGCTGACAGGAAACAACCTCAGTGAAGTGACAAACCCTCCTCCTAACACTTACAGTCCAACATCCCCACTCAGTGCTAAGGCAGCGGTTCCTCCTCTCTGTTTGGCTCTTACACAGATTGGGGCACAGCTAAATGAAACAGCAGCAAGTCTCTCCTGACAGGAGTTAGGTCTGATGCTACTGCTGTGTTCTCTCCTACAGCATCTGCTCTGAGCATTAGCACTTCCCAGTAGGAAGTCTGGCCAAGTAAGACAAACAGAGTTCCAGAGTGCAGAGAGAGTTCTCCTCTCTCCCACCACAGAAGTGAAGAGCTGGACCATGAGCACAGCCCCTAGAAATCAGAAGGGAAACAACTGGCTGTGTTACTGTGTCGCTAAACCCGGCCTTCAGCTGGCAGCACCCACAGTCCCCAGCACTGACTCTCTCCATGACCTTCACCGTGTCCCTGCACCGGCCCCTTCTGCTGTAGGCAACTGCTTTGAGATCCTCTGACGCTCTCCTACTTTAACAAGCAATCCACAAAACCCACCAAACAAGGCCGTTCACAACCAGCTGGGGTTTTGCAGCAGAAATACCATCTCACTTTTTCAGCAGCAGCCTTCTTGACAGCGCGTTGCACTCCGGCCACCTGCGCAGCTTCTTGTACATCGCCATGCACTTGTTCTCGCGGCTCTGGAGCTCACTTGTCAGCTTCTCTACATCAGGAACAGAAGGGCAAGTTCAATCAATCAGTGTGTTTCCCCTTCTACTTTGTGCACAAAAGCTTCTGGTTATAACCCAGGATGCCAAACAGCAAGGGGGAGAGAGAAGAGAGAGGAGACAGAGAGAGAGGAGACAGAAGAGAAGAGAGAGAGAAGACAGAGGGAAGAGAGAAGCGAGAGAAGCGAGAGAGAGAGGGAAGAGAGAAGCGAGAGAGAGAGGGAAGAGAGAAGCGAGAGAGAGAGGGAAGAGAGAAGCGAGAGAGAGAGGGAAGAGAGAAGCGAGAGAGAGAGGGAAGAGAGAAGCGAGAGAGAGAGGGAAGAGAGAAGCGAGAGAGAGAGGGAAGAGAGAAGCGAGAGAGAGAGGGAAGAGAGAAGCGAGAGAGAGAGGGAAGAGAGAAGCGAGAGAGAGAGGGAAGAGAGAAGCGAGAGAGAGAGGGAAGAGAGAAGCGAGAGAGAGAGGGAAGAGAGAAGCGAGAGAGAGAGGGAAGAGAGAAGCGAGAGAGAGAGGGAAGAGAGAAGCGAGAGAGAGAGGGAAGAGAGAAGCGAGAGAGAGAGGGAAGAGAGAAGCGAGAGAGAGAGGGAAGAGAGAAGCGAGAGAGAGAGGGAAGAGAGAAGCGAGAGAGAGAGGGAAGAGAGAAGCGAGAGAGAGAGGGAAGAGAGAAGCGAGAGAGAGAGGGAAGAGAGAAGCGAGAGAGAGAGGGAAGAGAGAAGCGAGAGAGAGAGGGAAGAGAGAAGCGAGAGAGAGAGGGAAGAGAGAAGCGAGAGAGAGAGGGAAGAGAGAAGCGAGAGAGGGAAGAGAGGAGAGAGGAGGAGAGAGGAGAGATGTCCTCAAAGGACAGATGTCCTGCAGAAACCTTTGCTTCTCAGTCCCTTCAATCTGCCAGCGCCTTTTCATTACCAGAAAGACTCCTCAGAGAAGCAGGGTGTTAGGAATTCGGGGGGCTTATAAGATGGAAGCTACAACTAACTAACCTGCCACCCATTCACTCCTGCCAAGCTGCAAGTTCATCACTGAGTGACGCTTAAATGCCACCGACAGGTGGGCAACACCAGCTCGTGTGAGAGCACCTCCAGTTTGAAACTGGTGCCAGGAATGAGGCCTCTTACAGCATTTTTATTTTTGGAAGCAGAGGAGGACAAGCCTGAAGCACAGGCGAACCGACTGCAGTTATTCACGGACAGAGTACGGTACCTCCTAGTTTGCCTCTCACAACATCTAAGGCTTCCTTGTACTTCTCCAGACGTTCCAGAATCATGTAGTACAGCTCGACCTTAAAAGAAAGAGGAGACTGCAGTGAAATTTCCTAGTTAAACAACACGCAGGTGGGCCAAGAAATAAAGTGGTTTGTGTTACTGTCATTAGAAACAGGAGATAGCCAGGCCTGCAGAGCTATCTTTAGCATCCCACAGGGTGGAACACTCAGGAATTTAGGTCTTTTTTTTCCATTCTCAGACCTGAAGCTTCTCTCGGGGCCTTCCAGGCAGCAAACCCAAGTACTTCATCACTCACATCAAATGCCAAACGATCCCAAATCCCGCTCAACCCTCTGCTGTTTTCTTTCCTCAGTAGCTTTCAGAACACTCGTGATTATCATCTTGGAGAACTGTGAAAGCGATCAGCTGCCTCTACCAGCACACTCCTTGTCTCAATAAGAATGCAGTCAAACCCCAAGTCCGATTTGGGGAGCCTTACTTCAGCCTCGGCTTCAATCTTATCCTCTTTCACCATTTTTTCCACCATTCTCTCAGCCAGCGGCAAAAACATCGTCTTGGAGAGGTTTTCGTCCTGCGCTGAAATGGACTGAGGAAGAGAAGAATCATCGTAACAGCTCATCAACTTCTTGTGTTGTCCCACCCACTGCTGTGGTTCTGTGAGGGCTTGACCCTTCTCCCAGTGTCACACAGAAACACTTCCAACACACATTCTGCTTTAAATCATCTCTCATATCTTTGCTCAGAACGATCCGGTATCTGCACTATACCTGCAGCGACAGCCAGACTCCTCTGCAGCTCTGCACGTACCTGCATGATCAGGCTCATCACAGACCAAAAATAGTAGGGATTCTTGGGTACGATCTTATAAAGTGCCATTCCAGCCTGGAAAACACAAATGTCATCGCTGACACAGACCTGCTTGCGAGCTCTCCTGACAGACAAAGCCACGACGACGGCAGCGCGCGGCACAGAACTCGCAACAGAAGGGAAGACTCTTATCAGCCCGCGAGCCCCTCCATCCTAACACACACTGCTCAAGAAACCAGGGGTCAGAATGCTCTGAAGGTCAAGCACTTTGTGCATCCTTGACAAGGAAGAGCCAGGAGCATGTCTGATTTCTGATTGCCTAAGCGGATGACAGCTTTAATGAGAAGTGGTTTAACTGCATCAGGAAGCAGAAGACTTGTTCTTGAGGAGTGAGGGGGATATTTTGATCTTTCAAGGTCCCTTCCGATCCCTAATGATTCTATGATTCCAGCACTGGTTTGCACTAGCGCGCTCGGTCAGCTCTACAAGTGCTACAGGTCAAGGGAGCTGGGGGAGGCTCTGGGGGGATCTTATAGCAGCTTCCAGTGCCTGAAGGGACTACAGGAAAGCTGGAGAGGGGCTTTTTCTGAGGAAATCCGGTGCTAGGACAAGGGGATGGGTTCAAGCTCAAGGAGGGGAGATGAGATCTGAGGTGCAAATCTTTCCCTGTGAGGGTGCTGAGGCCCTGGATCACGTTGCCCAAGGAGGCTGTGGCTGCTCCATCCCTGGCAGCGTTCAAGGCCAGGTTGGACTCTGGGCACCGTGGTCTAGTGAGAGGTGTCACTGCCCATGGCAGGGGCTTGGCTCTGGATGATCGCTGAGGTCCCTTCCAACCCAACCCAGTCTGTGATTCCAAGACACACCAAAGCACATGCCTGTTTCCTTTGTGTCAGCAACTACCCTTCAACACTCCCTTCATACATCCACACTCAGATACCCAAACCATGAGGTCACCCGTACGTGCAAAGCTGTGGGTAAGCAGAGGTGGAGCTGAAAGCTTGGCTGTAACCCAGCCGTGCCAAAGCTGTCCAGACTTCCCAGCCTAAGAGAGCTATTCACACAGCGATGCTGGACAACCCTTCCATCCACACTACACCTGCAGTCCAACCGAAGAAACTCCGTACCACGCAGTCTACTCGCACAGACGGGCTTCTGGGCCCGTCTCCTGACCACAGCCTCCAGGGACGTACGCGGATGGCGTTTCAAACACACAACACATCACATAAATGTTCAGTATTGTTATGTCTGCCAGGCACTCCTTCCCCACTCGTGGCTGCAGACAGAAGAACAACTAACACACAGTCACGTCTCTGGAGTTTGTCACACGAGGCTCCTCGCTTCCTCTACATTAATAACGTGGGCCCTATCTTACAGCTTGAACTCCAGCAGCTTTCCACATGGGCTACGATGGAGAGCACCTCAAGAGTCACTGATTTACTGAAGCCAAACTTGAACAGAAATTCAAGTCACCTTAAGGCAGCAGGAAGGAGTTTAGGGCTCATGTACTTGGCTCTCTGAGCTGTTTTATACAGAAGAGTGACGGCGCGTGTTTTGGAAAGAAGCTTCCATTTATAGGCATTCTCCAGGCACCTAATTTGGGAGGGATGAAAACACAACTAACCAGCGTGACACTGCTCTGAGAAGCAAGAGGCACTTAAGGAAGAGCCTTTTCTGGGGAGACATCGAGGGGCTGGAGCGAGGGCAGAGGAGGGCAAGAAGCTGGGGAAGGGCCTGGAGGGTAAATCTGATGGGGAGAGACAGAGGGAGTTGGGGGAAGAGGAGGCTGAGGGGAGACCTCATCGCTCTCTACAACCATCTGAAAGGACACTGTGGAGATGCTGGTGCTGGGCTCTGCTCACAGAGCGACAGAAGCAGAGGGAAGGGCTTCAAGCCTCACCAGGAGAAGGTTAGACTGGCCATCAGGAAGAGATTCTTCCTGGAGAGAGTGGTCAGGCCCTGGACTGGGCTGCCCAGGGTGGGGGGTGAGTCCCCATCCCTGGATGAGTTTAAAAGTCGCTCAGATGTAGTGCAGGGGGATGTGGTTTAGGGGTGACCTGGTAGAGTAGGGTTGGTGGCTGGACTTGATGATCCCAGGGGTCTTCTCCAATTTGAATGACTCTGTGATTTGATGAATTACTGCCAGGACAAGCCTAGTTACACATCCAAATCCAGAACTGGGTGCAAGGGCTAGATGACCTTTCCTCTCCGCAGACAACAGCAAATTAAGGAGCAAAGCACATTTTAAACATGGATCAGAAGCTCCTGCTGGATCTTTCTCTACGTGTTCCACAATTCACAATCCACTGCCTTACACTGTTACTGTCCAAGACAGATGGGTAAAACCCTTCCAAAGTAACCAACGCATTCAATCCAACACAGACAACACATCCATGTGAAGACAACCAAAACCCCTTGGTCTTCAGGTAACCCACCCCCTCAGCTGCAGCCACTTAAGCCCTTCTGTAAAAACTACCACTGAGCAGAACTTCCCAGTTGATCCTTCTGGAACACGACTTAGAATATGAAAAGGCATCACCAGGAAGAGGGGCTGTGAAACCACCCCAACACAAACTGTTGGTCCTACCTGTTGCATCTTCTTGTATTCTCCGACCCTGGCGTAGGCCATGAAGAGGTGAGAGTGATACTCTTCACTGTTGGGAACCTTCTTTACAGCTGCCTCGTAAAGCTTAGTTACCAGTTCCGCTAAACCAAAGCCAGATGCTTGAGTTAGACCCGAGTTGGGAGGAGTTTAAAGCACAGAATCAGCGACACCCTGAACAGTTCCCTCGCTGCACCCACCAACTACAGAAGTGGCGCCCTCATCCTCAGTGTCATCTAATGATAGGACAAGGGGCAGCGGGTGTGAGCTGGAACATAGGAGGTTCCACATCAGTATGAGAAGAAACTTCTTCCCAGTGAGGGTGCCAGAGCCCTGGAAGGGGCTGCCCAGGGGGGTTGTGGAGTCTCCTTCTCTGGAGACCTTTCAAACCCGCCTGGCCATGTGTGACTGGCTCTAGGTGATCCTGCTGTGGGCAGGGGGATTGGACTGGATGGTCTTTCGAGGTCCCTTCCAATCCTTATGTTCTGTGGTTCATGATCCCAAACACTACAAGCAGTAGGCAAAGGAGAAAAGTGCTTTAAAAACCCCAGTAACAGTCAACATCAACAACTGAACCGCTCAGAAGCACCTGAGCCTTTTGCTTCAGAAAGTTTCTCTGCCTTGGAGCACCAAACCACACAGAGGTATCAGCTCCTGGCAGACTCTTATTTGTTTCTACTACTGCAGGTTCCCTTGTTTTCAACAGGATCCTTGGTACCCCATTATTTCCCAATTTAGGTACTTTTAAGCAACAGAACACTTCACACTGGACACTGTGATAACAGCTCTAGCGTGACTAAACCCTTAAGGCACTATAATATGTAGAACTTTGTTGAATTCTCACCCTTCCTGATGCTTTCTCCTTGCACACACCATCGTACTTCCGTGTAGCATTAGAAAACTGCAGATCATTTGTCTTTATGCAGTTTTCATATCCTCAACACACAGAGAAACCATCCAACTTCAGCTTTCTTGCAGGATTAAAAGTGGAAGTGCCTGGCACCCACTATTTCCTCTCCGAGTTATGATCAGGTAACTCATGAACCTGAGCTCAGGGCTTGTTGAAATCACAGAAAGGCCCAAACCCTGGATGCTGCACATTCCCCAGGGCCTGGAGAATCATTCTGATGAGGACAGATGGAGAGAGATGGAGCTGTTGAGTTTGAGGAAGAGGAGGCTGAGGGGAGACCTCATTGCTCTCTACAACTGTCTGAAAGGACCCTGTGGAGATGCTGGTGCTGGGCTCTGCTCACAGAGCGACAGAAGCAGAGGGAAGGGCTTTCAGCTCCAACAGGGGAGGGTCAGACTGGCCACCAGGAAGAGATTCTTCTCTCAGACAGTGGTCAGGCCCTGGACTGGGCTGCCCAGGGTGGTGGTTGAGTCTCCATCCCTGGGTGAGTTTAAAAGTCACCTAGACGTAGTGTTGGGGGAATGTGTTTTAGGGGTGACCTTGTAGAGTAGGGCTGATGGTTGGACTCGATGATCTCGGGGTCTTTTCCAACCTGAGTGACTCTGTGACTCTAAACTGCACGAACACAAACAATGATGATTTTTAAGAGAAGCCAAGGAAAAAGCTTACGTCTGTGCATTTCCCGGTACAGAATAGTCAGTGCTTGCAAGGAGTTATCATCTGTGGGTTCAAGTGCTGCTACTTCTTGTGCCAGAGTGTACGCTTCATCTTGCTTGCCAGTCCTCTGCAAGCCAATTGCCTTCAGAACCTATCGACACAGCACAGAGGCAGCTGTCAGCAACACAGTCGGCAGTTACGGGTGCAAATCCTCACTCCTAGCAAGGAGACCCTTCACCCGGCCACCTCATGACTTACACGGGACCTTTACTAAGCTCTGAAGAGGAAATCTATCAAGGCTGTAGAGGAAATCTTCCAAAGACTATCTGCAGCAAATAGGGCTCTGTGTTTCTGAGCAAACAAGAGGCTGCTCTGCTCAAAGCTGCCCCTCGGTTGTCCCCACTGCTGGCCAGAGAGAAGTGACACAAATGAGATGCAGGTCAACCACATGTGCACTAGAGAAGCTTTCAAAATGCAGCAGTGGGGTGAACAGTGGAGGAAACCTCGTGGGGAGAAGAGAAAGGCAGAAAAACAGCCACAGGTTCAGACAACTGAGGAAGCTGATTCCTTTCCTTTCAATGTGGGAACAGCAAGGAGGGCAGGGAACAAGAGACAGAAGAGCAAACGCCCCCAAAACCACCTTGTTGTGCTTTACTAAGCTGCCCAGGGGGTTTTGGATTCTCCTTCCCTGGAGACATTTTAAACCAGCTTGGGTATGTTCCTGTGCGACTGGATCTAGGGGATCCTGCTGTGGCAGGGGGATGGCACTGGATGATCTCTTGAGGTCCCTTCCAATCCCTAATGACTGGATCTAGGGGATCCTGCTGTGGCAGGGGGATGGGACTGGATGATCTCTTGAGGTCCCTTCCCATCCCTAATGACTGGATCTGGAGGATCCTGCTGTGGCAGGGGGATGGGACTGGATGATCTCTTGAGGTCCCTTCCCATCCCTAATGACTGGATCTGGGGGATCCTGCTGTGGCAGGGGGATGGGACTGGATGATCTTTCAAGGTCCCTTCCCATCCCTCATGTTCGTTCTGGGATTCTGTGACACCTCCCACAGAAATGTTTTGGTCCCAAAACCCAGAAGGATACTCCAGCCTAAGGTCTGAGAGGAGCGTCTTTAAGGCACCACCTGCGCGCCAAGGCTGCTGGAGGCTCAGGTGCAGTCACCTGCACTCAAGTCATTCATGGAGCCAACTGCCAAGAGGATCAGCACAAATTTTCACACGAAACCAACACTCTGTGAATCACAACAGCCTGAGGGTTTCCAGAGGCTTCAGAAAACACCCCGGCATGGCTGGAAGATCAGGGACTGCTGGGGACACTCAGCACAACACCCCAAAGCTTGTGTCGGGGCTCGCCCAACACAGCCAGTACCCCTGGTCACACCTACCTTTGCACAGTGGAGATCTTTGTGTTTCTTGAGCAGTTTATCCGCCTGCTGGATCGCCATTTTATTATTGCCATTATCCAGATAATCTGCGTGAGAAGAACAGACCCAGAGTCAGGGCAGAACACAGAACCTTCGCCTTCCAGGAGCAGAAGGACATCGAGGGGCTGGAGCGGGGTCAGAGAAGGGCAGCGAGGCTGGGGAGAGGGCTGGAGAACAGGCCCTGTGGACAGCAGCTGAGGGAACTGGGGTTATTGAGTCTAGAGAAGAGGAGGCTGAGAGAAGATCTCACTGCTCTCTCCAGCTCCCTCAAAGGAGGTTGGAGTGAGGCTGCTGCTGATTGGGGATGAGGGAAAATGACATCAAGTTGCATCAGGGGAGGTTTAGATTGGATGTGAGGAAGAAGTTCTTTGTTGAGAGAGTGGCTGGGCACCGGAACAGGCTGCCCAGGGAGGTGCTGGTGTCCCCATCCCAGGAGGTATTTAAAACCGGAGTAGCTGGAACTCTTGAGGCCATGGTCTAGGGGCTAGGAGCTGTTGGGCTGCAGGCTGGACTGGATGATCCTGGAGGTCCTTTCCAACCAGGATGACTCTATGATCCCACGACAAAGCCGCCTCTGACTTTTCTGTGCCGTTAGGCTGGTGGCACAAACCCCATTTTCCTGGTACAATTACTGCTGAGCCACACGTTCAGCAACGGTGTCGCTCTGCAGATGAAGTTATTCAACCTGCCGCTGCGCTCGTTTTAGTCATTCAGACAAACAAGCTTTTGTAATTACTCGACACACATCGTTAGGGCAACAAAAGGAGAGCATAATAGAGCGGGTTCTGCAGCACCAGCTCTTTGCTAGCCACGGGGATGGGGCTCAGGTTCGCCACGTCGCTAGAAGTAGAAATTAATCTGGTGCAGCCTTGGGAGACTTCCGATGACTTTCAGCAGGGAGCAGGTTAGAAACAAAGTGCCCAGAACTTGTCCACACGATCCAGACTTCAGGCAGAGCAGACCTGGCCCATAACAGAGTCTCACCAGGGTTGTGGAGTCTCCTTCTCTGGAGACATTTCAAACCCACCTGGGCTGCTCCTGTGGGACTGGATCTAGGGGATCCTGCTGTGGCTGGGTGACTGGATGATCTTTTGAGGTCCCTTCCAATCCCTAATGACTGGATCTAGGTGATCCTGCTGTGGCAGGGGGTGGGACTGGATGGTCTTTTGAGGTCCCTTCCAATCCCTAATGATTGGACCTAGGAGATCCTGCTCTGGTAGGGGGATTGGATTGGATGATCTCTCAAGGTCCCTTCCAATCCCTAATGATTTGACCTACGAGAATCTGATCTGGCAGGGGGATTGGACTGGATGATCTCTTGAGGTCCCTTCCAATCCCTAATGATTGGACCTAGGAGAACCTGCTCTGGTAGGGGGATTGGGCCAGATGATCTCTCAAGGTCCCTTCCAATCCCTAATGTTCTGTGATTCATCATCTGCTTTTAAAGCTGCCATGGGAGCATCACTATTTCCTAGGGGGTTATCCCAGTGCATAGTGAAACCCCCCTCTCTTGAGACTATTTTCTCAGTGTTATCACTTCCAGCTTCACCTACACCATCACACTACCAGACAGTTCCAAACAAGCAACTTCCGATTCAACGTTGAGCTCTGCAAGCTTCCCCTCCCTCA
Organism: Rhinopomastus cyanomelas; assembly: GCA_013400115.1. Lineage (NCBI taxonomy): Eukaryota > Metazoa > Chordata > Aves > Bucerotiformes > Rhinopomastidae > Rhinopomastus > Rhinopomastus cyanomelas. Next base: position 275,310 of record VXBP01003975.1, read on the forward strand.
AAAACTCACGCTAACCAAACTAGGGACGGGTCCACTCGCACTGTTCAGGCCTCTCCCCTACCAAACCCCGATCCCAGCTCACGGCAGCTACTTGAAATCGTGTGAGACATCTTTTTTTCCTCATCAGGACTGCAGTCCTCATTAGGAGAGAGAACTCCTCTACCAAGCGGAGAGGTGACCTTTAGTAATTCCTTGGTATATGGTACAAAGTGTGCATCTCCACTAATGAGGTTCCTGTTCGGCAGCGCTAGCATTTGCTTCCACGAAGGCCGCGTAACTGCCGCAGATCTGAAGCAGAGCTAATTGGGCTCCCGAGACCCAGCCTCCGCCGAGGCAGCCTGCCTGCGCCGGGCGAAACAAACCCCTGCTGCCTAAAGCATCACTTGAAACCATCACCCACAGTCTTCGCGTGGCCTGGGTGGTCACTTCAACTAGGCAAAACCCATCCACCACCTTCAGCATCAAAACAGCAGCAGGGATTTCCCAGAGAAGAGGTTTCAGAAGCCGAACAGACCATCCCGGTGGTCTCCTCACACACAGGCAGAGACTTCTGGAGGCAGGGATCTGTGCCACACAAGTTCACACAAACTACCTGCCGTGTTCATCTTGGACTGTTTAGCAACCTGCGCCGATAAGATCTCTGCTGTAGGTCTCCTTAAAGTAAATCAAATAAACCACAAACCTCTCCAAACTGCGGCGGAATAAAAAGGTTGTCTTTTGGTAACAACAAGCAAGTTTGTCGGAAGCCCCCGGCAACGTCCAACGGGACTCGCGCTCGAGGAAAAGAAACTTAAGCCTCCATCAGTCGCAAGTCTGTAGGTGGAGACGTTTGGTCGCTGGAAACACAACACAGGAACCTTCAGGCGAAGGGAGAACACGAACCACAGCCGCCCGCAGCCCCCAGGGGACCAAGGCACAAACTGGAAAGCACTGGTTTACGTCAAGAACCAGACCTTTGGCTTCACGCGGCACCTCTCCAGTTCAAGACTTGTCAGAAGGCCACGCACCTCATCCTGGGTTCTGCAGCACTGCAGCCCCATCTGCTCCTGCAGACAGCCCTTCCCAGAACCAGCTGAAAGCTACCCGAACAGCTGGGCTACTGGGAATACTGGTGAAACACCCCTCACCGGCTGCATTTACCAAGCACTGCCCTGGAAGAAAACTGAAGATGCCACACAGGTGACAACGCAGTGAACCTCGCACCACTGCCCGCACGGCAAACCAGAGCCATAACTCGATACCCTTCGGCAAAGACCCGCGTGTTCACGCTCTGCCTCAACCAAAACCATCCCTGGAGACCCCCGGACCCGCAGGTCCTCAACGGCAAAGGGCTGATGCCGGAGCTCCCGAAGCTCTGCAGGGATAGAGGCTTTTCTCCCGGTGTTCCGAGCCGCGGACGTTTTCCAAACTCTGTAGCCCCGTCTCGTCGATCTTTAGGTGAGAAGCGACAGCGTAGCCCGGGGAAGTGGTTTCTATTTTTCTTTCCATTTGCATAAACAGCGACGAGCTCCTCTGCAACCCCTCGAGCAAGCGGCAAGCAGCACCCCCAGAGATACCTGGGGTCAGCCCGATGCTGGGGGCTTCTCCTCTCCTAACAGACCCCCTCCCCACCAGCTACTTCCCCCATTAATTCTCCTCACAACACAACCAGCAGCTTCTGGAGCGACCTCGCTCCTTTTAACCAATTAACTCACTTCTGAATTAAACCAAACAACGGCCGGCCGAGCCCGGCGGGGTCGGGAGAAGCTGCTCAGATCCTCCCCCAGGCTCCCAGCACCCGGCGGCTCCGGCCAATCCCCCTCTGCATCCCCGGAGGTGGCCGGGGGTGGGGGGGGCGGAACCGGTACCAAGAGCTCGGAGCGGAGGGGAGCAGAGGGGAGCGGAGGGGAAGGGTGTCCCAGCGCCCAGCGGTGCCGCGGGGGGCCGGGGCGAGGGCCGGGCCGGGGGTCCCGCGGGTCCCTACCGTAGATGGGCCGCAGGCGCCGGTCGTTGGGGTCCTGCACATGGCCCCGCGCCGCCATGATGAGAGCGCAGAACCGCAGTGCGCAGCCGCGGGGCCGGCCCGGGCGGGAAGGGCCGAGCGGAGCCGAGCCGAGCCGAGCCGGGCCCGGCCAGCAGGAGGGGCGGGGCCGCGGCGGGGGGG